>BMAU01013974.1:0-240550 GCA_019973935.1 Trichonephila clavipes
TATTTATAAATATTGTATACTTTCCTAATTTTCTAAATATTTTCAATATTTAAGGGCCATGTGTTTCATACAAATTATCTTTCTTATACATGTGTTTACATACTCTAATAAATGTATAAAACTGCATCTTTTATTTAAAAATATAGTATCCAGAGGTCTTTTATGAGTGGCTGATGCCCCTTCAGCGAGAAAAGGAGCATTGGCAGGCAGTTTGGCCTGGAAGCGAAAGCAGTTGTTGTGCCATTTTCACCTGTTGCCCAAACGGAATGGCGCTGGCTTTTTCGCGCAAGAGATGTTGGTGCAAGAGGAAAATCTACGTTAATGAAACTTTTCTCAAGCTGTACAGTTTTTTTATTATATATTTTTAATTCTATTTTTATTATTTTTAAAATTAGTTAATTTCAAAAGAGATCTTTTTTAGTACCCTCTTGGCCAGAGATGATGATCTGCGTGTCCAAACCTAGCTTCTAGCTGAAAAAGTTCTTAAGCACCGCTATGGGTTTTTGGTAACATTTTTCTAATTTTCTATCACATATTTACAAATTGATTTATCACACATAATCTTAATTTTGTTATTGTTGCAAAGTAATAAAAATAATCTCATTTTAGTGACTTCCAAGACCAATTCTTTAACTTCTGAGTTTTAATATTTGCTACTGAAATGTTTAAAACATTATACAATAAAACATTATCTATGAAGCTTCAGCATTAAACAAAATATTTTACAAACCTGAACTATTTAGGAAAGCATTTAACATTGAATTTTCTCAACACATTAAGTTAATCTAGAGTTTGATGCTTACTTCAAATTATTATTACTTTAATTTCTACAGATCTGCAAACATTTTTGAATTACTGTTATTTTACAGGTGATATGAATGCGCTGACTCAAGAAACAAACCTACTGAGTGGTCAAAGAGAATTTGCTAACAAAGTGTAGAAATATCCGGATTATATAAAAACGATTACAAATTTTTTGGCGCAGAAAAGAGAATGGATTTGAGTTATATGTCTGTTAAGTTCCCTTGTCCTAGGGAAGGAAAAAGCATGTTTCAGAACTATCATGCTCCTTGAAGTGTGGTGGTACGAAATATGTACCACCTATTTTTTTAAAACATTGGACATCCTTTTATTTGAAAAACTGTTAAATATTATTAACATGTACCAGCTTTGTTCCATAATTATAGTTTTGTGAGGTTAATCTTAAATATTGGTAGTTATTTCCCTCTAGTGCATTATTTTGTCAAAAATTAAGCACATGAAAAGGATTAACAGTATAATGTTGAGAAAAAAACTTTTGATAAATTTACATTACAGCAAAATGGTAAAGAATTCTTAACAAAAAGAATAGTAATTTTTGTACAGTTTTGAGTTTATATAATAAAGTGTTTTGATTTTTTCTATAATTTTAATGTATTAAAAAATACCTGATTTAGTTTTGAAAGTACATCTTTGATACCTAAAAAAAGACATTCATTAGTTTCTGAAGTAAGTCAAATTATTTTTAGCTTTTATCAGGAGAAAAGAGTCAAAATATTGAATTTAACTTTAGTTTTTGCTTGTTTGAAACTGTTTATATTTGCTAAATGTTATAAATTTTAATGACATATATTTATCTATGTTAGGAAAAGTGTATTAAATTTACTAAAAAGATGTATATTTTTAATTATGTGGCAGCTTAGAACAAATTTCTGTATTTCAGATTTGTATTTTCTAAAACTTGGATTTGCCATAATTCAAACTACACAAACAAAATGCGAGAAGAAATGCTGACTGTAAAGCTAAACTGAGCATTGTTATCAAAAAAAAATAACCAAGGCCACAAAAAGAAAAGATAAATATTTGAAATATGATATACCATTGGTAGGTGAAGTTAAAATATCATTACTTCATAGTCATAATACAACATCAGCAGAAACCTTAAGGATGCTAAGAGTTAATGATGAGGTAACTTATTTTTAATTTTAAAAAATAGCTTTGTCTTAAAAAAAATAGCAATAGTACTATATTAATATTAATGTATCAACTTTTTCAGGTTTGTCAACAGTTTACCAATACTTTTCAGATGGGATGTCACCAATTGAAGCCATTTGCTTTCATGAAAACAATTTTTATTAGAAGAAAATTTCATGGGTTTAGCTAATGCTTCAATAAATCCTACTCATAATCAAATATATTACTTACACAAATGTTGGAGGGATGCTAACTTAGGCAGTTCAATTAATCCATTTGACAAACTAAAAGAAAAGGTTCCATTTTATGAATCAATTGGTAAATTTTAGTTTGATTTATTCTCACATGCAAATTCTTTATTGTTTTTGTTGGCTCACAGAATGCTCTTTTATTTCATACAAGCAAAGTATTTGCTTAACATATTTGAAATGATTCTAAGTAAAACCTTCTGAAAAATTTTACAAGATTCTAAAATTAATTTTTTGGAGGGTTGGTGTTTAAATCATAATATGGGTAGTAATTTTTTTATTTGACTTAATTACTTCTTTTTTACTATTTTTGCTATCTGTTTATTTTTATATCAGTAACATTTATTTTCAAGTTAAATTTTTTTTAATTGTTTTCATAACAATTTTTCTAAGAATATCTAAAGTTAAGAATAAAGTAAGGTTAAGAATATCTAAAGTTAAAGATGAAGTTACTAAATCACATGAACTGCATGTTAACAATAGGTTACAAACTTTTTAAGGTGTAACTTTAGCTTATTAACAACTAGTAATCTGTTTAAAGAACTTGTTGAAGGTCAACTGAGGTAGCTAAAATATTATATTTCTAGAAAAAATAATGCATTCATAAATACTGTAGTAAACAAATAACTTATGTGACATATTTTTAAACTTCCTTTTAGATTTGCTGCTATTTATTTATTTTCCAAGTAATATTGGAAAAGTGATACTTATATATTTTGTTTAGTATTTCATTTTCGTACCTTTTATTTCATGTATTAATATAAAGTAATTTATCTGTATTCAGGCACAACTGTTAAAGTTCATGAGGATCATCTTTGGGCAGTTTTGCTTGTAACACCACTGATGAAAAGAAATCATCATTTATTTTCATCTAAAGAAATAATTTTCATCGATTCAACTTCAAGTTGTGAGGCATCATCTTCAACAATAACCATCTTATTATCAGCGACAAAAAGTTGGAGCTTTGCCGCTTACAGTTATGATTCATGCATCCCAATCTATTCAGAATTACATCAATGCGTTTCAGTTGTTGAAAATGAACTTTCCCCAATGTTTTGGGGGACAAGATGTAAGGGAGGTTTTAGATTTAGTAGTATTATATAATATATTTATTTAAGTGAACAATATGTATTTATCATGTATATGCTAAGCTAAAATTATATTTATTTACATTTTATTAATTTGTGCACATGCACATTGTTAAAATTATATTTTCACAAATGATCTGCTTATGTATACTTACTATATTACATAGTGAAATAAATAGTTCTGCTTATAGCTTTTGTTTTTCTATTGAATGAGATAA
Source organism: Trichonephila clavipes (assembly GCA_019973935.1). Classification (NCBI taxonomy): domain Eukaryota; kingdom Metazoa; phylum Arthropoda; class Arachnida; order Araneae; family Nephilidae; genus Trichonephila; species Trichonephila clavipes. Next base: position 3,508 of record BMAU01013974.1, read on the forward strand.
ATTATTTTTTTTATCTGGTTCAAAAAAATTCTTAATGATGGTGGCCTTTTTATTTTATCTTTTAGTTTCTGCAACTTTGTAACAAATTGTGAAATTATTTATAAATATTGTATACTTTCTAATTTTCTAAATATTTTCAATATTTAAGGGCCATGTGTTTCATACAAATTATCTTTCTTATACTTGTGTTTCTATATATGTATAAACTGCATCTTTTATTTAAAATATAGTATCCAGAGGTCTTTATGAGTGATGACTCTTCAGCAGAAAAAGGAGCATTGGCAGCAGTTTGGCCTGAAGCAAAGCAATTGTTATGCCATTTTCACGTTGCCCAAGCAGAATGGCGCTGGCTTTTTTCGCACAAGATGTTGGTGCAAGAGGAAAAATCTACGTTAATGAAACTTTTTCAAGCTGTACAGTTTTTTTATTATATAATTTTTAATTCTATTTTATTATTTTTTAAATTAGTTAATTTCAAAGATCTTTTTTAGTACCCTCTGGCGAATGATGTCATGTCAAACGCTTCTGCTAAAAGTTTTAAATACCCGCTATGGAGTTTTTGGTAACATTTTTCTATCACACATTTACAAATTGATTTATCACAATTAATCTTAATTTTGTTATTGTTGCAAAGTAATAAAAAAATAATTCATTTTAGTTACTTCAAGACCAATTCTTAATTTCTTGAGTTTTAATATTTGTTACTGGAAATGTTTAAAATTATACAATAAAAACATTATCTATGAAGTTTAACATTAAACAAAATATTTTACAAACCTGAACTATTTAGAAAGCATTTAACATTGGAATTTTCTCAACACACAAGTTAATCTAGAGTTTGATGCTTACTTCAAATTATTACTTTAATTTCTACATTCTGCAAACATTTTTTGAATTACTGTTATTTTACAGGTGATGTATGCTGACTCGGAAAGAAACCTACTGGAGGCTCAAAGCAATTTGCTTACAAAGTGTGAAAAATATCCAGATTATACAAAACGATTTACAAATTTTTTGGCGAAAAAAAAGAATGGATTTTATTTTTCAGGAACGAGCTCATCACAAGAAATCATAACACAAACAATTTTTCGGAAGCGAGTATACGGATTTTGAAAGACGTCATTTTATGCCGCGCACGAGCTTTTTAATGTCATCGCCTTATGTGAGTTTTCATAGGAATTTGGGAAGAATATTTCACGAAAAAATTATTCGAATTTGCCTCTTCTAGAAGATTATCAGTAACTCTACTTTATGACAAAATAAGAAAGAAGTCCGCTAATTTTATAGAACATGATGTGCAAGAATTATCAAAAAACTTATTTCAAATTAAAAGTGGAGAAAACAAATACATCATTAAAACAGATGTAGGTGTATGCTCGTGCCCATCAGGATCAACTGGTGCATTTTGTAAACATCAATGTGCACTTATGGAGTTGAAAAAAAAAATACGTCTTCCAAATGCACCACCAGTTACTCCTGAAGATAAGCACGAGTTAGCTCTTTTAGCTTTAGGTTCAAAATGCCCACCGAAAGATTTCTTCTGTTATTTTAAAAATAATGAACTTTCCTCTGATAGAATAGAATCTAGAGCTTTTGAAATGCCAGTTGAGCAGGAGACAGACAATAATGCAAGCAGTACTAATGAGGGACAAATGATTAAAGCACAACAAATAACTAATTATAAAAGAGAAGCAATATTAAAAGAATTGAAGATGTTGTTAAAATAGCAGATTTAACTGAAGAATCTGGGGATAGGTTATTAAAAACTCTTGGAAAAATACAAGCATCACAAGATTTAAAAGTATTTATGTATTTAAAAACGGATTTTCAGAGGAAAAAATTAAAGTTCAGCCAACCTCTATTGCTAGACGTAAAAAGTCTTATACGTTCTAGCAGAGAATACCTTCTGGCCGTCCTCTGAAAGCAGAAAAAAAAATCTATCAAAAGAAAAAGAAATCTGAGCTCTAATATTAATTTAAATAGAGCAAATGCTAAATCTCATGGGAAAGGACACTGATAATGTTTCAAATTAATGTGTCCATTTTTTCTTCAGTTATAAATATAAAAAATTATCAAAAATACGGAATTAAAAATTTATTTCAAATAACTGTTTAACAAAGAATTTTAGTCGATAAATAAAAAACCATTAAACTATTGCTGATCTAATTTTTTTTTTTGTTAAAAAATGTTTTGTACCCATTTATGAAACATACTTTAAACTCAAAGTACAAAAAAAAACCAATTAAACATTCCTCTCAAGTATCTAAACACAGGGATTGGGTTTTAATGTAATTTAACCTTTAAGAGTTCTCAAACTTTCCTTGTATTAGTCATTTGATCCTCATTTGTACTGGTTGCTCTCAATATTGTACTCAAACATAGTGTCCACATGGGAAATCAGGGATGTTTGCAAAATGGAAAGAAAAAAAATTGCAGTAAAAACATGACAGCTCAAAAGCTAGAAATTCTTCCATATTATCTGGATTTCTTACCCGTGTGGTGACCGGGTAAAAAAAAGAATAGTTCCAATGTAGCTCATGCATGTCGTAAAGGCGACTAAAATGGGTACCCAGCGTCCGGGGTATAGCCGGGCACCTGACCTTGATGATTGCATCAAAGGACTGGGCAACTAGGTTGGGCTAAAAACCCAACCCCCAAAAAGCTACTTATTTTGCAGTCTGAACTAGAATGTACCCTGTGCTTTCTTGTGGACGAATTTAAGGCTTTGGCGTCAATAAAAATTTATTTTTCTATCAATAGTATCGTGATCCAAACCATGATTTGTTGACTACATATTTTTTCACAAAAACATTAAAATTTGTGCTTATTAAATCCATGTACTTGTGTAATAAAAAATTTTTGTGTCCATATCTGTTGTATGTAAAAAGTATGCTTTATAAATAAAATAATTTTGCAACTAAATGTCAGTAGTAAATTTGTATATATATCAATAACTTATTTCACCAAAAAATAAAATTTATTCTACTAAGAAATATAAAAGCACAAATGTAGAACCATTTCTTTTAATGAATTCATTTATTACATGAAATATTTATAAGGAAACAATGTTATCAAGTTTAAACCAGTGCAATTTTTTCAAAGGAATTAGATTTGAATAACCCTTTGTAACGGAATTTAAAAATTTTCATTTATGAAGCAGTTAGAAGGCTATCATCTTGACCATTATTAATTTGTAGACAAGTATTAATAATGGTAAAGTAAAATAAAAATTTTTAATATAAAAAATACAATATACCTTTTTAATTTATTTAAAGTACCTGTAACATGTTGATATACTTTAAATATTACTTTAATTTATTTAGATTTATTCATATAAATGTGGAATGGGGTTCTCTGAAAACATCTTTTTAGTTTTAAGGGTTCAATGAGTCAAAAAAGTTTAAGGTCTTCAACCTGGGATTCCTGGAACTTTAACAGGGTTTCACAAATGATCACAATTTGCAGATTCAAAATTTTAATTTTATTAAAGATTGAGTTCTTAAAGGCAATTCACTGGTAAAAATTAATAGAAATTATAACTTCAATTAGCCCCAAAATTACATGAAGCAGTTTGGATTTAGAGAGTTCTATATGTAGCAGGTATTTTTACCAATTTCACTTAGCTTAACACATTACTGCAATTGAAGAGTATTATTATTTTCAAGGTACAAAGTAAAATTGAAATTTTGAAAGATGATATTGAACAGTTTCCTGATTTGCATATAGTATTTTAATAAACAGCACAACATTAATCTCAATAAAAATCAGTTTGGTCCAACATTAACCAGAAATGCAAAAACATTTCTTGAATACTTCCTGTTCAAAAACAAAAATTATCTTGAATCCAAAATCCCTTTCAAGACACACCTCTCCTGATAAAAGAAACAACAGCAAATTGATGTATCGAATGACACTCAATTGAAAAAAAAAAAATTTTAGTGAAGTTGATATACACTTTTGGACTGACATTAGAAAAAGAATATCCTTAAAGTACCAAGAGCTGCGAAACATCTAATGCCATTTGTTTCCCATTATATAGATGAAAAATGTTTCTCTTTGAATGCTACGACAAAAACAATACATGGAAATAGATTGGATGACATTAAGTCACAGACTTCAAAAATGATTCCAGATGTAAAAATACCTTGCAATAAAAAACAAACGCTGTTATATAAATAATTTTTTTATTAATTATTATAGTTTAAAATATTATTTATTATTTTGTAGAATATATATATATATATATTTTTGAGCCCACATCCAAAAACTCCATTAGCTACCTTACCATTCATTATCTTATGATCGGAGCTATGACAGATTTAAAAATTTAACATTCATTTTGTAGGATTCAATCAGTTCTAGGTGTGATTTTCAAGATTATGAAAAAAAATGCTAATTTTTTAACAGACCCATTTTCACTTTCTCTGCAAGAGGTTAATTGTTACTCACCTGAAATCAAAATTATTGACCTACAGCACCATACTACACTGAAAAGCGAACATAAGGAACTTATTTCACACACACACACAACTGCAAGTGATATGAATTACTTTGAATTTCAAAAATTAATTCCCCAAATTTACACAATTTGGCTGCCAGATATTGCTGTAGGTTTGGATCAACATGTTTCTGAACAAATGTTTTCTATGAACATAATAAAAGCAAAAATGTGTTCAAAATTAGCGGATATATATGCACTTAAAACAACATCATTTTATCAGTATCTTCAAAAGTGAAGTAGCACTAATATAAATTACTTGGTAAAAAATTATTAACAATAAAACCCACAAGTTTGTACTTTTATCATATTTATTATATTTTAAAATTGAAAATGACATGTGCAAAACTATTTTTTTGTCAGAAAGAGAGAGAGAGTGGAACTCTTCCCAAAACAGTTGGCCACACCTGATCTAGGCTATTCACTAATAATTTGCATAGAAAAACAAATTTTGTTGTATATACTAATATGCAGTTTCTATATTTCAATATAAAATACTTTAAATATTCATTTTACCTTATTCATTTACATAAAAGTACACAAAAAGAATTAACAGCTGCCAGACTTACTATCTGATGTAGAACATTGATTTAAATGTTTTTAGAAGTTAAATTACAGAATATTTATAAAGGTTAAAACTTACTAAGGAACTATTGTGGAATATATTTTCTAATATGGTTCTAATATTTTCAAATATGGTTTCTAATATTTTCAATAAATAATTTAAAATTAATTATTCATACAAGAAGTTGTTGAACTATATCTATACAAAAATCTTGGTGGTCTACAGATGTATAGGGGTTTTATAGGAATACACAATGCACTGTGAGAAACATATATTTAATTAAAAATAATTTTACATCTACCTTCAAAAATTCAACTACCAAAAAAAAAAACCCCTTCAAACCACGGTTAACTTAGAAAATAACTTGATAGCTAATTTATCTTCAGAACTTCATAAAATTACTGGACAATCATGAAGCAAAACTTTATGATCTGGGATAATAGCCTTTGTTGCTCTAAATCCCCAATAAAGATATTAACTGTTCTATTAACTTGACGATCAGATTGTTGGATGACAATAAATTCAAAACAACTAGTTATCATGGGGAAGGAGCAAAATGATACAAAAAATAATTCAACTTAATGGCAATGCGACTTAAAGAGATTATCATGCATTTAGCTCAGGCACACACATATTCCGAGTAAACCAAGTGCAAATGTAAACATTACAGTGCGCATGCGCGGAAATGTATTTTGTCGCCAAGCTGCGCGGGTGTGCCAACCTCGCCAAGCGGTTCCCAATCCATGACGGATTCATAAGTCGCCACCGGGAGTGCTCACCGTTAATTCCACCTTTGCAATATTTAGAGAAATTAAAGGAATAATTGAAAATTAGTAGTTATTAATGTTTGAGTAATTAAATACATAATGTAAAGCAGAATTTTTAAGGCTGGCCCTAGACCACAGCCTACTATAATGCAAATTGCGTAATCATGCATGCACGATAAACCTTAGCAAACTTTAATTCTCCTGATGCGAATGATTTTATTTCTGTTAATGTCACACCTGATCTCTCTCTGGCACCCCACTTTTTAAACTTCCACGCCAACGTGAGAACTTTGAATATTGTTAGATTTACATAATGAGCATCGGCCCTTCAACAAAACGGATCTTCTGTGGCACCAAAGTTCAAGACTCGACAATGCCGACCAGCCACGGGTTCTCTCTCAACCGATACTACTATATTACCATTCCTATCATTTATCCTGAATATGTTTATAAACAATGGTTTGTAAACTATATAATCCAATGGGACCCAATGAAAAAACTGCAATGATTACAATGCTATTGAATTAGGTTTATTTAGTTAAAATCTGCTAAATACTTTCAAACATTATATACAAGTAAAACTTTAAATTAAATTAGTTACATTTAAAAATCTCCACTCTGACCGTACGCTGACTGGTGAAACTTAAGATTTGTGGCGGTATGATATCGATATAAACCAGTAATAGCCTCCACGCGATGACGATCGTTTTGGAGTGGTGGCTAAGATACTCGTTTTCGGATCAGAAGGTGCCCAGTCCTAATCCTTCCTTTATTGGTGACCCTGGCCGTGCAAAGAGAGAACCGCAGCAGTCGTGGCGCCATCTATCCACCGCAAATGCAACCAAGCCGTCAGACACATGATGCAATTAAGCCGTTACGCACGAATGAGGCAACCCACAAAGTCGTCAAGCACGAATGCCGCAATCCACAAAGACGTCGCACTCAAAGTGACGCAACTCCTCAAACGTTCGCCTCGAATATGGTATAATTCGTTCGCCTATTCGCCGAATCACTAGCAAGGGGGTAGTGTGGCGGTGTGATATGGATATAAACCAGTAATCGCATTCACGCGATGACGATCGTTTTCGCGTGGTGGCTAAGATACTCGTTTTCGGATTGGATGGTGCCCATTTCTAATCCTTTCTTCAGATTCACACTTAATAGGGCGACGCAGCAAACTCTGAAACCTTTTTTTATAAACAAACCTCAAACATCCTCTGATTCATTAACACAATTCTAGACATTTGTTGAACACAATCGAAAGATCCGGCTGTTCATTCGAGAAATAAAGCTTTTTAAATGTTCAACAGTTGATGCAACAAAGAACTGCAATTAAATTTAATGTCAAACTTGGTGAAAATGCCACGAAAGTACACAAATTGCTAAAAAAAAGTTTTAGATTTAGGTAGATCAAATTTTTTCCTATGCACTAAAATATTTTTAGACGGAAAATATTCAGTAGAAATAATTAGTAAACCAGAAGGTCAAGTTTATCTATAAGACACCCGAGATTATTGTAAAATTGCATAGTTTCGTAGCAAAGTGGTAATTTCGTGCACGTCACTGAGAACGATTGAAAGGTCTTGCTAAAACCCCAATTCATCATCCCTTGCCGACGATTATTCACGCCAGAAAATTGTTGTACGCCCGTATTTATTAAAGTGCTTACACTCACTAGATGTGATGTACACTTTGAAGCGAGTAGCTGGTGCTATATCCAGCTCTAAACCAATTAACAATTCGTAATAATATTTATAGCTTTTTAAAGTTTGTTAATTTAAATTGAAGTTATTATTTGTTCTGATTTTATTGACTTACGAAAATTTTCGACAAATTTGTAAGATACCGAATTGTATTCAATAGATCTTTAAATCTAGATCTTTTAGATCTAGTTTGAACCACCTCACAAAGAGATTTGGGCAAATAAAAGTTAGTACTAAATATGTTTTACAAAAGACTAATGAGAACAAAAATGAATGAAAAGTGCATTATTAAGACCACTGGCGCAGCTAGTCTTGAGTGGGCCCTGTAACAGAATTCTTTGAGGGTCATTTTATGAGGCTCCATAACATTTTACGGTATTCTCTTATACGTATCATTGATACGGCGATAGCTACGCCCCTGGTTAAGACATCACTTCAACCACTTAATATAATTAAAACCTCTCGCGAAAGTGCTAAATACTGGTGATAAACATGGCATTTTTAATACGATCCCAAAACAAAGTGATTTCGGAATAAAAATGAAAAGTTCATCACAAAGCTAAATATGTTTTGAAGTGTTTGATAACCAGATTTCATTCAAAATCTACACCAGGCGTCGGCAATCTATGGCACGCGGTATAATTCTCAGTAGCACTCTACACCAGGGGTCTTCAAAATTTTCAGCCCAAGGACCACATTAACAATCAAACAGCAGTTTGGGGGCCACTACACACTCAAGGTCCAAATAAAAAAAAATTAAAACAGATGTGTGTGCGTTTGGCTTTAATTATTTATTTAATATTATTTAATTCAGTTATTATTTGACAACCCATTAATACACTATGCACGAACATCTACGTCAGTGGAAATGGTAAAATTATTACTAAATAAAATAGAGTGCAACATGTTTCGTAATTAGACATTAACTGATACCGAACACCTCCTCATCGCAGCAATCAATTCCAACTAACAAACTGTGATCAAAATAATCAATTCTTGAACAAGCCGCAAACCGTTTAAAAACCCTGTCACTATATGGCGTTATACCATCTCATTGTCTGTGAACAGAAGTAGTAAGAGTAAGCAGCGAATAATGTTTTGCAATGTAAGGATTGGTTGGAAAATATAACGCATTACTGAGCGCCTCTATTTTAATTCGCTAAAAACGAGATACCCACGTAAGCAGCGGTTGATCTTAGAAGGATACAAGTAAATTTCCGTAGATGAAAAGGTCTCCACGGGCCGGGTGAGAGGACCTCATTGATCAGATGTGGCCCACGGGCCGTAGTTTGGAGACCCCTGCTTTACACTATTGTATAAAGTTATCAGATAAAGTTAACCTACCCTGTCTCTTCTATCAGCATCTCACGCATTTTCTCTCATTTCATTCGGTTTGTCGCGTTGATACGCGAGTATCGAGTACGATTTCACTAGAAAGTAGAATTTAATTTGATGCACATCATACATTAGAGGAGACTTTAACTTCATGATTCGCGTTCTTGGATATATTTTTAAAGCTTGTACTTTGTTGAATTATTGTGACAATTCATAGCTACACATTTAATCAAATTGTCATTTTAAAAAAAAAGAAATCTCAATGCTCGCGGTTTTCAACACTCTTGGCCGAATGAATACGGATTCGCGCAACAAAAAGATCGTACACGCATGTGTGAAACAAAAATTTAAATACATATTAATTTCAACGAGCAAAATAAAGGGTTGACATCTACCCGATGTCTTGGGATGGTCGCGCAAACAGAGGCGGATTAAGCTAGTTGGAGGCCCCTGGCGCAGTGGCATAGCTTTAGGGGGTTTAGAGTGGGCCATGGCGGCATACAAAAAGGGGCAGTGGCAAGCACCGGGATATTTAAATTCAAAAAATATTTCAAACTCCAAATCGCGCCCGCGAGACGAAACTGACGGAAACGAGTGAAGGATTTAATAAACGCACAGAAGCAAAAAGTTTATTAAACGCTATGCAATCGCATTCGTTTTTATGTTACTTAGGCTTCTGGCAACCGGTACTCTTTGAAGTGAATGATGCTCAAAATTATTTGCAAAAAGAGGGACTAAATATCCATCAATGTCCTCAAAAATACGTGCTTTGCAGACCGTATTAGAAGCAAAACGAGAGAAATTTGTGGAAGACTTTAATATATGCCAAAAGTTCATGTGAAGAGCTTGAAATTTCTTTTGAACCCCCAAGACGAATCAGGAGAAAGCATATATTTGGCGACGGAAGTAAAGATGTTTAGTTATCGTACGAAAATGACTTGAGGTGAACAATGTTTCCTTCACTAGACAAAGTAATTGTTGAAATTCGAGAAAGATTCCAACAGTTGCCGAATCTAGAGCAAAAATAGGTTTTTTAAGGCCTGAAGTAATATTGAGCATGGATGAATTTAACTTAGATCAAGCTCCTCAAGACATTAATAAAGAAGAATTCCATCTTGAGCGCGTATGTCTACAAGCTTTCTTAGCTGCAACAGACCCAGCTGGTAAAAAAGAACTCATTAGGTCCGGCTCTCTGGGTTTATTAAAATATGTTATTGAGTCCAAACTTAAAGATGGCTTACCAAACATTGTCATAACGTTGAGAATTTTTTTAATATCTGCCATCAGTAACGCCAGCTGCAAGAGAAGCTTCTCTAAGCTAAAATTAATCAAAAATTATCTCAGATCTATTATGTCCACGTTAAGGCTAACAAATTTAGCTATTCTGGCAATTGAACATGACATACATATTGATACTGACAATTGTATAAGAGATTTTACTATAAAAAAACACGAAAAAAGTGCACTTTTAATAAATAAAAATTTCAAAGCTGCTTTTTTTTTTTTACTTTTACTTATTTTCTTGACCAATAATTAAAATAGAGAGGCGACAGATTTCCGGTCGGTCGGAGACAGCGAAAGCCCACGCTACGCCGCTGCCCTGGCGGTAAAATGTTTGAGGCCCATGGGCTCAGAAACCAATATTTTAGAAAAAAGAATAGTATAAGAAGAAATAAAATTTCATCCTTTTTTCCAGCAGAACAAATATAAATTATGCTCTTACACAAATTTTCGTCTGTTTTATACCAGTTGCTTCAATATCTTACATATGTTATTAATTTTTATATTGCAGTGTTTCAAAATTTTTTTAAAAATTCTATTTTAGTTACCAAAGTTGTAAATACTTTGTGCTGAATTGGCATTTGTAAGCAAACACATGTATTATTTTTAAAATAATGATAGCTAATTGCACAAATATTACAAAATCTCATAATTTTAAAGAATTTTTTTATTAAAACTGATAGGATACTAAAATAATTGTAAATAAACATTTTCAAGAATTAATTATTAAAATCTATTTGCAATGAAATTTTTAAATTATTTTATTTTTTGAACAGACATTAACACTTAAATCCTTTGAGGAAATAAAAACACTTTTGTTTTCATTTAAAAACAACGTAGATAATATCTAAAATGAATATATGTAATATTTAGATATCAATAAGATTTCAATGTATTTGTACTTGCTAGAATCTTTCAAGTAACTAATAATATTTCATTCAAAGAGAACATGTATAAAGAAATCAATATATATATAGTTTTTATATCAGTTACAGGCTTTTATTTATTTGAACTTTATGGAATTACGGGTTACTTTAAAAACAGAAAAAATATATGAAAGCAAAATGCTTCATATAAACCTAAATAACCACATGTGAGAAAAATAATAAATATATTTAAATTGATGAATAGGAAATAAAACAGAAAAATAAAAAAATATGTTAGAAGGCAAGAATATAAACATAATCATTGAATATGACAAACAAATAATGTATTAAATAATTTGAATACAAATAAACTATCTCTCAAACTTACTTTAACATTTTTTCGAGTTCCTTGAATAATCAAGAAAATCCACTTGTGACAAAATATAACGCAACCAAGAACATTAAAATGAGATGCCCACAAAGATAATGCTTTCAAGTATTTATTTCTTTGTCTAATATGATCAATTAGAATAACAGCCATGTAATTGTCTATAAGGCAAAATATTTATATTTAGAAAAATGTAAATACTCTCATATGTTATTAAATCAATATAGCTCAAAATGATATAAGAATACAACAAATAATTTTTCTTCTTACATTTAAGCTATCAAATTTGACACTGTTTGTATGGAATTTGAATGAACATAATTAATATGTGTTGTAACTTACAATAATATGATATATATTTAATGAGAGAAAGTATTGCTGTAAGAAACAATAAGAGTATTTTGATTTAATAATACCTTTGATCTATGGAACAAATGCAGAAAATATTTTCATTTATTTTATACATGTTACACCCACAATATAAATTACATTTAGACCAATTTTAGAACACAAGACTTGAAAATCACTGAAAAGAATGAACTTTTCCTGTCTTATCCCTAAAAGCCGTATCACACGTACATTTTCCGTGCAACTTTTTCGTCCAATTTTTTGCCTAATCTGAGGGGGAAGGGTTGCTGTAAGCAAAACGACATGCTCTGATGACAGCCGCGCTCTATCTCCACATTGAAAACTTACTCGCCGATTTTTCTGCTTTGGAAAACGAATATAAAAAATTATTTCTTTTATTTTGCTTGCGCTTTTGTTGATGGGCGTAAACAGATACACCATTAAAATATCATATGCCATATCTGATGCGTTTGACGAAATCGAAACCGCCACCTCGTTTATGACGTAGGGCGCCGAAAAACTCCATTGGCTGGAATTTCAAGCACCTTTTATGAGGTACAACTTTTTGAGCTCACTAGCAAAAAGTTGTTCGAAAGCCGTGGTATGGCAACTGAGTAAAAATTGCATGAATTGGACGAAAAGTAGCACAAAACGTATACGTGTGATACGATCTTAAGAGAATACAAAATGAGTCATTCTTCAAAATATATGTGATTTTTTTAAAATTCTTAAAGAAGATAAAAACTAGTCATGCTAATTATATAAATGAGTTTATCTAAAATTATTCACCCGCTTCCTTTTATTTAATATCATAAGAAATTACACTGTAGAGCCAAAAAAGAACTGGTACACCTGCCTAATATCGTGTAGTGCACCCACGAGCACGCAGAAGTGTCGCAAAACGACATGGCATGGATTCGATTAATGTTTGAAGTAGTGCTGGAGGTAATTGACAGAGGGCTTTCCATAAATTAGTAGAAGAGGGGGTGGAGATCTATTCTGAACGTCACCGTTGCAAGGCATCCCAGATACATTTAATAATGTTCATGTCTGGGTATTTTGGTGGCCAGCGGAAGTGTCTAAGTTCAGAAGAGGGCTCCTGGCAATTTTGAACGTGTGGGTGTTGTATTGTCCTGCTGAAATTCCCCAACTTCGTCGGAATGCGCAATGGACATGAATGGGTGCAGGTGATCAGACAGAATGCTTACGTACTTGTCACCTGTCAGAGTCGGGTCTAAACGTATCAGGAGTCCCATATCACGCACCATAACATCACAGAGCCTCCACCAGCTTGAACAGTCCCCTGTTGACATGTAAGGTCCATGGATTCATGAGGTTGTCTCCGTACCCATACATCAGCTCAATTCAATTGAAAACGAGACTCGTCAGATCAGGCAACGTGTTTCCAGTCATCCACAGTCCAATGTCAGTGTTGACGGGTCCAAGTGAGGCGTAAAGCTTTGTGCCATGCAGTCAACAAGGATATACGAGTGGGCCTTCGGCTCTGAATGCATATATTGATGATGTTTCGTTGAATGATTCGCACGGTGACACTTGATGATGGCTCAGTATTAAAATCTGCAGCAATTTGCGGAAGGGTTGCACGTCTGTTACTCTTAATGATTTTCATCAGTTGTTGTTAGTCCCGTTCTTGAATGATCTTTTTCCGGCCGCAGCGATGTCGTAGATTTGATGTTTTACCGGATTCCTGATATTCACGGTACACTCGTGAAGTGGTTGCACATGAAAATCCAAACTTCATCGCTACTTCGGAAATGCTATGTCCCATCTCTCGACTATAACACCACGTTCAAACTCATTTAAATCTTGATAACCTGCCATTGTAGCAGCAGTAACCTATCTAACAACTGTGCCAGACACTCCTTGTGTTATATAGGATTTGCCGACAGCAGCGCCGTACTCTGATTGGTTCTATATCTCTTTATTTGCATACGCATGCCTGTACCAGTTTTTTTTATTTTGGCTCTTCAGTGTATTTAGTAAGAAAGTTTTAAAATATGTTTAGCTGTATAATTATTGCTGATGTTTTCTATAGTCTAAAACATCTGCAATTTCAAAAATGTAATTCTGTAGTATTATCAGAATGACCCTTATACGTATACTTCCAGAGTAAATGTGTGGCCGCGGTAGCCGAGTGGTATAGGTATCGGACCGTAGCTTGTCTTGTCACGAGTTCGAGCCCAGTACCACTAAAGACCCGCCGTGTAGGGCAGCGATGCACGTTAAATCTGTCGATAGCTGAAACGTCCTCCCGTAGGTGTGGTAGTTAGGAAAGGGGGTGCCAGCTCAGGTGTCGTCCACGTCACTTGACCATGGTTCAAAATTACGTGGTCCGTCGCCAAAAACCCTCATGAGGCTGAACAGTGCGACGTTAATATTCAATCAATCAATCAATCCAGAGTAAATGTAGCATTATTAACAACTCTTTCACAAGAGAGTCTTATATTTATAAACAAAGATCAGACTCTTATATATGATTTTTCCCCCTGTTATAATCCTTTGAGTTTTATGATGATTCTTAGCTAATTTGATATAATGTGCCTGAAAAGGTATTTTTTGCGCACCTGCGACTTTCTCCTATGTACTATTTTACTGTTCGAATTAATTGGAACAAATGGAAAAAGTGACTTTTTCTAAGACCTTAGCTTTTTATCATTACATACCTTAAAATAGACTAAAAAAATCTGTAAGATAAATTGGGGGAAGTTTTGCCACATTTAAGGATTTTTCGATTAGTGCATTGAAAATTGAAATAACAAGACCATGAAAAAAATACACTTTATTTTTCAATATTTAATTGGTTATGTATACAAGTCGATTCTCTTCTTAGCGTGAAAATAATTAAGAAATTTAATGTTAAAGTAATTCATTTAATTGTGGCATCTTCCCCATATATATGGGCAAGATGCCACCAGTCATGGAGTAAGATGCTACAACACCACAGTAAATAAAAAAATAAGACAAACATTATCAAATTAAACGTGAAATAACAATAACTATAGAAAAACAAAAAAAAAATTCTTTCATAATTAGTTAGCTAAAAACGAATTTTCCTGCAGAACGGTCTACAGCAGGCTGAAGTAGTAGTCGACTTCAGCCCCACACATCCTCGTCCTACGGAGATCCCATGTGTCATCCTCACGGCCTAATTATTACTTGTAGTTATATTTTATATGATAATATATACAGTGTTATAAAATTTTAAAGTTCATTTAATTTATTTCTAAATTATGTGGCGTCTTCCCTCAAGTATATGGGGCAGATGCCACACACTCTTATATCCTTATTACTGCAGCGTTATGGCCGTTTCTACATGCATCGCACGTGTAACATTATGCGTAACTCACTTATACTGCTGATATCTTATTTAAAATAACAAGTACGTTTATAAACTTTAAATATGAGGAACGGAATATTATAAAAGTTCTATTCACCACTTTAAATGCTCACAAGATCGAAAAATAAGCCCAATTAAAGACGATTAATTCAGATAAATTCACAAGCCCCCCTCAATGTCAGACCAGACTCTTCACATAAGTGGCTCAAAATTGTCATCAATCGACACATAAAAGTACTATTAACAAACTGGCGTCTTACCTTATATTAGATGGAAGTATGTCATTCTTTAGCAGAAATGGCCTCTTCAACACGTCTTGTCATTGACTCCACGAGAGTAGCATACATGTGTGTGCTTGATTTCATCACCGTGGAAACACACTAATATAACCCTTTTTTATCATTTACTCTGTTGTGCAATTCATCTCAGCGAAACGATTTTTGAGAATATGTCATAAGTTTTTAATAGGGTTTAAGTCAGGGGAGTTGCCAGGCCAATTGAGCACTTTTATATACTTTATGTTCCCGCATAAAAGTAAGGACCAATTTCGAATAGTAACAAGCAGCCAAGTCAAGTTGAGATGTTCCATCAAATTCTTCCATGAAAGGAACAATCCTACAACATAATTTTTCTACATATTTGACAGAATTCATTATGCTTTTAAGAGGAACTAAACTTTCAGTGCCATTTGTTGTGAACCCCCCTCCTCTCCAAACATCTGTTCAGAAGGGTATTTTACAGTCTGCTGGATATGAAGTTTCAACTTCACTTCGACTAATTAAACTTGTAACGGTTCTCTTACGTCATTACTGGGTAAACCAAAGTAATCGACAGAATCTCGGGGTAATTAAAATACTTTAATGACATAAAATAACACAGTTACAATGGACAGACATTTAGACACAATACAGTTTAAACATTTAGAGGAAATAAGGAGAAATTAAATATAATACATAGTCCAGGATTGGACAGCGAGACGAGTAGCGTTTACGCATTCAGTTCCCAACTTTCTCTGGCGGTAAAACAGGGCTTCGGTCGGTAATGCTTCCGTTACAAGTACCGCCATCTACATTTCAGTCTTAGTATTAAACCGTGTGTTACAAACTTGATTTGTATCCCTACACAAATACATGTTTCACCTTCCAGTCGTTAACAGTCCATGATCGGGATTTTTTGGCCCATGCTAAACATTTTTTCATCATTTTCTGGGTTAGAAATTGTTTTTTTCTCAGTCTTGTTGCCTTAAGTCCACCTTTCAGAGGCCTTTTCCGCACAGTTGAAGAACTCACTTCAACACCATTACCCAATAAATCACTTGAAAGTTCTGTGTTTGTCTTTCTTGGATTTATTTTGCTATTTCTCATTAAAATTTTATCAACTCTTGATGTAGTTTTCCGCTTTCACTAGCATTTTTCTTTTCTTTTTGGAGACGATGATCCAGAATCTTGAAATGTTCTTAAAATTCTTGAAACACTTAATTTGATCACACCAACTGTGACGTAGCTATATCTTTCACAGTCATAGAAATGTGTTCAATAAGAGCGATTTATTTTAGAACGGTTCCTCGGAGTAATATCCATCTTTGAACAATTAAAAGTAACACATGTTATGCAGAACGCAAAATTGAAATTACCAGCTGCCCCACTGAAAGGCTCACAACTGAGCTTCTGACAAACTAAAACGAATAAATTACAGTCAAAGTCGATCTGTCACACTATATAATGGGTTTGACATGGTTCCGGACATCAATAGTAATCACATACCAACTCAAACAAGAAAAACATGTTTGTCCCAATTAGTTCGAACAATATAGTATACCTGTCGCAGGGAAACGATGAAATTAGGGCTTTCGTCAAATCCCTAAAGGAGATAATCAATTCACACAAGATGTTAAAATAACGTCTCTTTGATGTCTTTGCCCTGTTGTAAGTAAGTGAATTAGTTAAATCCCCGAACTGTTTTAGTGAAATGATGAAATGAAAACAATATGCCACTTTTTTGGTGCTAGGGGACTGATATTTGGAGGATCGTAATAACTTTTGTTATGGTTAGGATCTGCTGGGACGCATCCCCCCGGTGCATTCCCACCCCCTCTACAGCTTTTTGGCCAATATCTCGACACTCGAGCCTCACAGTCCATTCAGACCAGGCTCATTTGATCCCTCTATGACTGCTCTTCCAATTTTTATAATTTCATGCTCATAGGGCTATTCCTTACATAGTTTTTAAATTTGTTTTAAACTTTTTAAAAATTTAAAAATTTATTTAAATCTATAATATCTTGGCTCCTGTTTGAGTTTCGGACTTGAGATTTGAACCCAACTGTTCCACTCATCGAAACCCATCCAGTCATATACTTGACTTCTATTGGGTAGGCATGGGAGGGCTTAAGCACTAAAATATCATGCTCCCATGTTAATCCTAAGGGGTCTGAAAAATTTCACTCCCTAAGGAGTTGAGCTTGGGACTTGATTTTTGGAGGTCCACCATATTTTCGTGTATGCGCGAGCTTTACGTAGAATTGGCCCCCCGGTGCCCCCCTACAGGGCTTCCACATTAATAACTCGAATCCTATGCTATCTTGGTCGACCGCACCGGCTGGATTCGATTGTTCTCCCTATGAGCTCTTCAAATACGTAATTTTATCTCAGTACCCCTATTCCTTCCTCCCATTTCACGTTTTTAAACAATTTTAAAATTTAAAAAACTTTTAAATTCCCTATGCTCCGAGGATTTTTGACCTGTATGGTTCCGAAGTGCAAGGACTCAACCTCCCAGGTGTCTCCCCCCCCGCCCGGAACAGCATTTTGCCAATGCAAATCCTGACTAGATCATTTCACATTTGAAACAGCTTAGAGTTTGATAAAATCACTTACTTTCATCATGGAAATGACATTGAAGAGACGTTATTGATGTGAAACATCTTTCCTCTCGGTTGCTGGATATTTGCTGGGAGTGATTGCGTGAAAAGGGACGGATGTGTGTAACAGGATATGACGTAAGCGCGCTTAATTTTACCAATGAGAGTGCGTGGCTGTGTCTTTTCGTTACCCTCGCATGGGGGTCCAACTCTAGTAGCCATCAAGCACTCGAGCGCTTGACTCTAAATCCGTCAGTCATGATATTGGGGGACATAAGTGCGGCAGAATGCTTATTTGAAAATGGACAAACAGTGATTTCGGTGGTCGTATACATTTCTTCGAATCAAACGGTTAAAAAAAATTAAAGATTTCCTGCATTTTGTACTTTTACCATATAACGAAAGTGGTTCAGCTCTTTTAAAAAATTTATCACTCGCTTCCGCTGATTTTGAGTGGTGATTTTAACTTTAACTTCAGTTTGCCAAAAGCTGAGCCGCTCATAACTTTTATGAATGATGAACTCAAGCTCGAAATGAACACAAATTAGAATGTTTCGACTGCTGACAGTGGTACTGTTATTGACGCTATTTTTCAACGGTTTTTAAATACTTTGAAATCATAAGTATATGTGTCATATTTTAGTTATCATAAGTCTATTGTCTCCGTTCTTCCCCAAATTGAACAAGAATTATTATTTTTGATAAATTATTGCATTACTCCTTTTGTTAATTAAATACAATTTTCATTAAAGATATAATTATTCGATAGAAAATTATTTCCAATCATAACCGATTCATATTTTTTTTCAGGAAAAAAGTTAATATTGCGTATTTACAACGATAACATGTCAGATGTTACACACCATATGCGACTACTGTAAGACTTATATTTTTATTAAAATATTGTCAAAATGCTCTCAAGGGGGAGACACCTGGGAGGTCAAGTCCTTGTACTTCCGAATCATACAGATCAAAAATTCTCGAAGCTATGGGGAATTTTGAAAAATTTAAAAATGTTTAAAAACGTGAAATAGGGGAAAGAAATGGGGCTATTGGTACGTATTTGAAGAGCTCATAGGGAGAACAATCGAATCCAGCCGGTGCGGTCAACCAAGGTAGAATAGGATTCGAGTTAATAATGGGGAAGCCTTGTAGGGGGGGAGCACCGGAGGGGGCCAACGTAAATCTCGCGCATACACGAAAATATGGCGGACCTTTAAAAATCAAGTCTCAAGCTCAACTCCTTAGGGGGTGGTGAAATTTTTCCAGACCCCATAGGATTAACATGGGAGCATGATATTTTAGTGCTTAAGCCCTCCCCCTGCCTACCCAATGGGAGTCAAATATATGACTGGATGGTTTTCGACGAGTGGAACAGTTGGTTCAAATCTCAAGTCCGAGACTCAAACAGGAGCCAAAACATTGTGGATTTAAATAAATTTTAAAAAGTAAAAACAAAATTAAAAACTATATAAGAAATAGCCCTATGAGCATGAAATTATAAAAACTGGTAGAGCAGTTAGAGAGAGATCGAATGAGCTAGGTCCGAATAGACTGTGAGGCTCGGGTGTCGAGATATTGGCCAAAAAGCTGTAAAGAGGGGTGGGAATGCGTCCCAGCAGATCCTAACCATAACAAAAGCTATTAAGATCCCCCAAATATCAGTCCCCTAGCACCAAAAAAGTGGCATATTGTTTTCATTTCATTATTTCACTTACTTATGACAGGGAAAAGACATCAAAGAGACGTTATTCTAACGTCTTGCGTGAATTGAGCATCTCCTTTAGGGACTTGACGAAAACCCTAATTTCATCGTTTCCCTGCGACATATCAATACCAACCTTGACCAATCGGCCATGATTTTTTGCGTGGCCACGAGATTAATCACATTTGCAGAAATAATGTGTAAACCGTAAAATTATTGTACTGGCAACACTGCTTTGTTACCACTAGTACTGTTAACACTGTTTTGTCTTATCAGTTGTTACTGTAGTTGAAGACCCTCACATTGAATGTGTTGCACATTAAGAATTTTCTCAACGATTTAACTTTTAACCCTCTCGCTGCGTATCCCGCGATTTCCATGGGTAAAGAGCACGTAGCAAATGTAGCAATACGCAGCGAGAGGGTTAAATAATCGCTGATTTAACCCTTTAATTTTTAACTTTTAATTTAACTTTTAAAAGGAACTTACAAATTAAAATCAAGTTTCAGTTTCACATATTTATGTGAATCATTGTTTTCCACAATGAACACAATTAAATCAACAATCAGATCTCGACTTAACGATAGCAATCTCGAAGATGCTATAAGATTGGGAATATCATCTTATATGCCTGACTTTGAAAAATTAGTGGATATTATACACACTGCTGGACAATTGCTAAGGACGGATAACACTATCATCCATAGCAACCCCACAAAATGAAAGGAAGCAAAATGTGGAAAATTAGAATAAGTGCGGGATATTAGTAAGAAGAAGTATGAGTATGCAAATTTTTTTCCCACGTCTGTTCATCACGTGATAGCGTTCATAAGAGCTTTAAAGGCTTTGACGCGTGTGGACAGTTGTTGTTTCAAGTTTTACAGGAAAGATTTAATAGACGAACTTAAAATTTTTGGCATGTCTTCCCGACATCACATAGATGATTTTATGCGTGGCCGAATTATTGGAAAGATCGAAGAAGGGCGAAAAATAACAGATGTTGCCAGGGCGTTCGACATCGCTCACAGCGTTGTTTCACGGCTGTGGAAGTCATTTAAAACTACTGGAATGTGTAGTAGACGGCACGGGGGAGGTCGTGTTAGAAGTACAACGCCTGCAGAAGACAGATATATCGTCCTATCAGCAAAAAGGAACAGGCGCACCACAGCTTAGCAGGTGGCAAATCAGTTTCTTGCTGCCTCAGGAAAGCAGATATCCCGAAAAACTGTTGCCAGACGTTTGAGGGGAGGAGGACTATACGCACGCAAACCTGTTGTGTGTGTCCCATTGACCAGACAGCACCGTACTGCCCGTTTGCAATGGTGTCGTGAGCATCACAATTGGACTGAACAGGACTAGGCATGCGTACTATTTTCAGATGAGAGTAGGTTCAGTCTGTCATCGGATTGTAGACGCCAACTGATCTGGCACGAGAGTGGTACTGCTTATCGTCCAGAAAATATCCAGGAAAAGGACCGATATCCGACATGCAGTATCATGGTGTGGGCCGGCATCATAATCAATGGCCGCACGCGCCTACACATGTGGTTGAGAATGGGACTATGACGGGCCAACGATACATTGATGAAGTTCTACTTCCTCATGTTCGTCTTTTCCGTGGTGCTGTCGGTGATAAATTTGTTTTTATGGACGACAACGCAACATGTCATCGAACACTCGCTGTTCAGGATTGTCTAGACAGCGAGGGTATTCAACGTCTCGTATGGCCAGCGCGTTCTCCAGATCTAAACCCCATTGAAAATGTGTGGGATGCTTTGGGGAGGCAAGTTGCTGGTCGAAACTATCCTCCGACAAACAAGAACACCCTCATCCGTGCACTCACAGAGGAATGGGATAAATTGCCTCAACAGCTGCTGGATAATGTTGTGCAAAGTATGGTACGACGTGTGGAATGTTGCATCACGGTGGACATATCCCGTACTGATACCTTTCTTTAAGGTGCCTGCTGACTTTTAGATGCATTGTTCCATTTCTCCGTACGCAGATCAAATGAACATTTTTTTTCTTTCAGATGTTTCACAGCTTTTGTACATTCCAGAACAATAAATATTCTTTATTCTAATGCCTGAACAGTGTGGCAACTATATTTTATCCTACTAGGCCTCATGTCTCGCTTAATGTTATGCTACATAGCAATTTGTGATCTGTCCTTAGCAATTGTCCAGCAGTGTACAATGCCAAAAATTGTATTAAATGTAACTATTTTAAATTTTTTGTTACCTTTTAAGTGTAGAATATTGCTTGTGATTGCAATAAAACAAAGAAATATTAAGAATCGTTATACTTTTTTTAACTGCGCCCACCAGCAATTTTCTGTTTGTCAGATGTGTCCAGAAATGAAATAAGATATAGAATCCCTGTTATAAAGTTTGGTTATGCAGTGGATATGCTCTAATGAAAAGCACAAGTAAAAAAAATCCCACACATATCACATGAACTTATAAAATTAAGGATCCAATTTGTAATTTTTAAAATTCTATTAAACCAAAACAGAAAATTAACATGAATCTTAAGTTTAATAAAAAGTTTGCAGATATTAACAAAAATTTATTGTTCAGTAAATTATTTTGAAACTTCAAAAGAAAAATTTAAAATAAATGTACAATCAAGCTTAAATATACCTATTTTGTTGAAAAGTAATAAAAGGAAAGCTATAGATTATGTAATCACTATTGTTATCTGATACTGGTCAGCACAGTTTTAATGTATTGCTAACCACTAACAAATCATTTACATTATCAAAAGAAAATGCCCCTAAAATAGATTTATTTTTACTGATAAAAGTAGTGTATTTTTACTAATTTCATTCTCATTTTGTGAATCTTTTTTTTTTTTTGTTAATATAATCAGTAATCAAATTTTATAATGGTTATTCTATTAACTTTTTACACACACACACACACACACACACATATATATATATATATATATATATATATATATATATATATATATGTGTGTGTGTGTGTGTGTGTGTGTGTGTGTGTGTGTGTGTGTGTGTGTGTGTGTGTGTGTAACTGAATTCAGTGCAGCAACAGCCCATGAGAGTCAAGGTCTACTGTGCCTATTTCAGTTTACATGACATTAGGTGCAGAAGTGCATGTGCAGATGTTTTGGTCAAGTGGTCAGCCTGAAGCGAGCCCCCCTGTGTTCAGTTCCCAAGCAAGCTTGGTACTCATTTATAGACCCACTGAAGAGATAAAAGGCTGAGTCACGACCTTGCCCAACCCGGAAATTAAGTCCCGGAACGGTGTCGTGGAAGCGCAATACACTACCACTCAGCCACCTGGACCATATATATATATATATATATATATATAAAATATATACATGTATGTATACATACATAAAATCTGGACACCTCACGATACGCACTCAGAGAGTCCTGAGGCATATATTAATATGATATTGGTCCTTTTTTTGATAGATAGACAGCTTGCACATGTCTGGGAATACTTTCTGCCAGTTTTTGATAGGTGACTAGGATTTTCAGGCGTCCCTCACAGCTGAAATTAGTGCCAGCAATGAGAATGATTGATTTGGATGGCTATGTAATCTGCATTCTAATTCTTTCCACAACTGTTCTATGGGATTTTTATCAGGGCTCTAAGAATGCCAGACCAATTTTTGAATACTCATTTCAACAAACCATTAGCAGTTATCCTGGTGGAAAAGAAATGAGCCTTTCTCGAATTGCTGCCACAGAGTTGAGAACAGCACTGTCCGGAATGTCCCAATATATGTCAGAGTTCATGTTTCCAACCACAGGAACTAAGGGACCAGGGCCAAATCAAGGAAAAAAACCGTACTATGATGCTGCCACTATCAACAGGACCGGCGCTAGCAGTTTCGCCGCACCGGGCAAAGAGGTAAAATGCCGCCCTTTTATAACAAAAATTAAAAGAAATAACCTAAACCCTTTCCATGCCTAGTGGTAAAATAAAACGAGAGCAAAAAAAAAAAAAAAAAAAAAAAAATTGCTATCAATAATGTTGAAGTTTTGGTTAGCAAAAAATACTAATTTATTAATTTATGTTTTTGGCACTAAATTAAAATTAGAGTTGCACACAAAAAAGTCATTTCTAGTGTATAATTATAAAATACAGATATTAAAAAAATACTAAAACAAATAATAGAACAACTAAGTATTAAAACTTAATTACATATTAAAAATACACTTAAACCAAGAGTTTAACTTAAAAGTGTTTCTTTTTCACTTTTAGTTCTGAGAATTTTTTTATATTTTCTTTAACACTAATTTCTTCAGCCAGTTCTTGTTCAATAGCTATTGTTGTCAAGCCGTTTAGCCGATCCTTGGTAGTTGTGGAGCGTAAAAATTTTTTAATTAATTTTAATTTGGAGAAATTCCTTTCTCCCCTTTCCACACTTATTGGATGGGTAAGCAATATCCTTATGGCTATACTAAGATCTGGAGCAAAATCCAGGTTCGATATGAATTTTAAAATCTCGATCGGGCTTTCATTTTTATTTAGCAAAGCCTAAACTGCTACTATCTCGTCTGTCAGGTCCAGCACGTTTATATCCGATGAATTCCCATCAGTTAACACTGTTTCTAGATTTTTACAATATTTTAGTTCATCGTTTTGAGGAGTATCTTTTAAATCACGAATATTGTATAAAAATTGGAAATAGTTGCTGTGGGTACTGATCAAATCAAACCTGGATTCAAGTGCATTGATAGCTTTATCTAATGTGAAAAAATAAAACTCTGTCTTATATTTCAAAGTAGGATCTTCTATCGGATCTTCTCGTGCCTCATAGTCGAAATTAACATTCCTTCTTCGAACTCTATGACATGGTTCAAAATTGCGTGGTCCGTCGCCAAAAGCCCTCGTGTAGCTGAACAGTGCGACGTTAATCTTCACTCACTCACTCGAACTTTATGACGTGGCTGGGTGAGCTCAAAATTAGCCGGTATGTCAATTTCGTCAGCGAATTCTCGAGCGTCGCAAAGCATTTCATTTAAGGCTGTGTCCAATCTAAGATTCTTGAAAAAATCTTTACGGTTTTTCAAGAACTCTATAGCAGATGGCAAATCATAGTCTTCTGTTTGCAAGAACTTACTTATAGGATTGATACAAATTAAGATTTTGTACCAAATTACAATGCAGCATAAGAACTTAAATTGTTTAACACAACTTAATACTCCAGAAGCCTCATCTCTTATAGAGTTGTCAATCTTAGAATTATTGCAAACAGCAAGTAAAGCATCGTATATCCCTCCTACTTGATACCTTAGTGGTTTTAATGCATCTAGTCGGCTTTCTCAACGAATTTTGTTTGAAATCATTTATCTACTTTATAATTTTTTACTTTATCATATTTTTATTTTGTAATGCACATTTTGCTTCCACTTTAATTAAATAGTTTTATACTAGGAACACGCACACAACAACAAAAAATAGTACTTATATTCTTCCACATTAATTATTGTTCTGTGTAACAATAAAATTTTAATTAAATCCTTTTCCTGTTGTTTTTTATAAGAAACTTCCGTCATAATTTTGACATTCTTATTGTTGCCTTTTCTAAAGATTTTAAATATTGCTATAGATTGGAACCTATTATTACAAGAATTTTTTCTTAAATATACATACTAACGCTTTTAAACCTTTTCACAATCAGGAAAAATACATTTTAAAGGATTTTTGAGAAATATAATAGTAAAATGAAATAGTAAATAAAAACTATTGCACACTGAAAACATCGATTTTTTAATTTTTAGTGCACCAGTGTTCTACGGGACACTGATTAAGAGTCTCTCGTTTATGTCTTGGATGAGTGGTTATGTTCTGAGGTATTTTATATTTGTATTCATTGCAATTAAACAATTGAGAATTAAAGCCTTTATGTATTAATATCACAAATAAAACATAGTTTAATAAGATTGAAACATAATTTTAAAAATGCTTTGGAAGTTATTCAGGATTCAAGTCATTGTTGTCTGCTTATTAGGGCTGCTAATTCTATATTATTTAGATATCACTATGTATTCAAATTAATTATCTATTTAATAATCGTCCTTCGAAATTTAAAATTCACACCTGAAATTTTGCAATTTATTTATCTAAAGGATGTTTTTGCATTGAATTTGTATTTTTTAAAATATTTGTATTTTTTTTTTGGTTTAAAATCTTATAAAGTCTTTTAAATGTTTCCTTAAAATTCTTCCATATTAAACTGCAGATAATTTATTAACTCAATTTTTAAATTTTTCGAAATATGCATTTTGATGAACTTTATTAGTAGCATACAGAACTGTTTTACAATATTTTAAAGGTATTTTATACATTTTTTTATGTATTTTTATAATTAATTATACACATAATATACGAAGGCTGTTCAGAAAGTATCGATACTGAATTTATTCTATTTATTCTAGAAAACCCCTAGCGGAGAGACTGTGCGCATCATGCGCGCGCATATTTCACCTTGTCTCACAAAAATCGGCAGGTCTGTACAGCGCGCCGTTCAGTCACACTGACTTCTTTCACGTGTAGCTTTTGCGTGCGTTCGTCGAAAAAAGAGAATGTGTGAAAACACGGATCAGCGAATCTGTATCAAGTTTTGCTTTAAGCTCGGTAAAACGGGCACCGAAACCTACGAGATGATGAAAACAGCATTTGTAAATGAGGCGATGAGTCGGGCTCGGGTTTTTTCAAGTGGCTCCGGTGATTCAAGGAGGGTCGTCAATCAGAGAACAGTGATCCCCGTTCTGGACGCACGTCCACCTCTGCAGAGAGGACAAGATTGCACAAGTGAAGACTGAGGTGCGCTCTGATCGTTGTTTAACAGTCCGAGAAATTGCACAGGAGTGTCACATTTCCGTAGGATCATGTGATGAAATTTTGAGAAAGGACTTGAACGTGCGCCGAGTGTCTGCAAAGTTTGTGCCGCGTCTCCTCACTGAGGATCAGCAATTCCAACGACTGGCAACATCATCTGATTTGTTTCAAAGTGCAAGCGACGATCCGGAGTCCATGAAGCTCATCATCACTGGGGATGAGTCGTGGGTTTACGGATACGATCCCGAAACAAAGCAGCAGTCGTCACAATGGAAAACCCCCGGTTCTCCTCGGCCAAAGAAAGCACGGCAGGTGCGATCAAAGATCAAAGTCATGTTGATTGTGTTTTTCGATGCAGATGGACTTGTTAATTTTGAGTACGCTTCCCAGGGCCAGACAATGAACAAGGAACTCTGCTTGGACGTCATGAGGAGATTAAGAGAGGCTATTCGCAGAAAACGACCGTGTTGTGGGCGTCCTTTCGCTGAATGCTTCATCATGACGGAGCCCCAGCGCACACCACCAATCTTCTTGTGCAGCAGTTCCCGACAAAACACGGAACAATCCAAGTAGCACATCTTCCCTACTCGCCGGATATGTCACCTCCTGATTTTTTCCTCTTTCCCAAGATCAAGAACACCTTAAAAGGACACCGGTTTCAGGACATTGAAACCATAAAACAGAATTCAACACAGCAGCTTCAGGCCATCCCAAAGTCTGAGTTCCAGAAAGGTTTCGAGGACTAGAAACATCGTTGGGCCAAGTGTGTTACTGCCAATGGAGTATATTTCGAAGGAGATTGACTCAAAACCTGTATATGTATGTATGTTTTTGCATAATAAATTCAGTCTCGATACTTTCTGAACAGCCCTCGTATATAATTAAGTATATACATAACATATATAACTAAGCATACACGTAATTAATTATACACATAATATATATAATTAATTATACACGTAATATATATAATTAACTATACACGTAATATATATAATTAATTATACACATAATTAATCATTAGACTGCATTAAATATTCTTCCAAATTGTCCGTGTAAAACAGAGGTTCCCAAACTTTTTTGTCCCATAGACCCCTAGCCATGTTTTTCGGTATGGGGTGGACCCCTACTTAATATTGAATTTTTGCAAATTTATCAACTTAAATGTCTTTTTGACTGCTAGTACTACTACTACTTTAAAAGAATTAAATTTATAACAGATGAAGTATATAGTTAAAAGTTTAAAAAGCATAAGTTAATTAATTAAATTAAAAGTTAATTAATATATAAAATAACTGTTAAATAAAACAACCAAGCAACATACAATAGATTTAAATGAGAGGATTGAATCTGGCGCTACAATAAAAAATTTCTACATTTAGTATCAATCTTGTCAGGTTTAACCTTATATATCCTCTGTTAGTAGTGTCCAGTTTCTTTTTTTGTTTTGGAGATAGGTAACTGCCTGAAACTTCTTCTTACTAGGAAAAATAATTAAAAACTTCCTCACGATATTCCATAATTCAGGACAAATAACAGGTTTGCTTTTTTAAAGCCAAAATTGCAGAAATCCGTTTCTAAACTTTAAAATCTTCATTGGTGCATATACGATCAGTTCGAGTTGTCATGTGACATTTTTCCCCCAATGTAACCATGTAAATTCATTGCCTACTGTGGTATTACCATAGTCAAAGCATTCTCAAAATTGGTTTCAAAATCTCAATAAAAGACAGTTAAATGTTGAACGTAGGTTAAAACGTACTGACTGATTGTCTGGGTTAATTTGAGAAAATTCCGGACCTCCAGTATTATACTTCTTTAGTTTAACTCTGAAAAGAAACTCTGAGATGGTTCGTGTTTTTAAAAAAAATGTATGCTGTCACCTTGTACGAGAAAATTAACGTCATTAAATTAAATTTAGTAAATACATCTGCTAAATAAGTAAAATTTGGTTTCCAATTGATTAAATTTTCTTTCAAAATTGAGCTCACGATCTAGTTTAATGAGAGCCAATATCACTTAGACACCCCATTTACACCTCATTGATCCCCAAATTATGTTTTGCTGACGTGGACCCCCTTGCAGGTCGTCATAGACCACTTTGGGAATTACTGGTGTAAAAGATCTTAATTAAAAAGGTATCTTGTAAATTCCTCTTAAAATGGCAATAGCATGCAATATATATATATAATATATATTATAAATGTGAAAGTTTGTGAGGATGTTTGTGGGTCTTTCGCGCAAAAACAACTGAATGGATTTTAATGAAACTTTACAGTAATATAGCTTATACATCAGAATAACACATAGGCTATAATTTATAAAAATTTGTAAAAAGTGTCCAAAATATAACGATATTTGTCAAGTAAGTAGGAAAAAATTCTGGCATCTGCAAGCACATCTGGCTTGCGCTGCAAAAAAGCCCACCACAGCATATATCTATCTTTTGTTTGTGAAAAACTCTTTTTGTTTTGGCTACGCAAGGGGCTCACTTCTAATTAATTCCTGTGATCAGAATAATGCCTGTTTTTTTTTATTTCAGAATAAAACTAAGTTTTGAAGGGAGAGGTTGTTATAAATCTCTTTTTGTTTTAATGTTTTTTTTTATGATTTTATTATGCACATTTGGTAGTAAGAAATTGATCTTTTTTCAAAATAAATGCTTTTATCGGTTCTGGTACTAAAAGTAAATAAACTTTCTCTTCCACACTGCATCATTTGGACAAATTTTCAAAATTTGTTTGTGGTTAGTCGTTAATTATAACGCTATAATTTTAATTGAATAGGCAGATATTGCGTTTTTAAGTATAAAAATAATTATAACTACTGTACTGTATTTTTTGGAGTGTGTGGGTGAATGAATATTAACATCGCACTACTCAGCTACACGAGGGCTTTTGGCAACGGATCACGTAATTTTGAACCATGGTCAAGTGACATGGACGACACCTGAGCTAGCACTTCCTTATCCTAACTACCACACCACACCAACTTAGAAGGAATATTCTACCAATACTTAGCAGGAATATTCTTTGAAATCCACTCTTCCAAGATATATGGCAGCACGGGTTCTATAATGAGTATTTTAGCAGGGAAGCAGAATAGTTTTGTAGCAGATATTGCGTTTTCAGCTGACGGCGTTTTCTGCGGATTGCAAAGATTATTATTTTTGTCCCAAAAAATAGTTTATGTTAAAATTTAAGTGTCTTATGTTTTTGTATGTTAGTGAAGACCTTGGAAAATGATTTGACAACTTATTTTAAGTGAACGGTGTATATAATTAATTTTACAGTGGAATACCTTTAATTAATTTATTAGCTCTAACGGATTAAATTTTCCAAAGTGGAGTATTTTGTTTATGTATATCCCTTAATTTGTAAATGTAGTGATCCAAAAAAAATATTGTATGAAAAAAACTGCAGTAAATCATAATGCGGTTGGATAAAGTATTAAAGTGCATTTCTCCCCCTACACGGCGGGTCTAGGCATTTGCCAACTTGACTCTATCGTTAACATTTCGCTATGTTTTTCATTGAATTGCCATTATAATTTAAGAAATGGCGTTGCTTGCGAATATTACAATTTTAAAATAAAATAAATACAACAGAAAGTAATATTAATGTATTACACTTTCAGATATAAATTATTTACACTACTTTAAGCTTTCATTACGCAAAACTTTTAACAATGTGTTACTTTTGCTGAGCAGAGATCAGCTTAGGGAGGTATTTTGAAAAATCGACCCTCAAGAGTGTTACGAGGAATTATAAATAAAAAAAAATCCTTTTTATCAGCTATTAGATCTACATACTTAAAATTTAACAAAGATGTTTTTTTTTCTTTCTTTTTTTTGTTAGCAGAGATATGCAAAAAAACTTTTTTTGTTTAATTTGCAATTCACATAAAATTAACTCATTAAAAACTTCTTTTTCCTTCAATCTGTGTTGTTTAATTTTTCAGTTCACCCATGCGAAAAACGGGTATACCAGCTAGTATATATATTGTTCAAGTTTTAATAATTTAATCTTACAAAAGAATATGGCTAACTTAATAGTCTTAGAATAGATTAGAAAAATTATGTTTATTTCACATGTTACATTCAATAAAAAGAAAAAAAAAGTGTCTATATAAGTAAAATTAACTTATTTTTTTCTTTGAAAATTCTTTTAACAGTTTAAAGCAATATAAATTAATTATTTAGCAATTACAGACTAGTTCATTTATTATTAAACAAAATTATCACAATATATTACGATTACAAAACAAAATCATCATAATAAATATAGCTACGCTGTATTTCAATTTCGAGCTATTGCTGTAAGGATCCTTTATGTATGGTAAATAATTAATGAGAGTACTCAAAAGCTCATTAATGTTTTGCATTTTAAATGACCTACTATCATCCTTTGTAAGCAACTAAGGAAGTTATTTTTATACGAGAGGCAAATAATATTTTTTTCATTTGAATAACAATGTCAATCGAAAATGCTTTAAGAAGATTACATTACATTCAAGCTACGAAAACACACATACTTAAAAATATTAATCAACATGAAAATTTTCTACGAAACTGATGACATTAATATTTATGTATAAATAAATAAATAAAATAAAAAAAGCGCAAATGTAGCAAAATAATTTTTTCTTTTCACTTTATCTTACGCGATGATCAAAATTCCTGGGCATTAAAAATCTAAAAAAGAATTTGAAAATGAAAATATTGTTACCTTTTTTGTTGTCCTACTTTGTCTTGTCTGTTTAAGCACAAGAAACTAAAAGAATTAGTTCGGAAGTCAAATTGACACAAGATTCCCTCAGTTTTCTTCGAAAAAGGGTCTTTTTCTCAGGGTCATCCTGACCCTTTCTTTACATTCATAAAACTTGACCATGTTTTTCATCACTTTTGTTGAGACTAATGTCTGCCAAAATCTATCACTTTCAATAGTACCTGAATTCACGTATACAAAACAGTAACAGTTATAGGAAATTAGTTGAAAGAGAAGGAACCGGATGCCGAAATTCTTCTTTGTCACCCCTTCTTCCGCCATGGGACCAGCGTTGGGAAACGCGGCTTTATATACTAATGAATACTCGTTAAAAAAAAAACTTTAGGACTCCACAGAAAACGTGAATATTTTGCATACACATTTTTAATTTTTTTCCTTCGAATTTTTATTCTGACTCGTTTATTTTCCTCATAAACTAGTTAATTTTACAGCTAGTTTGCCTCCCCGGGCAGGGCCCCGGCTTGTCCCCCTAGCGCCGGCCCTGCTATCAAATTTTAAAGCTGTCACAATACAATCTCTTAGAAAGGACTTGTTGGACATCCCTAAAACTCAGACACATCCAACAAACTGCCAGATTGTAAAGTGCGATTCATTACTCCCAAGAACATTTTTCAGCATGTCTATAGTGAGCTTTGCACCAATGCAATCGATGCCTCACATTTTGGGTGTCTCTGCTTATTATATATTTTTAAGTAGTAATTATTTCTTGATGTATAGGGTGAAGAATTGCTGTATGGATTAAAAGAAATATTACTTGAAAGCAATGGTATTCGATTAGAATCACATGCCAGTAAATTTAATGGAGGGAGATTGATGTGCATTATAATTTCATGCAAATTCTTTAATCAAGCCTATATTTAAATGTTTGTCCAAGGAACTTTTAGGTAAAAGGCAAACCACACACACAAAAACATCAAAAGAGACTTTATAGCACATATAACTAGTATAGTTAAAAAAAGGTACACAGTACGTCAAAAATAAATTATTATATGAGTAAATAAGGAAATACTGCAATTTTCCCTTTCATTCGGTAAAAAGCATCAACCATCAAATATGGCTTCAAATGCCAATATTTTCTTTGTAATCATTTGATGCAAATCTGTCTCTAATAACTGCTACTAATGTTTATTTTGACATGGTGTTTTAGTTAACTAAGCTTTATTAGAATAAAAATTTGTGTGGGGGGGAGGGGGATTTGCCTTCAACACTTAATAATAATTACTGGGTGTTTTTTTCAAAAAATGGCAACTTTTTCATTTCCTGCAATTTTTACAAATAATTATATAAAGTTATGTTTCTGAAATAGTATAAAATACTTTGGAAGTTGTTTTTCTAGCACTATTTTTCAATATAACGAATAGTTTCTGCAATTTTAAATAAAATTAGATAGATATATTAGAGATAGATTAATACAAATATAATTAGATAGATATTAACTTTATCTCTCACTCTCTATCTCAATGATTATATACAGCCACATTTGCTCCAGATGAAAGAAAAGGTATCCAAACACATGGATATAAAATGTATTCCCTAATTTAACTTACAGAACAGACTTACCTTAGTATTTAGCAAAAATAAGACAGTAATTATAATTACAAATAATAAACCTGCAATGTGACTGCTTGAATTTATTTATTGAATACCTTTCATCATTTTTTTTTTGTTCCCCTGTACTATAGGTCTCCAAATCACTACTAATATATCTCATAATTATGAACCATGATAAGAAGAGTTAATTCCTAAGCTGACTCCATATTTAACATGCATCTACCTCTCTATAGGATAAGGACATAAGAAATGGTCCAAATGATAGCAGGTCTTTGGAAGGAATAGGATTCAAAACATCTGGCTCAACTGAAACATTGGTCACAATTGTGATGCTAAGACCACTTGTCAATCACAGCAACAACTGCCCAAATTGAATAAAACATTCTCTAGTGTAATCACAATTTTTAATAATGTAATGACAAATAAGTTGTGATAATACATAAGTACCAAAATACCTACACAAAATATAGTACTTGCATATTAACATCACCTCAGCCAAAATGGCACTATATGAATCACATCATTTTCTATCAAAATTGACTAATTTGTATTTTTTCACATAAAACACATTAGAATCTTTGCTGTTTTGATATCAAGGTATGATTCATGTGGTGCAAATTTTGCTGCAGTAATGCTAATACGTAAGTACCTAAAATGTTTTGACAGAAATAGCAAATCAATCTAAACAAATAAATAAATAAACATACAACAAATTTAAATAATACCTTCAGATTGAGAAAGACTTTGCTCAGAAAGCACACATTGCTCTTGATAACTTTCATATATTTCTCGAAATTTTGTGACCAAATCCATAATCATATAAGTTCCAATCAATCCTTCTGCAAAAATTTTTAAATCATCTTCAATCTTGTTTTTCTGAGCATTTGATAATTTCCTTGAAGTTACAGAAATGTGTGGCACTGCTTGCGGATACTGATCATGAATTTTAAATATTAAACAAATGTCTTTATCAAAAGTAAACTTCAGAACATGAGACTGACCTAAAAAAAATTAATAACTATCAACTAAAACTTTCTAATCCAATTAATATAAACTATCAAATTTCACATGAATCAAAATTATTTATGGTCACACTTTTTTTAAGTATTGGAATATCACTGAAAGATTTGCTTTTGATTATATTTTCTGCACTTTTTTTTAACAGACTTTACAACCCAATTATAATTATAACCTTATATATATAAATTACTTATAAGAAAACAACTTAATTTTTTTTAATAAATTAGGATGAAATTCAACGTATGAATTATTGTTAAAGACAATGAAATTTTAAAATAAGCTATAAGAATGCTTTAAAAAATATTATAAATAAAACAATATTTTTTAAAACATTATGTATTATAGATTTTTATCATTGGTTCTTTTAAGAGGAATGTAGTTTTACAAACATTCATTATACTGCAAAACATGCAAAAATTATTTGTGTTAATTGTATTTTAAATTCTTTAATACAATAAATTTTGTCAAATTTATTACTTTAATCCTTTAAAACAATTAAGATTAAAAGCTGATTTATCACAATGCTTTTCAAAAGAAAAATTATAACACATTTAAATATATCTAAGTATATACAGGTATATATATATATATATTTTAAAATGATAAGAGAAATTTAATGTAAAGGAGGGTGGTGAAGGTGATTAATGAAAATATATTATTTTGAAAGTCAAAGTCTAAAATTAAGAAATGAAAAATTACAAATGTTAAAATTATGAATACATTGTAATTAACTCATAAATTCAATTACTTTAGTCATAAATATCTATATTTAAATACATAATGATGAACTAAAGAATCAAATTATAAAAGGTATGAAGAATAAATAACCTGAATGAACTTATTGGATGTTGAAAAGTTAGGGTGTAGTTTTAGCAGAAAAAATATTCCTCTTAATACTACTTTACATAAGAAAAATAGGTATCTCCATTTGAAATATGAGTAAAAAAAAAAAAAAAAAATTAATGCCCAAGAAAACATTAGGCAGGCAATTTAAGCAGTCTCTCTAAGATGGTATAAAACGTATCTTTCTCATTTGCACACACACACAACTTGACTTTTTCCTTTAAATAAAATAGGCTGCTATAAAATAAAGGTTGCATGAGATTTTAATCTTTGAAAATTAATTACTGGCATATAGTTAACACGGAAGTACTTAAAAAAAGAATACAATTTTTCACTTTTTAATAAAATGCATACAGATTAATTGTAATGGACCATTTAGCCATTATCACCTATTGCTTTTGTTTTTTGTTCCCTATTTTCTCACAATGGCATATTAAAATGTAATTACATATTATTTCCTCATCCAATTCATGAAATGAAAAGACTGCCCCAAATGCCAATACTGGAAAACTGTTCTTGTGCTTTTAAAAAGACAAAAAATCTTATTCATACACATGATGATAGATTTGGTGTCATCTTTTAATTAAACAAAATTGGCCAGCAGTAATTCACATTAAAAGTTTGCCTAGGAAATTTTTTGAGGGGACATCATTCCAATTCCTTCCTATCTTGTCTGATCATTAAGATAAATGGTGGATATGGTTTGTTTCAAAAATGATGAAAGCATAATTTCCAAATTTTATATAGTATATATATGAATCAAGAGTTATATTATTAGTCTACAATTCCTTAGAAATTTGTTCAAAGAAACTAGAGATTGTTGTCTTGTTACTGGAAGGATCAGGGCCAAATATGTACACTTGCTCACAAAAGTATGTATGCAACTCATAGCTTAAGTGAAAAAGCTCTAGTTCTCAAATAAATATAAGAAAAATATTATTTTGGAGTGTGTTGTTTATAGCTTCTGATTCAAGTCATAAAGTAATGAAAAATAAACCAAATCATTATACTTTAAAAAACTTTAAGAGTAATTTTGTTAACTACCAGTAGAAATTTAAATCACAAAAGTATGTATGTACTCTGAATTTTTGACTTTTAAATAGGCTGAATGAAACTTCTCGAGCGATTTTTCGTATTTCAGTGATAAGTTTAGAAGTTCTGCTACAAAGTATGTAGTTTGAGCTTTAAGTACATCAACAATTGACCAATGCCTCTACATAAAAAAGAATTATCAAAAGACCTGAAGGATGCAATAATAAAGCTCTATAAGGAAAGCAAGTCCCAAAGACAAATCGCTAAAATCATAGGCAAAAGTCCTGCAACAGTGCAAAAAATCATTGAGAAGTTCTAGGCTGAGGGAAATACTCTAAACAAGTCAAGAACAGGATGACCGCCCCTTTTTACGGATCGAGAAAGCCGAATTATTGTTGGAAATGTGAAAAAAATCGGAAGATTAGCGCACCAAAATTGACAACACTGATGTGGAAAACAATTTTGCAAAGTCATGCAATCCTGAAACAATTCGCCATGTGTTACGGAAGGCAGGATACCATGGTCGAAATATACGAAGAGAACCATTTGTTAGCAAAGTGAATCGCAAAAAGAGAATAGATTTTGCAAAAGAAAATGAAAAGCAGGACAGAAATTTTTGAAATTCCGAGATTTTTTCGAATGAAAGTAAATTTAACATCCACAGGTCAGATGGACACCAAAAAGTTTGGAGGAAAGCAAATGCAGCTCTAGAACCAAAGAACATGAGAGGAACTGTAAAGCATGGCGGTGGTTCGATTATGGTCTGGGGTTGCATGGCAGCAACTGGAGTAGGAAATTTAGTTATAATTGACAGAGTAATGAATCAATATATTTTAAAGAATAATCTAAGCCAAAGTGCTTCTAAATTGGGACTCTGCAGATCCTTCACTTTCCAACAAGATAATGATCCCAAACATACTGCTCGGGAATGGCTGCTATATAACGTGTAAAAACAGGTAAAAACCCCACTGCAGTCACCTGATCTTAATTCCATTGAACACTTGTGGGATCATCTCGATCGCCAAATTAGAAAGCAAGAAATCAAAACTAAAAATGATCTTAAAAAGGCCCTTTTGGAGGAGTGGCAGAAAATACTATTTTCTGTCACTCAAAATTTAGTAAAATCAGTGCCATCTAAATTGAGAGCTGTTATTAAGGCCAAAGGCTATCCAACAAATTACTAATTTTTTTGAAAAATTGTAAAATTTGCAATATTAATGTCTTTGTTTGCATACTTAATTTTATAATGTAAATTACATCCTATTTTAAATTAAGCTCATCTTGCTAATTAAATATTTGTATTTTTTAAATATTTTTCATTTTGTAATTAAGCTTAATTTTGCTGTAATCAAAATAAATTGTTAATTTGAAAACTCTAATATTGTAGGTCTGTTTTTTTCATAGGACATCATCACCTACACTCTGCATACTTACTTTTGTGACTAAGTGTACATATGGCATTTAAATAAACAGTACTTTTAATGAAAGAATACTTATTATTCTCTGAACTTCTTGCATTCATAAGATTTACTAAACAGAAAAGAGATATTCATTCACTAATATTCCACAGGGAATTAAATGAAAATAAATATTTAAATAGAAATATGGTGCAATATATTTGATGTCTCAATTATCCACAGTCAGTTCTGATAAGTTTTGAAAGTAATTTCTAAATTCTGATTGTGAGGTATATCATTTGATGGAAGGCTTTTGTTACTTTTAGTTAAAGAATAAATGGAAATCGGCCAATTCAATTGCAACACAGATGTTACTAAATGCAATTTCAGAACTTGATATATATGCATAAATCAGCCAGAACAGAATTGTTAAAATTAATAGACAGGAGAGTTAAATCTAAAAGAAAAACTGAAACAGATATATATATATATATATATATATATATTTATATGTTTAAGAAGGCAGGATCTGCCAGTTAAATTAAAATAAATTATTTATATAATGCTCTGAAAAATTAGTATATATGTTTTTGGAACATATGTATTATCGCAACGTATTAGCGACATTATATGAAACGAAGCACATGGTTGCCAATTCCGTGCGTACGACACATAGGAAATCACAATTGCCAACTTGGCAAGTTATTAATAGAGTTGGCGATTGTTGCGATAATACTTAAGTACCATATCTGGTTTTCATAAAGAATAAAAAAGAAAAATCTGCATTAACCGACTGACTTGAAGAAAAATGAAAAAATTCACTGGCATCATAAGAAGATTCTAAACAAATTAATTCATCTGAAAGTGAAATTTCCATATTTATTTATTTTGTTCACAGGTTGATTGCAACATTCTTCCGCACTATTCCACATTTTAGCATTCAGAAGCTTTATCTCCAGCGCTTCAGAATAGACGCTTCCAATTGCATGCGCAGTTTTAACTGTCGTTCAAAAATGCCTAGTGACAGGATAATCTTTAACCGAAATGAGGGACAGGGAAAAATTTGCCACAGAAAAAAAGGGGGAAATTTATGGTAGAATTCATTCTGTCAACAGTGTGTCCGGATTCGCATCGATTTTAATGTTTTTCATCAACATTATTGTAAAAACTAGTTCCGTATTGCTTTCCATAAAATGTTAATGAATCATTAAAAATATATGTAGCTATCATTTTTTTCTTTTGGGGTATTAGTAAATGCAAACTGATTTTTTTGTGTGTTGATAATTGAAGTTTTGAAAAATGATTCTTCAAGCAGTAAATTAAT
Organism: Trichonephila clavipes; assembly: GCA_019973935.1. Lineage (NCBI taxonomy): Eukaryota > Metazoa > Arthropoda > Arachnida > Araneae > Nephilidae > Trichonephila > Trichonephila clavipes. Next base: position 41,963 of record BMAU01013974.1, read on the forward strand.
CTAAAACTATGAACCATTTTTGAATTTTTTTCTCGAAATTCTGAAACCACAAAGTTTAATTTTAGTAGAAATTTGAGAAATTAATTATTGTTGCGAAATTTTGTCAAATGAAAAATCAATTAAAGTATAAGGGAAAAAGGCTATGGTATTTTAACAAATATTTCATTTTTTCTTTCTGAATATTTTCTTTTTACCATGTTTTTATTAACACGTTTTCTTGTCTGTCAGGGTAGATTTTAAACTAACTTCCTGATGAGCTAGAGACTTGAAATTTGGACCATAGCTCAGAAGTAGATGACAATGCATGAAAATGTGAAACAAAATTCTAGACTCGAACCCGGGCCTCCCAAGAGGAAGGCCCCGATTTCTACAGGGTCCCCGTAACTCTGGAACTTACACGAACAAAGAGCGCCTGTCCATAGCACGGTCCGAGTTGCGTCTACGTATTCCATTTCCTGGCTCTGGGGACAAAAGAGGGGCCCCTAGTTAACATGTTTTTATTAACTGGTTGTCTTGTCTGTCCGGGGGGAATTTTGCAATTGATTTTAAACTACATTCCCGATGAGCTAGTGACTTGAAATTTAGACCATAGCTCAGAAGTGGATGACAATGCATGAAAATGTGAAAAAAGTCTAGTCTCGAACCCGAGACCCCAAAGATGTGGCCTGATCCGGAGCCCCGTAACTTCGGAACTTAAACGAATTTACACGAACAAAGACCACCTGTCGATAGCAAGGGTCGAGTTGTGTCTACGTATTCAATTTCTGAGGTCAAATAGGGGCCCCAGGTCAACGGGCCCGCAAAACAAGCAGTTGGACTTTGTTCAAACTCATTTGAGAGATATGCTAATCACCTAAGACAACAAGAACAGGGCTATGAAATTCTAAATATGTGTCTACTTGTATTTGCAATAAATTTTGAGCCATTTTATGCAAAGAAAGTGGGAGACAGAGAAGAAAGTATTGATGCAGAAAAGGAAAAACAACCAACAAGATGAAGACCCATAAATCTAGCAAACAACACTGAAATGGTCATTAGAAATGTTCCAGCTGTTGTACGAGTGCCATTTTTTCAAATGCCGACGGACCCAGATAATTATTTCTATAGTCTGATCGTACAATATGCACCATTTTACTCTGAAGATGAATTAATTGATGAGCATTATATATAATGCATGTGAGGCTTTTCTTGTTCGAGAACAGCAACTAAAATCAATACATATCTTGAAACACATCGTGCAAGAGATAGACAACTTTAGATTGCTTTTAATCAGGCACATGCTTTCGATCTTCTTGAAAATCGAGAAGAAATTGTTGAGGCAGAACTTGAAGATGAAGGTACTGAACAGGCAGTGACAAGTGAGCAGTTTCATTGGATGTATTGAGAATAAGGAAGCTCGATTGCTCGAAACTCACAGGCAAGACACCAGGCAATGAAGGAGATGGAACGTATGTGATAATTAGGACCTCAAGCAACATGAATAGAATCATACACAGTCGGACCTCCATATCACGAAGTTGTTAAATCCCGAAAAAATGTTCGTAATAAGGAAAATTCATTGTATAGAAGTTTATCTTTCAATTTTTTTGATAAACCGCATAAAACAAATTTTAAATTCCCAAATACTATATATTAAAAAAAAGTAATTATTCACACCTTTTTGTAAATTAATATATATTTATTTTATATATTTTACCTATCAAAAAGAAAAAAGAAAAGTATGAAAGTGCAAGGAAAGTTTCTTGATTCCTTCATCCCAGTGTTTCTCAAACTATGGGACGCTCTCCCCTGGAGGGGGGCGCTGTAGCCCTGCGAGGAGGGCGCGAGCATATTGAAAAAAAAGGTTTAAAAAAATAATTTTTTGGAATGAAGTAAAACAAAATGCTGTCTGACATAATAAAAAATACACATTTACACTGATATAATTTATTTTTATCATCCGGCGATCATCAAAAATAAAAGATTCCACTTCAAACGCTCATTAGCCATCTTTGTGATCCTATAACCAAATTTTAAAAAAATTCGTTTGCTTTGCGGTCAATATGAGGACGATGAGAGATTTTTTATTACGTTTCTTTTAACCTAAAATATTACTTTAGCTGACCTTCGAACTTACTGGTATCGTTATCTCCGTCTTTTTTTTAGGGATGCTGTAAATATATATAATATATTTTTGTTTCATCTTTTTCCATGTGAAAGAGTTTTATTATATGTGGATAAGCATGAGCATTTGAAACATATAATGCATCATAAAAACGTTTTACACAATTATTTTTAGAACATGCTACACTTTTCCCAAGAGCAACTTTGTAGTTTTGATTGCTGTGTTGTACGACTTATTATGGTTTATAAATGTAAATAAGCATAATATTAAAAAAATGGGTATCTGTGATCCCCATTGAAGGAAGTTGAAACTAATCAAGCAATTGAAGAACCTTCTGAAATAATGCATATTAATCAAGATAGCGAAAGTAAATATCAGAAAAGCGTTAGACATGAAACGTTTGAGTTGATTTGAAATTTTCAAATGCTGCCTAAAGATCTCTATGAAGAAAACTATGAAACCATAATGTAGCACTTTGCCTTGTCAAAAAGACACAAAGAAGAAAAAGTTCAAAATTCTATTTGTAGATCATTAAACAACAGCAAAACTACAAAAACGTGAACAAAATATGACAGTTTAGCTTGAAAATAACGACCCTGTGTTGTGAGCCAAAAGTGTCTGTGAGTTATGTCCTTTATTCAGCACACGCACACTTGGAACATTTTCTTTAGTTTTATTGGATTTTTTCTCAAATTTTCTAAGAAAAATTGAAAAGTCCTTGAAAGTAGATAAGTATATTTTCTCTTAATTAAATTATTCACTGGAATCGTGATTTTTATCGTGTATAGTAAAAATAACTATAAAATAAATTATAGCTTTAAAACAAACTGTAAAACACGCTTTTATAGTGAATCGAACTAAAAAGTAAAAAAAAAATATTACTTAAAAGTAACACATACAAAATTTAATACTTATCTTGTTAATTTGTACGGTTTATAATTATGATCGTATTGTAGCTTTAGCGTCAAAGTGCATTATTATTGCATTCAATACATTATTATTTTTAGGGGGCGCGATAAAAATTATGATTGAAAATTGGGTCACCAGTAGTGAAAGTTTGAGAACCACTGCTTTATCCACTTCCTGAAGAATTAAATTTTTGTTTTCGATGCTCAAACACTTACGTTTTGATATTTTCGAGCTACAAGAAACAAAATTACCAGTGTGACTGATCAACACTACAAATGAACGGAGACTAGTTCAAGGACACAGGGACATGAGACAACTCCACTGAGGGTAAAAGGGGATATCGAAAATGTTTCCAGTGAAGTGGACAATGAGGGTTAAAGGTTCGACTTCTTGGATGAAACGCCCAGAATTCTATTGCACTCGGGGAATTAGGCATATATTAAAACCAGTTCAAGGTTTATGTCCACTATAAAGTATGTTAAAAGAGAAAATAATTTTGAAATGCCCAGAAATACTTAAAAAATAGGAAGAAAAACATTGAATCACAAAGAAAAAGTTCATTTTATAGAAAATGCACTTCGCTATTGGGAGGTTATTTTTCGAAGAAAATCGTGAAATATTCTTGGTTCCAGGAAAAAGTTCACTATATAGAAAAATTCGCAATATAGAGGCTCGTAATATGGAGGTTTGACTGTATTTAAAATTTTGACAAACAAATTTGACATTGATTGTTTTTAATACTTGAATATGTTTTATAAAAAATTATTTTCGTTTGCTGCGTTATTTTATTTCTAAAATAATAATTGAATAGTTAGATGTGCTATATTGGGAAGTAGATATGACATTTTTTATTCCAGATATAACCAGAAGAAAAAAAGACTGAGATAAATCTGAAATGTCTCGCATGTCTTTGTAATTACGTCATCAAAGTATTTAAAATCAATTCTGAAACTTCATTCACATAACCCTAAGAAGCAAAAAATAATAAAAAAAATTTTTAAAAAATTAATGTACCCTGTTTTTATACCGGACTAAAAAGTATAAAATAATTTCTCTAGTTCTTATGAAAGTTAAAACTACATACAGATTTCTAACTTTTTCTAAATTATCCTGAAAATTCATACTTGGCAATGGCGTGGCGTGGGCTTTCGACGCCTGGCGCCGACAGAAAATTTGCCGCCTCTCTATTTTAATTGTTAGTCAAGAAAATTAGCAAAAGTAAAAACAGCAGCTTTAAATTTTTTTACTGATTAAAAATGCACTTTTCGTTTTTTTTCATAGCAAAATCTTTTATAAAATTATCCATATTAATATGTATGTCATGTTCAATTGCCAGAATAACTAAATTTGTTAGCCTTAACGTGGACATAATAGATCTGAGATAATTTCTGAGTAATTTTAGCTTAGAGAAGCTTCTGTCGCGCAACTGGCATTACTGATGGCAGATGTTTAAAAAATTCTCAACATTATGAAAATGTCTGGTAAACCATCTTCAAGTTTGGACTCAATAATATATTTTAAAAAACCCAGAGAGCCGAACCTAATGAGTTTTTTTTACAGCCTGGGTCTGTTGCAGCTAAGAAAGCTTGCAGACGTACGCGCTCAAGTTGGAATTCTTCTTTATTAATGTCTTGAGGAGCTTGATCTAAGTTAAGTTCGCCCATACTCAATATCACTTCAGACTTTAAAAAGCATAGTTTTGTCCTAGATTCTACAACTGTTGGAATCTTTCTGGAATTTCTGCAGTTACTCTTGTCTGTGGAAGAAAACATTGTTCGCCTCAAGTCATCTTCGTAAGATAACTAAACATCTTTACTTCCGTCGCCAAATATATGCTTGCTCCTGATTCGTCTTGGGGTTCAAAATAAATTTCAAGCTCTTCACATAAACTTTTAGCGTATATTTAAACGTCATCCACGAATTCCTCTCATTTTGCTTCTAATACGGACTATAAAACACGCATTTTTTTAGCACATTGATGGATATTTAGTCCCTCTGTTTGCAAATAATTTTGAGCCTTACTGACTTCACACAATACCGGTTGCCAGAAGCCTAAGTAACATAAAAACGAATGCGGTTGCATAGCGACTAATAAACTCCCTGCATCTGAGCGTGTATTAAAGCTTTCACTCGTTTCCGTCAGTTTCGTCGCGTGGGCGCGATTTAAAGTTTGAAATATTTAAATATTGCGGTGGTTGCCGCCACCCCTTTTCGTATGACGCCCGAGGACATGGACCCCTTGGCACCCCCACGCTTCACTACTGATACTTGGTAACTTTTGATAGCTATTAAAATACTTGTAAGATTGTGTGGAAACGAAAAGCATGGGGTGCATGCAATGCATATCTATAAAGAGTGTAGAGAGTAGCTATCAATGAAAGAACTTAATTATTGCTTCACATTATTTGCAGTGCAATAAAATTGTTAGTTGAGCTATTAATGTATTATCTGCTTCATGCACCCCATATTTTTTGTTTCCAAGCTTACAAGTATTTTAGTAGCTATCAAATGTTGCCAAGTATGAATTTTCAGGATAATTTAGAAAAATTAAAAATCTGTATGTGGTTTTATCCTTCATAAGGATTAGAGAAATTATTTATACTTTTTAGTCCGTTATAAAAACACGGTAGATTAAAATTTTTTAAATTTTTATTATTATTTATGCTGTGAAGGGTTTTAGGTTTTTTTATGTCTGAGAATTGACCCCAGTAGAGTTAACTCACAGACAGGCAGCGCCAAGTCGGAATCACGAGACGAGTATGCAAACATTTCAGGAGTGAATCGGGACGGCGCAAATGCACCCAGTTTTTTTAATACAATCCTGCGCCATCTGTTATGCAATATGGAAACTAAAATGATTCAGTAGCTTTACTATTTTTCTATCACTGTATTAGTCGATCGATTTTTGCTGAAATTCTTATAAAGGGTGTTTTTTTAGAGGTATAGAAATTTAAATTGCAATAAAACAACGATGTATTATTCGATTGACATAATTTTTTTTTATTCGAAAGATAATCTTGTGGAATTACATTTTAAATATGATTTCTGGCATAGGACTGCCACGGCTGGCTCGGATGTAATCCAATCTGGACGTCCAATTTTCGATGACTTTTTCCAACATTTGTGGCCGTATATCGGCAATAACACGGCGAATGTTGTCTTCCAAATTGTCAAGCATTTGTGGCTTATCCGCATAGACCAATGACTTTACATGGCCCCACAAAAAATAGTCTAGCGGTGTTAAATTACAAGATCTTGGAGGCCAATTCACAGGTCCAAAACGTGAAATTAGGCGGTCACCAAACGTATCTTTCAATAAATCGATTGTGGCACGAGCTGTGTGACATGTTGCGCCGTCTTGTTGGAACCACAGCTCCTGGACATCATGATTGTTCAATTCAGGAATGAAAAAGTTAGTAATCATGGCTCTATACCGATCACCATTGACTGTAACGTTGTGGCCTTCATCGTTTTTGAAGAAGTACGGGCCAATGATTCCACCAGCCCATAAAGCGCACCAAACAGTCAGTTTTTCTGGATGTAACGGTGTTTCGACATACACTTGTGGATTAGCTTCACTCCAAATGCGGCAGTTTTGTTTGTTGACGTAGCCATTCAACCAGAAGTGCGCTTCATCGCTAAACAAAATTCGCTTATGAAAATCGGGAACAACGGCAATCTCGTTTTGGGCCCATTCGACGAATCTAAAAGCGTTGTTCTGGCGTGAGTCTATTCATGATAAATTGTCAAACCAAACTGAGAATAAATCACTTGACAGCTGTTAAATCGGTCGCCATCTTGGAAAGTAATGCCAACTTAAACTTCTATACCTGGAAAAAAAACACTCTTTAGAACTTTATTTACATTTTGGATAATTTTTATTTTTGGTTTCTTGTTATTTTTTTTTATTTTGATAATTGTTTTACTATCATCTATGTAATTTAAATAAGTTAATTTTTTTAATTTATTTTTTCATACTTACTGTTTTCTTAAATGGAGGTTGAAAGGAATGCGTATGGCAGAGACTTAATCTGCTCATTTTGTGATCAAGTCTTCATTCGCCCATTCTGTTTGAAAAGGCATTTAAAAAATGTGTTCATGCTCACCAACACTGGGATTTAAATGGAGAGATTTTATAGTAGTTCAATATACTGTCTGTTGCATTTTAAAATTTTGCTTATAAATTAGTTAACTAGTGTTTATACATTTTCTTATGAAAAGTAGTACATAATAGAATTGTTTGTGAGAATAAATGTAAGGAGTTTTGTTCATAGATGACAATGCTGAAGAAAACATCAACAAGATATATTTAAATAAAAATAGCACAACAAAAGCATATTAAAAACGCTTTTCATCCTCTATAATTTCAAAACAAAGTTTTTCAGCTTTTTCTTCTCGCTTCCTTCTGTTACCACTCCCGAACAGAGAAACTTACCTCTCATGGAGTTTGATCATGACGCCCCATAAATGTTTTCTACTGAACTTTGTGTAATTTTATATTAATAAATGTAAACCTTAATTAAATTAACGTTTTAGAATTTGCTACATGAAAAGAAGAAGAAAACAAACCATGTCAAAATATGTTAGACAGCCGGGAAGTAAGGCACATAAAAATGTAGACATAGTGATATATTATCACTGTTGTCGAAGTGGGACTTACAAAGTAAGAAGAAAAAGTCTAGATAAATTGAAGTCTCAAGGCCTGCCAAAATAGGAATTAGTTGCCCAGCAGCAATGAAAGTAAAACAAAGTACTGAAAATGTAGTGGTGAAGTATTTCCTGAAGCATGAAAATCATGAAACTCAGATCAGAGTCTGATAGGACCACTATTGCTGGTATAGTATTTTATTTTTATTAGTTACATTTCTGTTAGTTTCATTATTATTAGTTACTATAAGTTAAAGTTATTTATTTATTTTTCAGTGAGATTAAAGAAGGTATTAGTGAAAAAAACTATTGCAGGATATTACAGAAGAAAGTCAAGCGTGGCAGAAAAAGGCTTATTGAAAAAAAGGATATTTATAACATTAAAAGACATTTCAAAATTATTGGTTACATTAAAAGGCATAAAGTTGATGCAGTGAGTGCCAAGCTATGGGCTCAAGAAATCCAAAATAATGGAGAAAATTGTGTTGCTTTTTTCAAAGAGCAGGGACAATCAGGGAATGACTATGGATTAAAAGATGAAGGTTTTGTCCTTGTAATCATGACAGATTTTTAGAAGGAAATGATTACAAAATAGGAAAAGGACTAAATTTATATTGATGGAATATATGGGGTAAAGAGAGTTATGATTTTAAGTTATACTCAATTCTGGTAGTTGATGAACATAAAAATGGAATACCTGTGTCATTTTGTTTTTCCAACAGAAGTTCTGAAGATTATTTTTCAAAATTCACTTTAGTGCTTTTAAAAATGCTGTGGGTAAAATTGGAATTACAACGTTTATGACCGAAGATGCTTTTACATTTTATAATGTTTGAGTTCTGTGATGTGCACAGTTGAAAATGTCTTATTGTGCATTTGGCACATTACCAGAAATTGGCATCAAAATTTTAAAAAATCCTGAAAAGAGAAAAATAGTTAACAAAGCATTAAAGGCAGTGGAAGTTGAATTGTGTTTAGAAACCTTTTATAGCCTATTGAAGCACTTCATAAAATATTTCTTAAATGACTCAGATACTTTAGAATTTGGAAAAAGATTCCAACAAAATTATGTTCAGAGACCTGAAAATAGGCCTATTGTCATAGAAAGGGTCTGGGGATACAAACATGTATTCGAAGTCCCTACATAAAAAAAATTAAGTACTATTATTTTGACGAAAAACATGTAAAAAAAGTTTAAATGTTGCAATAAAAACTATGAAAAATAATAATGAGATATATTCACAATAATAAATAATATTTTGGATAACAGATAGCGTTATCATTGCATTAAAAAAGAGGGTGTGGCTGTGTTATGGACACTGTCGTGTGTTGCACGTGAATACGTTGCGCAACGAGAAATATTTTTTTAATAAAAAATGTTATTATTTATGTATGTCCTAATCATATTTGAACACTAAGAAGTCCTCCGGGTTTCCATGTTTTTTTTTTTTCTTTTATGATGGCACCAATTTTCTTTCAACAGATTAAGTAAAGAAATCAAGTAAGTAAATAATTACTGTGTTATAATATAACTTATTTAATTATAGATCTGTAATACAAAAAGTACGACACAAATGGCATACATAATACATTGGGATTTCTGATAAACGTTAAATCAATACAAGTATTACCTAACGTTGTTGGAGAAGTTTCGATATAAGACAAATTGAACTTTTGCTGAGCATGAAGCCAGGCAATGTGTGGTTTGCAGGACATTAATAGTAAAGTCTCCCCCCGACTATCATAATTGGTGTAGTAAGATTAGGATCGTAATCGGGTATAATTTTAGCGATGTTTTTGGAATATTTTAATTAGGATCGTAACATAGAGTTTAATTTCCGCTAACGTTATGCCCGGATGGATTTTGAGACACCTAGTATGAATTGAAGATACCATTGACCTTTACGTTTACTAGACAGACGTCACCAAAGCCTTTGCGTCTTTCATTCTCAAATTAATTTCCGACATCTCAATGTTAACTATTACAAACAGTGAAGCTTTTGTTGTTGCGATATATGGTGACTCCAAAAGGCTTTGTGACTTGATGAGGAAGATGCCACCACCGATTATGTGGTTGTAATTTGTCTGTGCTTAGCGGCAGGGCCGGTGCTAGCAGTTTCGCCACCCCGCGAAAAGAAGTAAAATGCCAACCGTTTATAACAAAAATTAAAAGAGATAACCTAAACCCTTACCACGCTTAATGATAAAATAAAACGTGAGCAAAAAAATTGCCATCAATAATGTTGAAGTTTTGATTAGCAAAAAATACTGATTTATTAATTTACGTTTTTGGCACTAAATTAAAATTAGGGTTGAACACAAAAAAAGAAAAGAGTCATTTCGAGTGTATAATTATAAAATACAGATATTAAAAAAATACTAAAACAAATTATAGAACCACTAAATATTAAAACTTAGTTACATATTAAAAATACATTTAAACCGAGAGTTAAACTTGTGAAGATCCCCTTGGATCTCACTTTGAGAACGAGAAAAATTTGTAGTCAGATAAGAGACAGTAGCCATTTTTATAAATAACTTTCTTTATTTGGTTATCTTTCCCAAATAGAATCAAATACTTTTAATAACAAATAAATCAAATTAGCTATATGAGGTTTAAAAGGGACTTTCCTTTAAATTAACTTAAATATTTAATGATCCAATTAATTAACAATTAGAATATCGATCACGCAGAGATACCGCAATAAGAGATCCCAGAATTATATTCAATATTCCTATTGAACATTTAATTTTAATCTCACTCCTAATATAAAGCTTTAATGAGACTTTAATCAATATTTACCACACTGCAGTTCAGCTCAGCTTTTTCTGAGATTTTATCCTCCTAGAAATCTCCAATAATAAATTTCTAACTTCACTATTATACCTTCCTGCTTCAATCTCTCTCTCCTACTGCTTTTTACTTTACTATTCCGTTTGACTTAAATACTTTATCAAATCTGCATAACAAGGAATCCTGTCCTCTTTTTGGAGCTGATTGGAAATAGGTAGGGGAATTAAATTTCCCTAAAAAGACGATTCAGAAGGTTAGTGATAAAGTTCCGTATAGGTTTGTCACAAACTCTCTTAAAAGTCTTTCTTTCTCTCTTTTAATTCTGATATTTTTTTTTATATAATTTCTTTAACATTTTTTTTTTAATTTCTTCAGCCAGTTCATTTTCAATGGCTATTGTTGTCAAGCTGTTTAACCGATCCTCAATAGTTGTGGAGCGTAAAAAGATTTTAATTAATTTTAATTTGGAGAAATCCTTTTCCACATTCTACACTTATTGGGAGAGTAAGCAACATCCTTAAAACTATAGCGAGACTTGGAGCAAAATCCAGTTTCGATAAGAATTTTAAAATCTCGATTGGACTTTCTTTTGTATTCAGCAAAGCCAAAATCGCTACTATCGCCAGGTCCAGAGCGTTTATATCTGATGAATTCCCCCTCAGTTAACACTGCTTCTAGATCTTTAAAATACTTAAGTTTGTCGTTTTGAGGAGTATATTTTAAATCACAAATATTGTATAAAAATTGGAAATAGTTGCTATGGGTACTGATCAAATCAAACCTGGATTCAAATGCTTTGACAGCTTTATCTCTCTCTCTCTCTGATGTGAAAAAATAAACACTGCCTTATATTTCAAAGTAGCATCTTCTACCGGATCTTCTCGTACCTCATAGTCGAAATTAACATTCCTTCTTCGAACTGCATGACGTGGCGGGGTGAGCTGAAAATTAGCTGGTATGTCAATTTCGTTGGCGAGCTCTCGAGCATCGCAACGCATTTCATTAAAGGCTGTGTCAGATCCAAGATCCTTGAAAAATTCTAAAAATTTTTTTTCAAGAGCTCAATAGCAGATGGTAAATCATAGTCTTCTGTCTTCAAGAGCTTACTTATAGGATTGATCCAATTTAAGATTTTATACCAAATTACAATGCAGCATAAGAACTTAAATTGTTTAACACAATTTAATGGTCCAGAAGCCTCAACTCTTTTAGAGTTGTCAATCTCCGAATAATTCATATTAAACTGCAGATAATTTATTAACTCAATTTTTAAATTTTTCAAAATATGCATTTTGATGAACTTTATTAGTAGAATACAGAATGTTTTACAATATTTTAAGGATATTATATATTTTTTACGTAATTTTTATAATTAATTAAACATATAATAATACACATAATAAATATAACTAATTATAAACATAATTAATTATTAGACTGCATTAAATATTCCTTCAAACTGTCCATGTAAAACAGAGGATTCCAAACTTTTTTGTCTCATAGACCCCTTGCCATGTTTTTCGGTATAGGGTAGACCCTGCTTAATTAATATCGAATTTTTACAAATTTATCATGACTTTTCGACAGCTAGTACTACTACTACTACTACTACTTTGAAAGAATTAAATTTATAACTAATGAAGTATAGAGTTAAAAGTGTTTAAAAAGCATACTTTACTTAATTAAATTGAATGTTAATTAATATATAAAATAACTGTTAAATAAAATAACCAAACAACACACAACGGATTTTAATGTGAGGGATAAATCTGGCACGCCAATAATAAATTTTCAACATTTAGTATCAATCTTGTCAGTTTTAACCATAAATCTCCTCTGTTAGTAGTGTCCAGTTTCCTTTTTTGTTTTGGAGATTGGCAACTGCGCTGAAACTCCTTCTTACTAGGAAAAAAATTAAAACTTCCTCACGATATTCCATAATTCGGGACAAATAACAGGTTTGCCTTTTTAAATTCAAAATTGCTGGCATCCGTTTCTAAACTTTAAAATCTTCATTGGTGCATATCACGATCAATTCCTGTTGTCATGTGAAACTTTTCTTTTAATATGACCATATAAATTCATTGCCTACTGTGGTATTACCATAGTCAAAGCATTCTCAAACCTGGTTTCAAAATCTGAATAAAAGGCAGTTAAATGTTGAACGTAGGTTAAAACGTGCTGACAGATTGGCTGGGTTAACTTGAGAAAAAATTCCGGACCTCCAGTATTATAGTTCGTTAACTTAACTCTGGAAAGAAATGCTGAAATGGTTCCTGTTTTAAAAAAATTATGCTGTCACCTTGTACGGGTAAATAAACCTCATTAAATTTAGTAAATAAATCTGCTAAATAAGTAAAATTTGTTTTCCACTTGATTAAATTTTCTTTTAAAATTAAAGTCACGATCTAGTTTAATGAGAGCCACTATCACATAGACCCCACTTATACCTCATTGACCACCAAACTATTGTTTTGCTGACGTGGACCTCTTGCAGGCCATCATAGACCCTTGTTGGTCTATATAGACCACTTTGGTAATCAATGGTGTAAAAGATCTTAACTAAAAAGGCATCGTGAAAATTCCTCTTAAAATAGCAATAATATGCAAAAATTATATATATTGTTCAAGTATTTAAAATTTAATCTTAGAAAATAATGGCTATCTTAACACAGTCTTAAAATAGATTAGAAAAATTATATATTTATTTCACATGTTACATTCAATAAAAAGAGAAAAAAATGTCTATTTAAGTAAAATTAACTTATATTTTTCTTTGAAAATTCTTTAAACAGTTTGAAGCAATAAAAATTAAATATTTAACAATTATAGACTAGTTCATTTATAACTAGACATAATTATCACAATATATTACAATTACAAAACAAATTTATCATAATAAACATAACTACGTTGTATTTCAATTTCGAGCTATTGCTGTAAGGATCCTTTAGGTATGGTAAATAATTAATGAATGTACTGAAAAGCCCATTAATGTTTTGCATTTTAAATGACCTACTATCGTCCTTTATAAGCGACTAAAGAAGTTTTTTTATATGAGAGGGGCAAATAATATTTTTTCATTTCAGTAACAATGTCAACCGAAAGTGTTTTAAGACAACGACGGTACATTGAAGCTACGAAAACACACATACTTAAAAATGTTAATAAACATGAAAATATCCTACGAAACTGATGACATCTATATTTATGTATGTAAAACAAAAAATAAATAAAATAGAAAAAGCACAAATGCAGCAAAATAGTTTTTTCTTTTCACTTTATCTTACGCAATGATTAAAATTCCTGGGCATCAAAAATCTAAAAAAGAATTTGAAAATGAAAATATTGTTACCTTTTTTGTTGTCCGACTTTGACTTGTCTGCATAAGCACAGGAAGCTAAAAGAATTAATTCGGAAGTCAAATTGACACAAGATTCTCTTAGTTTTCGAAAAAGGGTATTTTTCTCAGGATTATTCTTCCCCTCTCTTTTCATTCATAATACTTGACAGTGCTTTTCATCACTTTTGTTGAGACTAATGTCTACCAAAATCTATCTCTTTCAATAATACACGAATTCACGCATACAAAGCAGTAACAGTTGTAGGAAATTAGTTAAAAGAGAAGGAACCGGAAGCTGAAATTCTTCTTTATTGTCCCCTCCCCATGGGACCAGCGTTGGGAAACACGACTCTTTAAATACTAACGAATACTCGTTAAAAAAAACCCTTCTAGGACCCCATAGAAAACATAAAAATTCGGCATACACATTTTTAATTTTTTTCTTCGAATTTTTATTTTGACTCGTGGAACCCCTGGGTTATCTTGGTTTATTTTCTCCATAAACTAGTTAATTTTGCAGCCAATTTGCAGCCTCCTAAGGTTGCCGCTCTGGGCAAGGACCCGGCTTGCTCACCCCTGACGCCGGCTTTGTTAGCGGTATTACAATATGATGGCAGATCGAAACCAAGCACATTCACTGGCATGAAATCTTCCATCCATGTTTTACTGATTGCCAAATAATCAGATCGTTTGATGATGGAATCAGTAGAGAGATGTCTTCTGAGTGCGCGACTAGGCTTTGTTCATTAGTGGATTTCCCGCTCAAATAAGCTAAGATTCGCTTCCCGCATTCACACCAACCGAAACCGGTTCATCCCACCGTCATTCTGACTTACGCGTGATTCGGCATGTCAGATTTTCTTCCGTGATTCACCAGCAGCCGGGATCTATTTCTTTAAGAAAAAGTGAATTTAAACAAATAGAGTGTTGATGTTTATTGTTTTTTTATATTATTAGTGATTATATCACATATTGTTTCTATTAAAGAAGATAATTTTAGATATTTAAAGATTTTAATGTTCTTGTTAGGGTTGGCATGAGTTTGTTTTTATGCCAATAGACGGCGCTTATATTTTTGACATTCATAGTATTCTTTTTCCATTATGTAAACTAACTCTAGTTCTTGTCGCCGAGTGTGTAGGTTGTATTTTATATATATATCCCTAATAATCTTGCGCAAATAATAAAATTAATTTTGCATGTATTTTTTTTTCAAATTTAGAAATTTGAAAACTTGATTCTTTACTTAATAATACTTTAAAGCAAAATGTGTTTTTTTTTTGTGGGGTGGGGGAATAATCTGAAGGATATTTGAAATAGCTTCAAAGATCAATTTGATAAGAATTTATTTAATTTTGGGAGAAAAAAATTAAACATTTATAAGAATGCTAAAATAAAATAAAACACCAAAATTGTCAATAATTTTAATTTTGAAAAAAGATTCCATTTTATTACTACATAGATCTCAAATTTTGTTATAAAAAACTAACAAAATGTAAATGGCATGTAAAATTTTTAATTCATTAATGCATTAAAAACCATTTATATATATATAACTACATAATCAAAAAACTACAAGTTGCTATATGCTACAAAAGCTGTAGAACATAAACATTAACATTAAAAACATTAGATATATTATTTGTAAATGTAATTGCTTTTTTATTTAGTTACATAATACATATTTATTATTTGTTACTACTTTTTAGACTATAACTACACTTGATACTAACAGGCAAAATATAAAAAAATAAATAAATAAAACCGTTCTTATATTTTTTGTTTTATGTATTTCATCTTCAAAATAAATGAAAATACAGCTGTGAAATTAATAGCTTGAAACGTTAATCGTCTTAAAATATTAAAAACAGCATCCATGTTCGACAGCAACTGATAGAAGAATGATTGACCCGTGGCGGTGTGATGGCAAGTCTCTGTCCATTCAGAATCGCTGTGAATTGGAAAGATTGTTACAGACTTGGAATCGTTTGGTGTGAAGGGAGCCTAACCAAATCCGTGGATAAACTGGTAATCATTTTGGGTATTGATCACATAAAGGTCATCTAAAGATGTGACGTGACTCAAAGCCGCATAAACTAGTTGGTTTTGCTGTGGTTTATCATATTGCTACACGATTCGATCGAACGTGTCTCCTTGTGATTTGTGGATCGTGATAGCACACGCTGGCACGATGGGAAACTGTATTCGGTGGCATTTGATCGTTGGACCGAGTGATATTTTGGCACTGCGCGTTGTTATTGGTGTCCATTTGAAGTCGAGAATGTCACGCTTGCAGATTATATGTGGCTCTGTTTTAAGTCGACATCTCTGGCTTATCATTTCGAGCGGGAATTTAATCCATAGTCTGAGTCGCTGTTTGTGAGTAGCAACAGATGTTGATAATTCCTCCTGTGCCTTTAACTCCGCATAATACTCGTCTTCAATGAGCAGCTCTATATTTAAGACACCGGTCCGACCATTCACTATGCCATCCTCAACGTCAATGTTAGTCTTAATCATGTAAGAATAACCCACTGCAAATGGGATCTTATAAAGCATTTCACCCAATTCGACGACACTTATTTTGCGAAGCTTTTGCTGGGCTGTAGAAGCTTCCGTGTGATTCTTGTACCCTATCAAAGTGTCATCGGTGACATTGTATGTCTCTGTCAAGATAGCACTGCTATTTTTATCATCCACTTGCAGAATTTCAACTGCCTCCACTGCAGATATATTGGTACCCCATCGTTGATTTGCTCGGTCGCATTCATTCTTTTACGTTCCCGAAACGCTTCTGATAATTAATCTATCTCTACCGCATCTTCCGCATCCACAGCATGCTCTGTTCTTGAAACGACCACCACTACATCCAATACCATACCCATTACATCCCAGGATACAACTCAAACCTCAAAACCCCGTAGGAAAAAACGTCCTCCTAAAAACCAATCTAACACTATAAAACCAAAAATAGAAATTAAGACGGCTCCTCATAGACCTCAAAAATCAGTACCTACCGAGTACTCAACGGATGAGGAAGATATGATAATATATGATGTGTGTGGAAGAAGAACCTGAGCTAAATCCAAAGTATGTCTTAACTTACGAGACAGAGTTAGTCAAAGGACAATATTGTGCATCTATACGGTACGACTTTACTAACCCAGTCAAAGAACCGTGTTAACAACAGCAAGTGGTAACATTTTACTTTAAAAAATCTGGTTACGAACTAAATATTTTTCTGATTTGGTGGGGAAAACCCCACCAAAATTTATTAACTTTAGCTTTTAAAATTTTTTTAATCTGAAATCTTACTTTTTTAACCATACAATTTTTTACTGGTTTTATACTTTTAATGCTTAAAGAATTGTTTGGCACAGTTTAGCCAAAATTGGTTCTTGCGCCATTAAACCCCACACTCAACTCAACTCAACCCGAAACTGCTTGATTCGATCTAATGATGTTTTAGTAGTACCATTTGATTGCTCTTGCGAAGCCCTTTCCAACGGTGTGCGATTTCTGTATTTGGAGTTGGCTTTTTGACGCCTATAGGCTGACATTATATATTTTTGATAACATTTTTTTAATATTTTAACGCATTATATTCATTGTCACTATTTTACTCTAATGTTTTGTATACATTCGATAGATTTTGATCACGGCTGACGATTAAAACCAAAACGAACATCGTAGCTTCTCCGAGTCAAAAGTTATACTAAATGAAAACCTCGATACGCGGCAAAATTACGTCAAAATGGTGGCGCTCCTACTTCCACCGCGTGCGATGAACCACGGTTCTTAGCGTAATAAATTCTTTGCTCCTTTTGCTATCCAGTGGTGTAATTGAATTTTGGATAGAGATGATAGTTGATATATAGCTGCAACACCAAACTGTATCCCCCGATTTTGTTATTATTCGTTTTTTTGAAGTGAGACTTCTTTGCGCTCGAGAGGGAGTAAGAAATGTGCCCAGTTTTGTGTTAGGGTGAAAAAGCGAACGGAAGTAGTCTTAGTGGCGAGAACTAGTGGGAAAAAGTTGGGTGATTGTCTACCTCTCCGATTGCTGAACTTGCCCACCTTTCGATTGGAGGTAATTTTCCCCCAGACTCGGGAACATCTAACAACGGTTGTATAAGTTGCAGTGAGTGCATTACGGTGTAGACAAAATAGTTCTCGCAGCAAAAGCGTGCCTTTTTAAATGTTTCCTTAGATTGTTGGCTACATGGCGATGTGTTCGGTGGCTAATCTGTTTTTTTTTTTAATTTTCATTTGAATTGAATTATTATTAATTCTAGTCAGAATGCCTAAATCAAATGCACAAAGAGGAAAAGAGTTCCGTGAAAGCAAAAAAAACTAGCAGCAAAAGTCCAGCCGAAAAAGTGACTCCCCCCCACCCAGAAAAATAGTGCGAATTCATCAAGTGCTACTGTCAGATCTCCATCAGAGTACATGAGAGAATATTGAGCATGGAAAAAAGAAACACTGCAAAATACTTTCTTAATGCCCAGTTTAAGGATAGAAAGGCTATTGAGACTCTTCTAATGACAGCACAGATTAATACGGACTTTGTGAACCACCCTGTGCCATTAACTACAGAGCCCTCAACAAGTTTAGTGCATGTTGGAAGTGATGCATATAAAACATTAATAAATTTTATCTCACGTTACAAAGACTATGATTCCCATAAAAATGCTCACAAAGATTTTCAAAAGCGATTCGTTGCTCGGTCAAGGGCGTTCAATTTATGATAAATCATGGTTTAGAGATGATTTGAGAATGCCTGTTGCTGAGCACAAAAATATTTTACAAAATTGTTTAATGGGAATTAATTTAGAAGACACATTAAAGCATGTTACGATTACCGACAAAGTTTAAATAGGAAAAGTATACTAAATTTATCCAAATGTAACGGGTTTGTATACCCAGAAATTTCAGCAAATCTTTCTACTTTGGATTTGGTATCAGAAAGACTCATTTAGCCACGAATACCTTTCATGCAAATTAGGCGATTGCATGTATGCGATTGCAAATTGCATGTACACCATCAGTTTGGAATATTAAAGCAAATAATCAATGTTTCAACGTCTGCAAAGAAGTTTCACTTCTATCGCGTGGCGTTCCACTGCCATTTTTTTTAATTATCTCCCTCTATGGAAGCAATTTTAAAGACGCATTCCCGTCGAAAAACTATCTGGGGGAATTTGAGTTGTCCCGATCCACTCCTATTGTTGTTACTAATGCCACCTGATCGGCAAAGGCCAGATCGAGGCCCATGAAATTCAACATCCATGTCCTCTCCGGGATTCGAACCCAGTTCATACGGCACAGCCTTCAACTACTATACAGGATGGGCGACGATCCACTCCTTCCTATTCAAAGTTGATTTCGGATTCTTGCTGTGGCCGTGGTAGCTTAGGGGTATAGGCTTGTCTTGTCACGAGTTCGAGCCCAGTACCACTAAAGACCCGCCGTGTAGGGTAGCGATGCAAGTTAAATCTGTCATGAGCTGAAACGTCCTCCTGTTGGTGTGGTAGGGTAGTTAGGAGAGGGGGGTTGCCAGCTCAGGTGTCGCCCACGTCACTTGACCATGGTTCAAAATTACGTGGTCCGTTGCCAAAAGCCCTCGTGTAGCTGAACAGTGCAACGTTAATATGCAATCAATCAATCGGATTCTTGCTGTCCACACACAAAAATCCCTTTTTCCCCTATTCAAAAATCTCCATTCCCTTAAGATTTTCCTGTCGGTAGGCGCATGCTTCTTGTTGGATACCCTGTTGATTTTTAGACATAAATAGATATTCTGTCGCTAGGTGCCGCTATCTTGGCCGCATTTTCAGGAAATCCACGTGCGCCGCTTGCGAATCTTGTTTTGAAAGTTGAAAACTAACTCCTTTTAGATTAAATATATGAAATTGTTACTTAATTTGTGTCATGCCTAGTCTTCGAGATTTTCAAACACCTCATTTCGGTATTCCTAAAAAGAAACAAGATAAGGTAAATAAGTTTAAATTTAACTATTAATTTTTTCGTCAGTAAGCATATAATTTTATAAACTTATGATATAATGTATTAAAATTGGTTTTTATTTTAGGACAAACTTTTCAATATAACTCTGTTAAATGTGTCATTAAGTATAACATTGGATTTCTTCAATCAGCTACCAATTTCTACACCTTTTGAGTTCAAAATAGCTTGAGTTCCTGAAAAATTAAAAAATATATATATCATTTAGAAATTATTGAAAGTAAAACGATGTTTTTAAAGTATATTCTTTAGAATAAACTTGGCATTTTTTTTATTCATCTGGGTGTGTTTCAGAATGTTTTTGCTTTTAGTTAAAATAATGTTCAACAAATCATAAAAGAGAATATGGACTTTAATGTTGCTTATTACTTGATAAAACATGTGAGATAAATTGTAACACGATATTCTAATGAAAATGTGAACAATATAGAATGACAATTTTATGTTGCAAAATGGACAACAAAGAAATTAATAGTTTTATTAATTGACTGCAGTTCTTGCAGGTACACAGTGTATGTAGTACACAGTTCCCCAAATGTAGTATGTGTACCCTCAGGGATACATAAAGAGTTTGGGGTACACATTGCACTAGAGTTTGGTAGGGATATGTACTGTACCATGCTTAGCTGAACCTAATTCTGCATTCTCATGAGTCAAGTCAAGACCGTCTTGATAAAGGACTCATTGTAAACATTAAAAATGTTGTTCCAAATGTGATATACACACATTGGTGCATATGCTGAGAGGCTTTGGCAACATGTAAGATGCCCCCTGATCTTCAGAAAACTTTGGATGAAAGCGTGAAAATCATTAATTACATTACAAACTATCCTTTGAGTGCATGACTTTTTTTGCAAATATGTGAAGAAATGGGAAGTAGTCATACCCAGCTTCTTTTCATACCGATGTTCGTTGGCTATCTCGAGGAATTCTAAATCGATTGTTTGAACTTGGATATGAATTTCAATGTTTTCTTAATTATAAATCTGAGTTGAGAACTTGTTTAAATAACTGTAAATGGCTTTGTAAACTAGCATATATATTCTCTGTTTTAAATTTCCTCAACTTATGATTACAAGGCAAAGGAATTTCATTGTTTCATGTTCTCAAGATAAAATGAATGCTGCCATTGTAACACTAAATTTATGGCAAAAGAGAGTTGGTAGTGGAGTAGGAGAATTGTTTCCCTTTCTTAATGAGTTTATAACAAGTTTGACTACTAAAATTGATGCTGATATTCTGAAATGCACAACACAGAATTACGAGAGTTTGCAAGTGTGCTTAAGGCTGTTTTCGTTGTATGCACAAGAGTGTGAATTTAACGTGGACCACATTTTCAGACAGAAAAAATGCTTCTTTTTTTATAAAAATTTATGACATTGTAACTCATAGATTTGTTTAAAATGTAGTGTTCTTAAAATCTGAAAATATTTCATAAATAATTCATTTTTCTTTTTAGCATTTAAAGGGGTAGCTCATTTAGCATTATGGTATAGTAGAAAAAAATGCGAAACACATTTTACAAAAGAAAAAATGTTTCAATTCGGATAAAAATGAATAGTATAAAATATGTGATTCTTTACCGGATAGTGAGGCCAGAATATAATATTAATGTTTGAGTACTTTTATATCTGAAAAAATATTCCGAATTTGGGTCCTGTTCTTTAACATTAGTTTTTTAACGCTGTTTTCAGTTATTTTCCTGATTAAAAAAATATTGCATGGATAAGATATCTATTTAACATTAATACAACATCCATGCCAGAAGATTTGTCTCTCTCTCTCTCTCTCTCATGTGGAAGAAAAGCAATTGTTGGAATTGGCTTCAGAGGGATTTTTGAAAAATAAATATAAGGAGTGCACTTTAACATCATTCTGATTTCAAATGCAACATGTGTGTCTGGTTTTAATATAAAAAGTTATGAAATGCATATTGCCTTTTCCAACTTCATATTTATGGGAAGTTGCTCTTTTAGCATTTGTAGGTATAAAGTCGAAAAATAGGAACAGACTATAGGACGTGGAACCGTATCTCAAATGAAAATTAACAACCAGGGAACCAAATTATGACGGTTTTGGCATCTCGGCACAAACAATTTCATTCTTCTCATTAATCCAAATGAATGTTATTTATAATATAATTCTTTTTTGTATTTTATGAGTAATTTTATTTTTGTTTTCTTATTATTTTGTGTGCATGAAAGAAAAGATAGATTTTTTGATTTTTTTCAAAATACATTCATTTTTTATGAGGGGTACTCAGTGTTGCCAAAATTATTGAAGGGGTACACATATGTCAAAAGTTTGGGAATCACTGGTATAACGAATGTATCTTATTTTTTGGATAATATCACACATGTTTAGAAAAGAAATTTCCAACTTTTGCCAGTATAATCTATAAGTGCCTGGTTTTATTGTGATATTGCTTCTTCTATTTGCTTGAGTTAAATATTGTGGGAAGTAAAGATGAGGATTAAAATGTAAAGGATTTTTAAATCAGTACACTTGTATTGTCAATCAAAGTATTTTGAAGAATTTGCAGTAAGATTTTGTCTAACTTTTAAACAAAGTTAAGTTAGAAAAAATATTTTGATCATTGAATAATGAATATTATAGCTTCAGTTCAGTTCAGTACAGTGATACCACTGTCAAAGTGGAGACTTGGTCAATGCCTTATGCTCCGATAGAATTCGGATTAGTTTTAAACTTAGGTTGTAATGTACAGCTAGTGTCTATCAGTAGTTTTAATTATCGCCTTGTGCTTTAATTGAAATTGATGAAAGTAGAGTATTGAAAATCTATTAGCTGGAATTTTAGAATCTATTGTGTGTGTGTGTGTGGTTGGTGTTAAAAATTCTACAACGTTTTGAACATGCTCTATTGTTTTTGCAATTCGCTATTGAGGATTAAGACCATTCTCTGTGGTTCGAGATAAAATTTTTCAAAATTTCAGGCTGCGATTTGTATTTGATACAAGTTAATAAAGGGTGTTTTTTTGAGAGGTATAGAACTTCAAATTGCAATAAAACAACGATGTATTATTCGATTGACATGAATTTTTTTTATTCGAAAGATAATCTTGTGGCATTACATCTTAAATATGATTTCTGGCATAGGACTGCCACGGCTGGCTCGGATGTAGTCCAATCTGGACGTCCAATTTTCGATGACTTTTTCTAACATTTGTGACCGTATATCGGCAATAACACGGCGAATGTTGTCTTCCAAATGGTCAAGCATTTGTGGCTTATCCGCATAGACCAATGATTTTACATAGCCCCACAAAAAATAGTCTAGTGGTGTTAAATCACAAGATCTTGGAGGCCAATTCTCAGGTCCAAAACGTGAAATTAGGTGGTCACCAAACAAGTCTTTCAATAAATCGATTGTGGCATGAGCTGTGTGACATGTTGCACCGTCTTGTTGGAACCACAGCTCCCGGACATCATGATTGTTCAATTCAGGAATGAAAAAGTTAGTAATCATGGCTCTATACCGATCACCATTGACTGTAACGCTGTGGCCTTCATCGTTTTTGAAGAAGTACGGACCAATGATTCCACCAGCCCCTAAAGCGCACCAAACAGTCAGTTTTTCTGGATGTAACGGTGTTTTGACATACACTTGTGGATTAGCTTCACTCCAAATGCGGCAGTTTTGTTTGTTGACATAGCCATTCAACCAGAAGTGCTCTTCATCGCTAAACAAAATTCGCTTATGAAAATCAACCATTATTTTCGAAATAAAATTGCACAATTTGAAAGCGTTGTTCAGGCGTGAGTCTATTCATGATGAATTGCCAAACCAAACTGAGAATAAATCACTTTACAGCTGTTAAATCGGTTGCCATCTTGGAAAGTAATGCCAACTTTTTTAAACTTCTATACCTGGAAAAAAAAACACTCTGTATAAAATGTTCACTAGTTTCTGGTACTTGACAAAATCTGCACACAAAGGAAAATCTGTTTATTTAAAAAGGAAATAAATATCATTTAATGGTAATTTTTTAGCTCGCAACTTATTGATTAAAACTTCTGTATTCCTATTTTTTGCTGCCTGTCTATTCCACTTTTCAAGATTATATTTTATATCTTCTGCTGTTTTTCCATGCTTCTTCGTTTTTACTTTCATGTTGTTTTTTGAAAAATTATGAAGATTTTCCAAAGAAATCCAAGGAATAATATTCCATGGTTCTGAAGAGGTTTTAGCTCATTTATCCACTTCTTCATTGATCTCTATTCTCTTGTCAGCTGGTACCCAAATGAATGTAATGGATTGAACTATTCGAAGACACTCTTGGGAAGTTGAACTTAAATGTAAAATTATCGTATTGGATTTCCTATTAATATTTTGGATGCTTTTTAAAACTGATAAACTATCTATCAGAATAACACAGTTTTCTGCTTCAGTAACCCAATTTTGTAACGCAGTCCATATGGCTATTGCTTCAGCTGTGAAAATTGAAATTATTTCTTTCAGTAAGTAGTCTGAACTTTTTGGGGGGGGATCAAAATTCCTATTGATGTTTGATTATAATTTTTTGAACCAACTGTTGCTATTAGGATGATGTTATTAAAATTTGTCTGGATGTAATCAATAAACATATTTTGCACTATGATCTCGGGTAGATTCCTGTTTTGAAACGGCAGTTCATGCATATAGATATTATAGAATTTGGTGATGGTTTTGTAACAGTTGGATGGACAGTTACACAAGTACCTTAAGTCTTGTTTTCTTGTATCATTTTAAAATTTCTTGCTGTTTTTTATTTTTCATTTGTTGATTTCTCTACCTAAATTTGGGTTCTAGAATATCATCCTTTATGCATTTTAGTTTATTTATGCCCTATCAATAAAAAAAAAGATTAAAGTTTTTTTACTAGCCATTTTTTTTTAGAATGAAAAACTGTTTCAAGAAAATTCTTTTTTTTCTTTTGTTTTCTATTATGTTCACTGCTGGACAATTTGTTTTCTTTTTTCATCTAATTTTTTTTTATACAGGGAAGCTTAGTGCTGTTGGTTATTAAAATAGAGGGATTATATTAAATTATTGAGAATTAAGTATAGAATCAAAACACATTTATATCTAATAAAATACAGCAAAATTTTTTTCATACTATATTTAGATTATAAAAATGTATATTTTTTTTACTTCAATTGCAATTTTTCATTCAAAATTTTTTTGGCGAATTAAGATTTACTTTTAAGGGGATCATTTTAAAATGAGTGTATTTAACTGTAGATTTGAGGAATTTTGTTTTATATATTAAAATTGTTAGTATAAATTCCAAAATAGAGCCATGAAAAAAGAGAAAGTACCTACTTTGGCTATTGTTATTATAATGACAGAATTCTTTTTTTCTATTTTAAAATTATGTCCATCAACAGCCACTTGGCATTTTGCAGTCTAGTACTAAACAGATGTTGCACTTGTAGGAGGGAGAACTCCAGAGTTATCTTTAGATGATAGAATTTTAAAGACAGGGAAAACTTTTTTTAAAGTTATTTAGAATTTTACCTAATTTAGTAGCTATTACAATTTGGAATTTATCTATGTCATTTTAATGTTAGATATTTTTGAAAATGTAACTTTTTTTTTTAATGGAATAACTGTACAATTCAGTTGCTGTAACATGCATTTTATACAGTCGACTAATTTTGCCAAATAAAAAGAATATAACCAAATCAAAAGATGTCACTAAATGCTGCCACTTTAAGAGAAAACAAGATTGTCATGCTTATGCATGCATTGAAACAGTTTTCTACTATCACAGACTTTGGCGACTTTTTTTTTTTGACAAATGGATCAACAGTATAATACATAAATGTAACTTTTTTTTATCAGCCGTTATTCACAAAATCCATATTGAGAAAACATTGTTAAAATGATATACTTAATTGAATTTGTTCTTTTTAATGCTATTATATTACAATGAATTGTAAAATAAATTTGTGAGATATGTTTGTTTGATTCTAGGTCTTACAGGATGCCAGCATAGCTCATGTTGCCTCATTTAACTATGTTCTTAGAGAAGGAATTGGTCATGTGGTTAAAGTAAGTTTTTAAATTACACGTTGAATTACTCTCTTAAATCTAGTTTAAATGCTTATTAAACTTTAAATACTTTAACTTTGCAATATTAGGGATTCAAAAGTCTGTTCAGTTTTAGTGATTATAAATATTAATTTTATAGCATTATTACTGAAAGAACTATATTAATATATATTTCTTTTTATTTCAAACATATGATATAACTTTATGTAATGTATTTTATATTTTTTAAATTTGAACTGGTATTTTTTATTCCATACTTTATTAAATATTAAATGCTAGTTCTGCTGTCTTTTCATTAGTGGTTTATGCTGCATTTTTCCAAAAAGGTACTGAAATGTAGAATGATCTAAGTTTCCAACTTTTTCATTGTTGTGTAAAATAATTTAATGAAAATTAAAAACATATTGAAGACCTGTGTACCTAGGGACACCCCCATTTTATTTGAATAATATTTAGTTCTAAGTTTTATTACTCAGTTGGGTGAGTGGGAACACCAATTCCTACTTTGGCATTCATTTTGAAATTTTGCAAAAGAAAGCTGTGGTAAGTTATAAATGAAAAACATTTTTACATGGTCTGAAGTAAAATTCTGCAGCTCATCTCTTTGTATTGTTATACAGTGTTTTTTTCCAGGTATAGAAGTTTAAGTTGGCATTACTTTCCAAGATGGTGACCGATTTAACAGCTGTCAAGTGATTTATTCTCAGTTTGGTTTGGCAATTCATCATGAATAGACTCACGCCTGAACAACGCTTTCAAATTGTGCAATTTTATTTTGAAAATAATGGTCGTGCGCGCGCGATTTTCATAAGCGAATTTTGTTTAGCGATGAAGCGCACTTCTGGTTGAATGGCTACGTCAACAAACAAAACTGCAGCATTTGGAGTGAAGCTAATCCACAAGTGTATGTCAACACCATTACATCCAGAAAAACTGACTGTTTGGTGCGCTTTATGGGCTGGTGGAATCATTGGTCCGTACTTCTTCAAAAACTATGAAGGCCACAATGTTACAGTCAATGGTGATCGGTATAGAGCCATGATTACTAACTTTTTCATTCCTGAATTGAACAATCATGATGTCCAGGAGCTGTGGTTCCAACAAGACGGCGCAACATGTCACACAGCTCGTGCCACAATCGATTTATTGAAAGACACGTTTGGTGACCGCCTAATTTCACGTTTTGGACCTGTGAATTGGCCTCCAAGATCTTGTGATTTAACACCGCTAGACTATTTTTTGTGGGGCTATGTAAAGTCATTGGTCTATGCGGATAAGCCACAAATGCTTGACAATTTGGAAGACAACATTCGCCGTGTTATTGCCGATATACGGCCACAAATGTTGGAAAAAGTCATCGAAAATTGGACGTCCAGATTGGACTACATCCGAGCCAGCCGTGGCAGTCCTATGCCAGAAATCATATTTAAAATGTAATGCCACAAGATTATCTTTCGAATAAAGAAAAATTCATGTCAGTTGAATAATACATCGTTGTTTTATTGCAATTTAAAGTTCTAAACCTCTAAAAAAAACACCCTTTACAAAGATAAGTCAAATATTTTTCTTTGAATGCTAGTACATAATTTTATTTGTAATATTAAGTACTAAGTTAGATTTTAAATAAATCCTCTCTCCATTTGGGTTTTTCTGCAGAAGACATTTTATATAAAATTACCTAGTCTTGTACCTGGTGCCACATAGTTGCCTTGTACCTAGGTCCATGGCCCTAGGTACAATTGCAATTAATATTCTTTGTTATAATTTTATTGAAAAAAAATTTCATATTTAAAAGAGGAAAATGGCCTTAATTATCTGAACCATTTTGATTTAGTGAAGTTTTTTTTTATTATTTTTATTAGATGTTATTAAAATGAGAGGAGTGTATATTTTGTTCTGAAACTTTCAATATGCTTTATTTATAAAAAATACGTTAACTTCCATTATTGTTATTATTCAGGATTATTATTTTGTTTATACTAACATAAGAATTCATTTAATTAAAAATAAACAATTTTTTATAATAAAAACAAAAGTATAGTTCTAAATCAGTTTTTATGATATTTTAATTACATTTTTAACCTTTATCCCACTGTCATACTGCAAATTTTTAATTTATCATTTTCCTCTAGAGCAATTATAAATTCCTAACTTTTTTAGATGCCTAGAAATCCTGACAGAATAAAACGATCAAAACCTAATGCAGATAATATAAGAATGATCAGATATTGAAGATTCTCATTCCACTGATGATGCAAATTCTACTGTAGCTGATGTAAGGGATACTATTGAAAAGGGGAATTTTTGTTTAACAAAAATTCAAGAAAAAAAAAAACTGAATTTTTATGTGGCAGAAATAATAGATGTTAAAGAACACTATAGTGTTAAATTTCTGAAGAATATTGCATGTTCAAATAAGTTTCTTTGTGATAAAGAAAAAACTTATGAAATTGACAACTTAAATATTGTGTTCAAATGGCCCAAACCACCAATCAGTGAATGTTTCAGAATGACAATGTATGCAGCTCACTTTTCGAACCAGTTTTTTAAATTATAATGTTGAATGAAAATATGTGCAATTCATTAATAATTTGGCACACTGCAATTTAAATAGTTACATGATAAATCAATGTATTAGCTGACGTTGTTTCTTTTATTAAATTCATGTGTGTAAGTTTGTTTTATATTGATTACAGAGAGAAACCTAACTTTCAGGGAAAGGCCCTAGGTACAGCAACTGCTGGCCTTAGGTACAATGATATTGTACCTAGGGCAATTTGTGAAATTTTTTAAAAACCTTTTATTTCTCAGAATTTATTATTTTAAGTACTTAAATTAACTCCAATTAGATGGTAGTTAGTATAATGATGAGTGCATATCAGTTTCACATTTCTAAACAGGCCAGGTGCTCTGTTTTCGTGCTTTGAAAAAAGATGGCCCTAGGTACACAGGTTTCCCCTACTATTAACACAACAAAAGCTGACAACTGGTTTACTAAGCTAAATCATGCAACTTTAAACATGTTTTGCAAATCATGATCTTAACCTTGCCTAATCAGTGATTGCCTCACATAAAATAGTAACTTATAATATTTAAGTGAGTTATTTGTTGATATTCAAAAGCCCAAAACTCATTAATAAATCCAAATTTAAAAGCATATCTGAAATTAAAATTCACAGTATTCATCATAATTTTATTTTGAACTATGTTTCCATTGATATCTTTTGTAAAATACTAGTGATCTTTGCATGTGTTTATTGAATCAATTCCTAGGATTTTAAAACTATTTAGTTGCTGAAAAAAGAAAAATATAAATATTTGTATTTCTAATAAATGAATGGATTAAATTATTATTGTTGCTAAAATATAATTTTAGATCTTGTGTTTAAATTAATATGCAGTTTAATATGTAAAATGTTTAATGCCTTTCTGCACATCTAGTATGTATTTTCTCTTCACCTTTATTACTAATTATGTAAAAGATTTAAAAAATGAGAAAATACCGTTTTTCAGCATTTTTTTCTTTTTCATGTATATGATGAACATACATGAATTATTGTATTTGTTTATAACAGTGGTCTTCAAACTGTGTTCCATGAAACCCTGGGGTTCCATGAGGCATACCCAGGAGTTTGTTGAGTTCACAATAAAAAAATCGAAAAGAAAATTATCAATGTGTATCCAAAACGATTTCGCTTTCAATATGAAGTTTGTATAACTACAAGTATCTAAAGCTCATCCACACACACATGTCATTAAAACTGAAAATTTTATATATGCATAATGTCACTATATTTTTTATACATTTTATACTTTTATTATAATCTAATAAGAGTATTAAAACGTTTTTCTTATATGCATATGAATATTCTGTTGTTTACTATCCTGGGTTCCCTGAAATAATTTTATACTCATTGGTACAGTGTTTGGCAGAATTAAATATAAACTAAAATATATTTAGAAATTTCTTATGTTAACTTTTTGGTAACTAAATACATTAATTTTAAACTTTATTAATTTAATGTGCTTGAAGTGATCATGAATATGAGGTTGATATAAATGAGTAAAAGTGTTTTCAACAGTTTTACTCTATCAAATTTTTTGTAGCATAGTTAACTATCTTCTTTTTTATGAATTGGATAGTTATTCCAATATAGTTCAATTAATTGGGCACAGGCAATAAATGGCCAAGTATTGCTGATTGCAGGAGAAATATTGAACTGCAACCATTTCCTGTCATTCTCCTCATAGTTTTCAGTTGTAATGAAGTAGAATTAGTACTAATTTTAACTGTGCAAATAGCTTTTATTTATGCATATTTTACCTGTTGTCAAAAATGTTGGTTTGGCAACATTTGCACCTGGCTAATCATTTCTCATGAAGATATTAATTTTATTATAAAAATATTTGTATGCAAAATATAAAAAAATGGAAAATAGAAAACAAAAAGCAAACATATGTACCTGGCTAATGATTTCTTCACTAAATATGAATTTTATAAAAATATTTATGTACAAAATATAAAAAAGAAAATAGAAAACAAAAATAAAACATTTGTGCCATAGATTACATTGAAAAAAAGTCTATAAATAATGAGTAAAAAGGGAAAGATTAGGGAAATTAACTTAGATGTATAAAATGCTTATGATTCAGATTACATAAATGACCTTTACAGGTGTCTACAAATGGTATTATTGGGAAAATAACTTTTGATGATTAATTCCTCTTATAGACTCTGAAAACTGGCCTCTCATTGAAAAAAAAAATACCGTTTGAAAGATTTCCCCAATGCAGTGTTCTGTACCCAATTTTATATTCTATGTATATGGTTGAATGACCTTTTGAAACATTACAATATAGATTTAAGCATTCGATATATGCTAAAATGATATATTTATTATTTCCATCAATCACTTGATATCTTTTTTCCACATTATCACTTGAAATCACAATCTTTTTTTTATTAAAATTTTTCTCTTAAACTACATACAGTGGGACCCTGATTTAGTGATTTTCTATTTAACAAATCTTTCTTTTTCCCTGCTCAAAATGAAGGCAAACCCCCTCTATTTAATGAATAATAACCCCCAAATTAATTATTTCAACAACTGAATTTTTTTTTATTAGTTCAGAAAAAATTAGATTTTTTTTCAAATGATATAACCTTTCTGTCAAGCAGAAAGAGTTCTTTCAAGCAGCAGATTTCGATGGGAAAGGGGGCAGATCATTATTAGTTTTTACAGGTGCAGATGAGTAATTAATGTAACATATCCGAGTTTTGAATAGGACAGGAAATTCTTTTAACTGATCTCAATACACAATGCAGGGAATATTTTAAGTTTTTACCATTTGCTCTTATACTTAAAAGAAGTGAGAATTATTATAGGTATGGTTATGCAAGTTTTGTTTTTAAAAATTTATAAAGCCTGGCAGAGATTGTTGGAACAAAAACACTTTTCTTTGAATGAAAGGCTTAACATTTGATGCAAATTGGACAAAGTTGAACCACTAAAGGCTTTTGGAGAGAGCGTCTTAAAATTTCAATGTTGACATTAGCTACAATTATTGAACAGGGAGCAGAAATTGAAAAGACATGCAGAAAGTGGAGAAAAATCATCAAAAATAAGAAAATCATTAAAAGCCAACCCTCTTTTTGTTCTTGAATCTGACTTATTGAAATGGTTCATCATCATTTGCGCCCAGGAAATAGCTATTAGCAGTCCTTTGAATAAAGAAAAAGCTCTTCAACTTGCTTAAAAGCATGACATGCAAGATTTTTCTGCATCCAATGGTTGAATTGACAGTTTTAAGAAGAGATACGATGTAAGGTTTTCAAACAATAATTATTTTAAAATTTCCAGTTAACTGGTGAGTAATAATCCACTAATAGTATTTTTAGCTGCTGTTTAAAAAGTGTGTAATTTCTAACTATATGGATAAATATTTTGTGTAGTTAATTATTATAGAATTTCGAAAAAGTAAATGCAAAAAATTTCCATTGTATAACAAATATTCTCAAATTAACAAATTAAATGTTTGGTCCCAATGAATTTGTTTAATTGGGGTCCGACTGTATTTTATACTCATCTTTGTTGGTTTATATTGATCAGTATTTTTCATGAAAAAGATTAATTATATGCTTTTACATTTCTCTTAAAATTGGCTGTATAAGAAAATATTTTCAGTGTTTTCTTTAAAAAAAAGTAAAAAAAATTAGCATTACATTTGCTTATGATTTTTTATAATTATATATGTAAATTTACTGATTATTTTTTTAAAAATGCATTATACATTTTTATTTTATGTTTTTTCAGAATATTCCACCTTTAGAAATTGGTCTTCCAAATGGGGATCGTATTCAAGTGAATATTATAGTAAGTCTAATTTTATTCTGATATATATTTTTAAAAAAACTTTCATTCTCTTCTGCAATTTATTTAAAATGCAAAACATGCTGATTACTATCTTTGTTCTTTTAAATATGCTTTGTTTCAAAGCTGCATTTTTTTTATAATTAACAATTTAGTGTGAAAAAAATTAAAAAATTTTTTTTTCTTCAATAAATTTTTTATATTTAGTTGTGTGGAAATCGGCACTTGAAAGCTTTTACACTGCAAATATTGTGGTGTGTAAATGTTGAAAAACAGACTTATTTTTGTAGATTTTTGTCAAAGACCATTAGGCCAGTTCAAAACAATTCAAAAGACTTATGGTATGAAAATTCTTAAAGGTATTACTAAAAAGATGATAAAGAGCAAAAGATGAATTTTTATCCCATGCAAATTTACTTCTAGTCCAGTCATATTAGTCAAAAATAAGGGTCAACTACAGAATGAGAGATAATATGTTGAAAACTCATATAGACCTTTATTTTGGCATTCTAAATGTTGTCTCTCATAAAATCTCGTGTCCATGTCTTGAGATATTTAAGGTCAAAGGTCAAAAAATCATTTTTTTTTGCAAATACCTCGTTTTCTATGGCTTAATGCTATTTACTTTTAATATAAATATTTTAGAGAATAAAATTTTTTATAACTTTTGTTTGAAACATTTTTTATACATCAAACCATTTTTGAGATAGAGGGCGTTAAATGCGCAGCGCTTAGCTATCTACAGCATAATGTAAGGTCAACCATTAGTCACATAAGGTCTAATTCACATTAGTCACATTAGTGTATAAGGTCTATAAACCTTAAAAATATGCATAGTTAAAAACATTTGGCATTTTTTATTAATTATTATATTACCTTTAGTAATAGTTTTCATTAATCAAGTATATTTTTTAATAACCCTCATCTGTTCATGTAATTAAAAAATAGTTAACTGAAATTATAGACTTTAATTATATTTTAATATATGTTGTATTTCAACATCGAAATGAGACATTGAAAACAGCGAACATTTATGAACACCCAGTGTACCTCATAAAAGAAATGAAGCATTTGATTTCTAAAAGCTCTGTTTATTTTGTGGTCAAGTAGCTGATGAAGCAGCAGAGAATAAAAAAAAAGAAGTACAGGTGCAAGATAAGTAAAATGAGTACTTTTGAATTTAAAGACAACGTTTTAAAAAAAGCAGAACATAGTGATTCTATAGGAGAATTAGTGAAAGATCGTATACTTTGTGAGTATGATTTAATTTCTTCTGAAACAAAATATCATTCTCTACAATGCTAATTTCTTAAATCGACTATCATCTACTGAAAAGAAGCGTCGCCAAGATAATCAAGTCTCAAAAGCTATGGCAGAGATTTTTAATTACATTGAAAATCATGATGATTCTCAATTTTCATTGAAAGAGCTCAGAGATGTTCTGATGGGGTATGTACCAGATGATAGAACTATAATTACGAGACTTCAACAAAAGTATTTGACAGATGTAATAATTACGACAAAAGTAAAATCTTTTACTATCGTATTTTTTCGCGATATGCAAGCTAATGTATTATCAAAAGCTTGGTATGATAATAAAAGAGGGATCCCGAAGAAGAACGGTTATGAATTGTAGAATCTGCAGTAGCTATTATTCGTGAAGACATTCGGTCATCTGTCATTGAAACCAAGTCTTACCTCCAAGTAAAAAGTTAATCAAGGAAAATCAAGAAACACCGCAAAGTCTATTGCATTTCTTACTGGAAGTCATTATGAAAAACAGAAAAGGAAAAATAGCTAATTCAAAAACAAAATGCACGTCAATCAGTCATGCAATAATGGCTGTAATACGAGAACGATCATTTTCATCATAGCTACTATTAAACCTTTCTGTATTTCTTCATAGAAGATATGAATCTGAAAGACTAATAGATGTACTATATAACTTGGGATTTGAAGCTTCGTATGGTAAGACTGTACAGTACGAAATTTCAACAGCTTACCATCCACAACCTGATATTTTATCATCGGAATCAGGCACGCTAGTAGAATATGTTGGGAGACCATGCCAATATAAATGCCCATATTCTTGATGTTATGGAGATTGTTACTCCAAAAAATATATATTGACCGTATACAAAAATGTACAACCAAACCAAAAGAGTTAGCAGCAATATCACATATGTCTTCTAGCATATGTAAAACCAATTGTACCTGGATACAGAAAATTCAAGTCAAAATTCTACATGATGATCAAGCATTAACAGAAAAGAATTTTAACAGAGTTGATTTTTTGTGGTTATATGGAAAGTGGAAGAATATTTCATCGTTGTCTGGAATGGCTTTCTTGAACAGCTGACTAAAAATAATAAGGATTTTTCTTCTTCTTGGGTTGTTTCTTTCTTTTGTTGATCATCTTGCCAATAATGTAGACACAATTTATACTACTTTATATTGTGCTACAAATATTGCCAAATTGCAAGGCCAAAAAATGTGTTTAATTACTTTTGATCAACCTCTCTACTCTGAAAGTACTACTCTAAAGTCTCTACTACTCTAAAAGGAAATAAGTATCTGTTGATATCACGTCAAAAACAGGCCAGAGATGATGCAGGTGTTCTTATCGTAGAAACAGCTATTGAAGAATCGGAACATCACAAGACTGCCATCATAGTAGGAGAAGATATTGATTTTCTCGTCATTTTAATTGAACATACTCATCACATCAAGAAGAAGTTTTCTTTAAAAAAGTTGGCAAAGGGAATGTTAAAACTCAAATATACTCTTCCAAAAGTTTTGATAAATATCTGCATTGTAAAAAGCGCATTTTATCTCTGCACGCATTTAGTGGCTATGACACAGCATCTGCATTTTAAAAAAAAGGGGGGGGGAGGAAGGGACTTTCAATAGAATATTAGAGAATCCTCCAAATTTGAATCAACTAGCTCAAGCATTCCAAGAAGAAAACTGTCCTGTACAAACATTGCATGAATATTCGTTACACTCAATTCATCAAATCAACAAAACTCAATAAACCCATGCAGTTATTCAATATTCCACCAACAAGTGCAGCGGCTCATCAACACATCAGCCGTGTATATTATCAAGTTCAAACTTGGTCAGGGAATCATTTAGAACCCCAGGGATGGGATTGGATTCTGTGGAATGAATTTTGGAACTGATTATGACAATATACTGCTTGCTCGAGATGAATTACTCAAAACAGTATATTGCAACTGCAAAAATGGTTGTGGCTCATGCTGTGGATGTAAGAAATCGAGGTGCAATGTTCCTCAGCTTTGACCAGTATAATGGGCAAACTTATTTCAGTGCTTCACGCTATGAGAGAGATCTCAATAAAGATTGTACTTTTGGTCCCAAAATCTTTCAAGATTTGGAGACAAATATCCTTGACGACGAAAAATAATGGGAATGAATAGGAAATTTTCGAGTGACTGGAAGACAGTGAAGAAGAGGAAGAAAAAAATTAACATTCATGTTTGTCTTATTATTAAAATTTTTGTAAAACCTCTTCACATCTGAATTTCAACTGTAATAATAATATAAAACGATATTCTAAATAAAAATATAATTAAAAATTACTTTATTTATTTTTACTTTAAATGTAATTAGTATATGTAATAATGGAATATAATTAAAAAATACTCTCTCTCTCTAGGTATATATCTGTCAACAACTTGTGAACTACACGAACAGTGTAGTTCAAAAGTGAGTTATAAAAGAAATATGTACTTGATTAATGAAATCTATTACTAAATGTAATGTAATAATTAATAAAAAATACCAAATGTTTTTAACTATGTATATTTTTAAGATTTATAGACTTTATACAGTGTATTATATCATGTAACCAGTGGCACACACAAGGGGGGAGGGGGTCCGGACCCCCAAAAGCCCTTGATTCTTTTTTAATTCTAAGTATATAGTACGTAAAATTTAATTACTTGCTATTAATGATTAATTTTATTAATTAATGCTAATTATTTATTCAAAAACTAGTTTCTTACTGTGTTTTGTTCCCGAAAATCGATAAAATCAAAAGGAGCATGATACAAGAATGGTGAACTTTCGACCCCGGACCCCCCTTGAAAAATTCCTGTGTGCGCCACTGCATGTGACTAATGGTTGACCTTGCATTATGCTGTAGATAGCTACGCCTGTGCGTTCAATGCCCTCTATCTCAAAAATGGTTTGATGTATACAAAATATTTCAAACAAAAGTTATAGAAAAATCTTTTCTTTACAATATTTATAAATGTAAATAACATTAAACCATAAGAAGCAATATATTTGCTACCCCCCCCCCGATTTTTTTACCTTTGACCTTAGACCTTAAATATCTTAAGACGCAGACATAAAATTTTAGGAGACTTTTGAGGCAACATTTAGAGTGCTGAAATAAAGGTCTATACAAATTTTCAGCTTTTTATCTCTCATTCTGCAGTGAAACTCTTAATATCACTGGACTATATGCTTTAATTGATGAAGTTAACAAAATATGATTCCTAGAGCTAACCCTGCCTTTATTAGATTTGACTTCAAACTCATAATTTTTTGCATGCCTTTAGTTTGTGATGCTGGGGCTCTTGCTGTGTAAACGAATCATTACAAGCTCCCATATGGCCTTGGTAGTCAATTGATCATGGTCATGAATGCATGCCTGCTATTGTTTCTGCCTAGTCGTGAGTTTGTCGTAGTGCCAATGAAAAACCGCTCCATTAAATCAATGCCTTCACAATCCTGTTGTATGGAGGTTTCCATCTGAGTTGTCATCCTCATAACTTAAACAGGGTTCTAAATTAATAGGCAAAAATTACCATGTTTGATCTATTAGACCTACTGACTTTAAATTTGGCAAGCATGTTTCTTTTGTTAAGAAATCCGCCTAGAACCAGTTTTGCTGAAATTGACTCCTGAGGAGGAGGGGGGATACAGGGATGTAAAAGATAAACAAACTTCCATTTTAGAAATTCAAATCTTTTTTTTAAAAATCAGATTATGAGGGTTATAAGAACATGTTTGAATACAATCAAAAGGTTAAAGCTACAATTTAGATATCAATAAGTTAAAAACAATATATAGTAATATAACATCCTGAAATACCCAGTGAAGCAGGAGGGTAACAGCTAGCTCAGTTTATTGAAATGAGAAATAAATGTTGCATATATTTTTTAAGAAACATTAATCTTTTACTATTATTACAAATAGTTTATATTCTAATTGATTTTTTGCATTATGCTTGAAATTTTTGGAAATAATATATGTTATTTTGATTTGTTAAATTATGTTTTTAGAATGCTGCCATTGGGATGCCTGGAGTAAAACAGGGCACTATTGCAAAGACAATTAAAGTTTATCCTGCAGAGGTAATCTTTGTGAAAAATTTTAGATTGAGTAAACTTTTAAATATAAAATTTTTTACTGAAATAAAATTGATTTAAAATAATTCTTTGGAATCTTACTGCCTCATTAAATATAATAATTTGATTAAATTATAATTTAATAAAAATATTGTATAACATGAATTGGGCAGGGAAATATAAGATGTATATATTTGTATTAAACATTTATTGATATTTTAAAATTTGTTCCCAAACAGGCAAAACATTTGAAACAGTTTCTTCATTATCTTATTTGCAGATGGATACATTGAAATTTTGCTCTTCTATTTAAAACTACTGAA
Organism: Trichonephila clavipes; assembly: GCA_019973935.1. Taxonomy (NCBI): domain Eukaryota; kingdom Metazoa; phylum Arthropoda; class Arachnida; order Araneae; family Nephilidae; genus Trichonephila; species Trichonephila clavipes. The sequence continues at coordinate 79,913 of BMAU01013974.1, forward strand.
ATGATGTTTAATTGTAATTGTTATTTTTACATTAGTGTAAAATTTGTGTGATCATTTTATGCAATGTTTCAAAAACATTGCCAAATTGGAGAGATTGATTCACACAAAATGGAATTTAATATACATGTTGTTAAGTTAATGTTAAAAATAGTTTAGTTAAGTCAATAATTACATTTTTTTATGTACTCTAATTCATATCATGGAATAAATAATATTAATGTCGGTTTATCTACATAGAGTTGTTTTTGAGCGAACAAATAGAAATAGTTTTCACCATTCCAACTATGTGTCTTTTTTATTTAAATATAGAATGTCTTTATATCTGCTAAATGTGTACTCATGTCCAAAATTTTCTTTACATACTCAAAAATAATGATCAGTGAAATACCTATCCATGTAATCCATTTCTACTGAAAGTGTGTAAAAAGAGAGATGAACCCATTTAACAGTATCTGATTAAAAGTAATTCAATTGATTCTGATATGCAAATCAAGGCATTAAGTCACCCATTAGCAAATCAACTGCTTTGTTCAAAATCAATTTCAGCAATATTAGCAGAATTCATTCAGAGATTTTAGTATTTTATTTCAGTGTGTAAGTACTCAAAAACTATTTATTATGGTTCCTAAGCATTATTTGGAGGAATCTGTGAAGTTGGGTTTTATCGACCATTTAAGAACAGGGCAAGTAATCATGGAAACATAAGATGTGTGAGTATTTTAAGACCATCTCTATGCTAGGGAAAACATTTCAGAACTCTGGAACTGTTTTATGTAGTCATGGACAAGATTGCAAACATATAACAAACTGTATAACAAGAAGTTTGCTACTTGGCATCTACATTCAGAGCTAGTAGCTGCTGCCAAAATTACTGTACCAAGGCAGACTGATTACAGAAAGTATGATAAAAATAATCTTTATACCGCGGGAAATCAAGGGTATGTGTTTTGCTATCTTTACAGCAAAAGAGGAATTGCTTTTAATTGTTACATAGAACATCAGAAATAGATTAAACACTAATAGACCCATGTTCACTGTATTGATGAGTTGAGTCTTAGCTTAACATATGGTTCAAAATGTTTTTACATTTGGAGATTTCTAAACTTAGTTTTGGTGGTGAAAGTGTGATGGTGTGGAGAATAATGATTGATGGATGTACATCCATGCTTCCAACAGAAAATCTGTGCCTGATCAAAGGTATCAAGTTTTGACCTTACAGTCTTATGTAGAACTTTTCACAGGTACATAGAATTTTTTTTTTAGTTATGGACAATAATGCTCATTCACATCAAGTGAACTTTTATGACAAATTCCTTGAAAATGATAGCTAGCAAAATTTAGCAGTGAACAAAATTTCTTGATCTAAACTGATGGAGAACTCAAGGGACTACCTTGGAAAAGCAGTTGGTAGGAGACATTCCCTCTTAGATATAAGTTCCTTAAAAATCATATTGTTGGGAGAAATAAGACTTAATTCCTCAAATTAAGGTTTACAACATAATTGAGAGTTTTAAATCACATATATATGTACCAGTCAGGAGTGATCACCTTTTATATTAAAAAATTAATAAGCTTTAATTTTTCTCTTGAGTTATTACTTTTATTCTGAACTGTTACTGTCAAATTTCTTTTATACTAGTTTTTCTCATATTCAGTGTTCTTATTTTTTTCTCTTTATTTTTGTATTATGTATCATTTTACCCAAATTTATAAAATTATAGTTAACAGTTTCTGAGAAATCTGTGATTTTATACACATAAAGATAATTTTGGACATGAGTATATTTAATCTGTCATTAACTACTTCCTGATTGATTTATTAGATATTGATGATTTCTGTCCTTTTAAGTTATAAATTATATATTTTTTCAAATTTTGTGTTATAGTAGAAAAAGGCTTTTCCATCTTACGGTTGCAATTCTATGTCAATTTGTTTTTTAAATGACATTTCATAAAAGCCTTACATTAACTTATTGTTTTACTATTTCATTCATGGATTGTCAAACATTTCTTTGTATTAAAATTTGTTTAGTTGCTATTCTTATGAATGAAAAACGATACTTTTTAATACAAAATTTTATGCTTTTAAAAAAAACTTATAATAATTGTGCATTTTTAAAATTTTTTTCTTAATGAATACTATGATTATTTTAAATTTTTTCTTTTTCTAATTTCTTTTTTTTAAAGTGCCGTAATCGCTGTGTAACATACAAGGGTCGCCTTCTATTGACTATCTCATGGAGTAAAAATGGAGTTGTTCAAGACGTAATTGAAAAAACAATTGGTGAAGTTCCTATCATGGTAAAGGTAAGAAAATTAAATACTTAGTGTATGTTGTAGTTTAGGTAGAATTAAATTGATTTCTGAAATTTCACTTAAATAAAATACTTTTAAAGTTAAATCATAAATAAAATTTTCTTATTGAAATAAACTGAAGCATTTGTTTCAATTTAAATAAGCACTATGTTTAAATGCTATTTACATTCATGTCCATAAATTAAGGATAATGCAAGCTTATGCAAAGAAAGAGTTAGAAGCAAAACAAATGTGACTTATTTGTAAAGTCTTTTTATTAAATAAAAGGTAAAGAGCAAAAAAGATGCTATATGTTTGATATCATTAATAAAAATCGCAATTTTTGCTCCTTGGAGCAAATTACAAAAAAACCCCAACCTATTTACAAAAACCAATATTACATGCTTGGTATAATAGTTAATACATAGTTTGTCTCCCAGATTATACAGTACAGTTCGTACAACACTTAGGCATGCTGAGTATTAAATTATCGATTTGATCTTGGGGAATATTACACCACTCATCAAGTAATGCTCTCCGAAGTTCCGTTAGACATATAGGAGGTGGTTAACAGGCTGCAACTCGTCAGCTAAGCATTTCCAACACATGCTCTACTAGATTCATGTCTGGTAAGAATGCTGGCGAGTCCATGTGGGTGATATTGTCTGATTTAATGCATTCATTTATGATGTTGGCACGATGAGGACAGGTGTTGTCATCCATAAACACAAATTCTGCACCATGGGGCCCTGAAACAAATGTACATGTTGTTCCAGAATGATGTCTGAATAGATTTGGCCAGTTATGGTTCCAATTTGAACATGTAGGCCAGTTCTAGAACCTAGAATAATACCCCCCCTCCCTCAAACAAGCAATCCTGCACTACCAATATGGTGTCGTTCAATGATGTTCTCTTGGTGGTAATAGGTACCTGGCGATCTCCATATGAAAGTCTGGCGAGAATTCAGACTGCAAGCTAAACCTGGACTCATCAGAAAACATCACACAAGCCCACTGTTGTACTGTCCACACTGCATGCTCTCTACTCCAGGCTAACCGCAGGCGACAATGAATTGTAGTAAATGGAACACATCTGACAGGTCTATGAGCGTATAAACCAATCTGCCTGTAGTGCCTGTGCATGGTCTGCCTTGAAACTGCCGTACCAGTGGTTGAAGAGAGTTGACAAGATAGGTCTGATGCTGTGCTCTGTCTGTTTCTTTTGGCAGAACTACCAAATACTGGTTCTCATTCGGCATTGTAACTCAGGGGGGACCTGTGCTGTAATGTATACTCACATTACCATCATCTTGGAATCATTGCCAAAGCCTGGAGATGACCTTCTAGGTGATTCTAAGTTCTTGGGACATTTCCAGCTGGGTATGCTCACATTCCAGATGGCCGACAATTCTACCATATAAAAAATCATCCAAATGTGTCCTTTGTGTCACAACTATGCAGTTACTGCTATTGAAGGCTTATAAAGTGCTTGCGAACAATTTTACTTCTTTGCCTGTATTCACTTGCATCATTGTGACATACTATTGGTGTCATCTGGTGGCTTCCTGCAATTTGCATATGATTCTTGAAGATGTGTATAGTCATTTTGCAGGTGATATATTTATATATATTTTAGAGCGATTTCCATGTGACTCTGAATTATTCTTAATTTATGGAAATGAGTGTATTATTTTATTTCAAAGATATATATTTTTTAAAGTGTAATGTACAAATCTGTATATTTTAATTATATTGTTTCCATTTACTCATTCCATTGTTTTTTTAAAAACATGTTTTGTGTTTTTTTATGGCATATAATTATTTAAATAAAACTCAAGTCAGTGCTATAAAGAAAATTAAACTATAATAGTTCTAGCTTATCTTTCAATGTAATTTCCTTGAAAAATCTTAAACACTTTTTTTTATATTATTATTAGTGATATTTCAATATACGAGGTAAGATTCAAAAGTTCCTGGACTGAGTCTATGACTTTGAAATGAAATGTTTTATAAGCTTTTGATTACATAATTTTCTCAATCATGAACAAAGAAAAAGGTGGTTTGCTGTATTTTTGATATTGCAATGTAGCATTTACATGAATTGTAATGTTCTTTAGTTAAATTTGAATTTTTTCAATTACATTTCAGTTGAAAAATCATTTGAATGATGTTCACAAACTGCCATCATATTAATATATTAATAAGTTATTATTCTTCAATCATGACACAGGTTAATACTAGTTTACAGTTGTTCATTTGATAATTACTTTTAATTTATTCTTTGTTTCTTGTTAAATAATAAAAAATTCTTTTATCTCAAACTTGGTTTGTTTTGTATGAAAAATTAAACATAAATTAAGAATTTGTTACACATTATCACAAGAAATGGCAAATTTATGTTTTATATTTATTACTTATGTAATATATTTTATCAGTAAGCATTTATTGATTACATCTATTCTGTCATTTTATATTAAGAATGTTTCTCATTTTTTCCCCCTATAACAGTCCCAGGCTTGTAACTTGGATAAATTAACTCCAAAACAGCTTGTTGATGTTGGTGAAGAGGAAAATGTATGTGAATTTTTTTATAACTAAAATTATATTTACATCTTTAGAAAATGTCTAATTTTAGTTTCAGCTTTGAATGGGAAGGTATGATTAACAATTACACTATTTGTGCTTAATGTTTATTTAATTTATCATTTGATAACATATATTAAATAATTTTAATGTCATGTCTTATTGCTGCAGTTTCATATTTTTTGAGGAACTCTTACATTTTGAAAGTTAATGAATGTTTTGAATCAGGGCTTTGAATTAGAACTGAACAGAAAGTCAAAATTGAACCAGAAAAGAATATCAGTTTATTTCGGTTTGATGTATCTTAAGTCATTTTGTTACTTTAACCAACTTATCAATGGTTTCTAATGTAATGTCAACCATATAGTTATCATCAATACATGTGCATTGCTTCTTGATGTCCTGTTTTGATGTTCTTTAGTACCTTTTTGTTATTAGTTTCACATGAAACAACTTGTGAATGGCAAATTTAATTCATTTGAATGAACTAAAACTACAGATGATTTTTTAAGAAATATTTTCAGTCTTAGTTACATTTTTAACATCTCAGCATGTGATTATCCATGGATGTTTGTATAGGACCTGGTTTATGTATATGTTTATGTGGATGTGTGTATAGACCAAGCTGTGCAACATTTAAAGAATATTTGGAACAAATTACAATTTTTGTGAAAGTTCATTTTAATTGTAAACAAGGAAAGACAATCTTCTACTGTAAGCAATTAAAATGATTTAGAGACTTTTTTAAAAAGTAAAAAATTGGCAATAAAACCACTTAGATCCCCTATTTCTACTGAGATTGACATTGAATTCATTTTAATTAATTTTGACAATGTAGGAAGGCCCAATATGAAATATAATATTTTAGATTTCTGGATAATAGGTTTTGGATAAAATTACCTATCCAAACTTGTATAAGATTGTAATGGTAGCTTTGGCAGCTCCAGTTACACCAGTTAGCATCGAAAGGGCATTTTTAGGTTTGAAATTTATTCTCCTAGATAACAGAAGTAATCTCAGTGAAATCGTTAGAGCATATATTAATAATTAGAGGCAATTTTCTTTTGTTAAAAAAAATAAACATATTTTTTACATAATTATTGCAAGGCCAAGTGCACAATGTGAGCATCAAGAGATGAGGGTACACATAATCGAAATAATCATGAACCTAGTTCTCAAATGCAATTTTGATTATGGATAGCAATGCCTTTGATTGCCGTTCTCTGCTCACCTCTTGTTTCATACAATCTGGTTAATTGTATCGATTCACAAGTGTACCAATTAAAAAATAAAATCTAATCTCTAATTGAATTGTATTTTTTGTTTATGATAAAAGTATATTTTTGTACAAATAAAAATATATATCAAATAAAATTATTCACATGGAACTGAACCAAAAACCTTTATTTTTTGCGGAATGGAAACTAGAACTGAATCAATATATATATATATTTAGTTAAACTGGAACAAAATCCAAAATGAAAAAAATTACTGTTTACCCTGTTTTAAATAAGTTCTACTAAATAAATAGATTTAAAACATTCAGGACAAAAATTTTCAACAGTAGTCTAATCCAGCTTATCTATTAAATTTTTAAAAAAATGCTATCTGTATTTAGGCCAAGAGCTTGTATTTCTCAATGTGCTAATCATTGTTAAGGTATTTATATATGTGTGTGTGTGTATTCACATTGTAGTATGAGATAAGAGATTTCCAAAGCTTCCTTTATTCAATACCTACTATTAGCTCACACTCTCTATATATTTATTTATCTTGTTGGAATTTTCAATCATTAATAAAATACATTTTAAAGCGCTCAATTCAGCTGAAATTTTATATACTTGATTATTTTGGATGACAATACAATAATTTAATTATAACTAATAAAAATTAGTTGATTAAAACTAATTATTTAAAGAATTACAAATACAGCCACATTGACATCATTTTTGGCGACTTGTGTCAAAACTTGCTTGCAAATAGGGCCATGTGAACAGATGCATTGTCTTGGTGCAACAGCCATCCATCGCTCCCCAATTTTGGCCTTTTTTCCCTATTTTTTTCATGAAGTTTTTTTAGTACTTCAATGTTATAGTGTTGATTAACAGTCTAAACACTGTTGTGAATGGGAACCCACTTATATCATGAATTTTGGCTATGTTTTAGTCTGTAATTGCTGACCTTGGGCCCCTAGCAGGTTCATCTTCCACACTGATCCTTCCCCCTGAAAACCTCTTACACCATTCAAACACATGTGCAAAAGACAAAGTTTGATCTTTATAAACCTCGGTTAAATTTAAAATATTTTTGTGGCTGATTTCGAAAGTTTCACAAGAAACTTATGTTGATTCGACATTTTTCCTGGCAGAATGCAGTTGCCTATGTTTACTCAATGATGCAGTACTCCCAACTGGTTTGATCGATTAAGGCGAAACTGGCCTCATGGATAGAGGAGGTGCGTCAGGTGACCTCACCAAAACAGTTGTTGTGAACTCTACTCTTTTTTCAAATTACAAATTTAGTCTGGGTTTCTTTTTGAGTCACACCTTGTGTATATAAGGATAATGTAGGAATTAATGAGTTAGTTAAAGCTTGACTCAGCAACTGTGCATTTTCATTGACTTAATTTAATATTGGAACTGCGCTGAATTGCTGTGTAAATTTTGAATTTGTACTATTGTAGATTTTACATTCAATAAATACTTCAAATTAATTAAAACTGTTAGAATTACTGTTGTATTTCAAAAAGAATTACGATTTATTGAGAAAAACCTACCTTTTTTTTTTAATTATGTGATTAGTAATTTCTGACATTTGAAAGACAATTCACCATGTAATAGTATGTGTGTGTCTACAATTTTTAGCTTATTTGATTCTGAAACAGGGAGAAGTAAAGTATTTTTTTACTGTACCATTCAGTAAAATTTTTATTTCTTTAATATTTTTTTCGACAAAACAAATTTTTCGTTTGCATATCTGTTGACAATATGCTAAAACATTGAAAATTAATTTTATTAATTAAAACTTTATTTGTTGTCTTTTTGTCACAAATTAGTAAATATTTAGACTTTTCTACTTAATCTCTTTCAGTTACATATATTTTACTTTCAGGAATTTGGTGGTTATTTTGTAATAAATGGTAATACATATATTTTACTTTCAGGAATTTGGTGGTTATTTTATAATAAATGGTAAAGAAAAAGTTGTGCGATTATTAATTGTTCAAAGAAGAAATTATGTAAGTGAATGTTTATTTCATTTATTATGTTAGGTGTGTATTCTGAATATTTTAAAAATATTTTTGTGATTTTACTGGTTCAAAATTACGTGGTCCGTCGCCCAAAGCCCTTGTGTAGCTGAACAGTGTGAGGTTAATATTCACTCACTTATTTGGGATTTTACTATGCTATTTGGATGTAAAAACATGTTTTTGTAGCTATTGTTAGGGTTTTCATCTGATTTTTACTTTAGATTTTTTCATTACCGTAGAATTTGGTTTATAACTCACACCTACACTTTCATTCTGCTATATTTAGTTTTTAGGTATATTTGCCTAAATTGCCATTGTTTTTAGGTCTATTTGTATAACATGCATCCCCTTTTTTTACAAAGAAACCTGAAATGTATGTGCACAATGTTCTTATGTTTTGAAGTCATTTATTCAGGGGATTATTCTAAGCTCTAGAAAAAACAATGCTTCTGGACCTACAACTCTTTAAATTTATAAGGAATGTCATTTCGTTTTAAGAAACAGTATTTTGATATATGGAGAAGTCTAATTTTTTTCTATGTGCATATTTTTTAAAATTTTTAACAGCCACCCGTCAATCATATTTCTTGTTAAAAGTGTGTGTTATATGCCAGATTTTATGGCAATTTTATTTTGTGTTCAGCTTTCAATTAACCCTAACATACAGTTTTCTTCCAGATGCTTCTATATGTTTTATCTGGCTGTGAAATAAAGCTATTGACCATGAAGTAAATTAAGTCTAAAGTAACATTTAATACATTGCATACAGAAGGCATGCTTTTTTTTCTGCTGTCTCATTAGAGTGGGGGTCATGTAAAAGTACACATTTAGTAGTTTTGTACTGGAGAACAGGAATCGTATAAAAAAAAAGAAAATGTTTACATTGAAAAAAATGAAGTAGCTATCGATTTATAGTGATTTTACTGAATGACCATCTTGCAAAAATCACATGGATTGTGTTAGTTAGGAAATATAAGGGAAATAGCAGGTGTACATGTACTGAAAACTACAATCCTAAATTAAATATTGCATGTAAAATAAACTAAAATTGTTGTATTGATTATTCAGTATATTGTCAGATACACATATACAGAACTTGCATATCATTAATATTAGTGAAGGAGGAAGTAACATATTATTAACAAATTCCTTTAGAACTTTTGCACCAACTTTGTCAGTTTGTTATGAGAATTATATATATATGTATGAGTTATTCAACATGTTCCACACTTAACAGAAAAAAAAATAATGACCATGCTATGCAGAAAAGCATTAGTGTTAACTATTTTGAAAAATATCTCTTAAAACTGCATATTTGAGAATTTTTTTTTTTAAAAAAAAGCTAAAAGGTCATTAGAATTTTCTATCAACAACAGTTATTTTGATGAGCATTGTAAAATGTGTTCTTATAATACAAATATGGAAATTAATGTTTTTAAAAAGAATTGAAACACATTTTCATTCTAAACAAAATTGTTCTAAAAATAAGTTATCCTTTTTATATGTAATGATTTTTAAAAATCAATTGAAAAGCATAATTTAAATTTATCAATTTTTAAATTTGATGTAAGAAATTTTCTATTATGCTGTTAGATTACTTTGTGATAGATTTTTGTTCTTGAATATATTTGATTTTTTAAAAAAAAAATACTAGTATTATTTATATTTGTTTTCATAATGAAAAAAAAATGCCTCCTTAATTAATCAGATAGCCAAAATAAAATTTTCAAAATGCTTGGTATACCATTCATACGAGTTTTGTCAAGGAGTATATTATAAATTGGTGCGCAAAAGTTAAAACACAAACATGTTTTTGCGGATTTTAAAAAAATTAAGGAATTATTTCGAATGAAAATTGGTAAATATAAAGAAAAGTTTTTCTTAATAATTTAATCAAGTTTGATCTCTTTTACTTTATCCAAGTTTAGAAAAATGATAAGGCAGATACTTCAAGAACTACTCTGTGCAGTTTTAGTTTTGTGTTTCTGAATGTATACAATTATTTGTGAAATTTTTGCAAAAAGTGGCACAAAGACAGCTAGATGATGCACTATGTTAGAGAGCAGTTTAGAAATTGAATGCTTGTTAATGCCCAGAAAAGGTAGTAAGATGGCTGAATGTATTATGCAGTGTGGCTCCCACATTATGAAACCAGTTCCTGGAGACTGGAATAATGTTCAAAGACCAGTTATAGGCTGGCTCTAATCATTAGCAACCTGGATGACCATTACATGGTTTTAACTGCATGGCACAATAGGAGGGCTTGTTTTTGGTTCCTCAGAGTTGTAGTGTTTATTTAAGACTTAAAGAATGATATTATGCCTGATATTAATGGTATGCATCTCACTCAATCAAACAATAATACATTTGGTACAAATAATAACGTTCTTGGGCATAGGAACAGTGGGCTTTTACTCTCTTTATTGATCAGTCGAGATTCAGTCTGAATAGTGATTCTCAATGTGTGTATATTTGGAGAGAACCACTCCTCCAATATCATAGAGGTTGTAATATTATAGTCTAGTCCAGGGCATCATGTTGGACAGGGGTACAGAGATGTACATCTTTCAGTGAGGTGAGGTTTTATTGGGTAGGATCCCTTGTGTGTGTGTATTTACAATTCTTTCTAATCCTGTAGGGAAAATTTCTTTTAAGCATTGCATGATTATAAAACTGCTTTTCATAAAGGAACTGTGATTTATGTTAATGAGAGTTGCTATTTAAAGTCAAATGAAGAATGAAATAAAAAGAGGTTGGCAATTGTTGTCACGCTGAAGGCAAAGTATTGATGACATAATTGTTGAAGCTACACTGGAATTCAAGTAAAAGGTACAAACAAGTCAATTTAGGATGAGTAGCATTGCTGCAGATTTCATCTTTAAGCTAAGTATTGAATCAATTATTATAGAGGCTTTAGTAATTAGTCTGACAGCACCCTAGCTAAGGTAGAATTTAGATAGTGATTTGATAGTCATAATAAAAGTGTTGGTTTTATAAATATCTCATCCTTTGGTGCATTTTAACACTTGCATGGGCAAGATGTCGCATATTCAAGATATCAGTCCTTGTTTTCAGGTTTTTTAAAACCTTTATTATGACAACACGCACGACACACAAACAATTAAACATAAATTGAAAACTGCTATTTTGTGGGTAGGCACACCCACCGATTTCGGGGGTTTCGTTATCGGCCAAAGTTGGTTACAGACTGCCTGAATCCCCCCATCAGTCAGGGAAGGTTCACACATATTTCCCTTTAGGGATTACTCAGAAGCAAACAGCCACACAAGAGTTTGTGACACCATGTCTAAATTTTTTGAAATTTTAAAAATGCATTAATTTTTTTAATTACATTTAACTTTTATATGTACATTTTATTTAATTCTTGTGCATGCTATTTTGTTGTTGATTTTATGCATGCTTTAAATTTATTACACCTTGTTTAGCATATTGTCCATATTTGGGTCTTGTACCTTAAAACTACAAATAACTATAATAATTTCAGCGAGGAACCTTGACTGCTCTGAGGAATAAGGATACAAGCTTTGAGCCCCATATGATACTTTTCAGAGAAGCAATTGGCACTCAGTACATTTTTATAAATGATAAGGCTCATCCACATAGGTCTTGGCTGGTCGACTAGTATTTTGTAATTGGAAATATTCAAAGGATAATGAGCCAGCCTACTCTCCAGATCTGAATCCCATGGAACATTTTTGAAATGTTCTTAGCATTGATACCCATTCCTCTACCAGAGCTAAGAAGAGTGAGATTTACAATCCCAAAACCTTATGAATTGCATGATAATTCTTTGTGAGAGCTAGCTGCATTGCTGACAGAGCAGTTATACTCCAAATTAAACCCTCAATAATATTTTTTGTACATCATTTTTTGACTATTCTATTTTCATGAGTATTAATAATGCACATGTGCAAATACCATCAATTTTTTTATTATATCTTTAATTAGTACTTTTATGTATTTTTACACCAAATATTACTTGAATTGTTTTTAAAAAGTCTGCTAAGACGTGTTTGTATTTTAACTTTTGCACACCAGTGTATTTAAACAAATTATTAAAGTTGCAGTGAAGAAGAAGTTTCTGAATATTTATGTACATTTTAATTGATTTGTCATTATTGAAGTGAATCATTTTTTAACTAAATATTTGACAATATATTGATGTATTTGGATAGCCAATTGCCATGCAAAGAAATTCTTGGAAGAAAAGGGGAGATTTGTTTACAGAATATGGAGTAGCTGTCAGATCTGTCGGAAAAGATCAGTCTGGAACTGTATGTATTACAATTTTTTTTTTTACTTATTTAATATTTTTATGTAATGTTTATGGCAAATTGATTTAACATGCTGAAACATTTGAGGTATAGCAATCTTAGTAGTATAGTGTGATGTAGGAAAGTGAATAGAGATTAAGTAATTTTACAATGCACATTTGTTGCTGAATGGTATCGTATGTAAATTTATTTTTTAAAGTAATGTTTTCAGTAATTAAGACAGTTTGTGTGAAAACCAACTAAAATTGTAAACATAATATTGATTTATAAGGAAAATAATTACATTTTTTGATGTTGCATTGTCTAAGAAATGTATATAAAAAGCGTAAAAGTAACAATATACTAATACCAAAGATAGTGTTCAGTGTAGGTATGTAAATGTAGAGTGCCCTCTAGTGCTCAGAGTGTCTTACTATTCTGTGTAACCTCTGACTCCATCGAGAAAGGACTCAAATCGAGCGAGCTGAGCAACAGAGTAAATAAATAATAGTCTAAGAGCCAGTGAGCGGCTACCTGCATGTATTTGACCAGGCTTGGGTTTTTGTACATTGAGGCCCCTATACCTACTGTACATGAGATGGGACTTCACTAAGCCCAAAGTGGTTGACGCGGTTAGTGCGCAGGTGAGACAGGTATCGATTTTTTTGTAATTTTAAATTCATTTGACGACGTTTGCCGTTTTGGTATTCTAAAATATATCATTTTCGTGAACCGAAAATAATAATGGCAGAACATTACCTCGCGTTCGACACTGCGGCAGACAGTTTTGAAAGTATTAAAAAAAATCATTTTTGAAAGTAATTGAAGAGATCTGCCATTGTTATATTTTACTTATTATAGTTTCAAAAACTTATATTTATTAGGGCAGAAGTATTCATTGCGGACAAGCATCAGCAAATAACAAAATCTGAGTTCCTACTCGGCCAGATGCATGCATTGACTGCATATAGCTATCCTTCTTCTTTCTCTCAAGTATTACTATTGTACTCATTCTAGCTTATAGTACTTTTTCTACCATTTGAATAATATAGGATTTATACCCGAGAGGGCTCTATAATAGTCCCAACTCTAACGGTTTTAGTCAGATGTTTTCAGTATATTTGGCAACCTTCATGTAGATGCCTCGTGTTCCGTGAAAAAAATTGATAGTGTTGCTTTATTTTATATTGTTCATTGGCTTATTAATTATTGAATGTATTTGACATTATGTCGAGTGAAATAAATAAAGTGCAGTGTGTTTTTTGTACCATATCAAAAACTGAAAAACTTCTAATATTTTCGAAAGAGACTTTGGTAAAATGTCGAAATATTTTGAGGTTACGAAAACTTCATAACTTAAAGTACAATGATATAATTTTACCGGAAGACATTTTTGATGCAGGCTATCATAGTAGTTGTTATAAGACGTTTACAGCTTTGAAAAATTTTTTTGGCAGATGCCAACAAAGAAATTCCATTACAAAAAGTACATCTTCGTCTGCGATTGAACAACCATCAACATCAGCTAATAGTTCAATAATTGATGATACAATGGTACAGGATTCTATTTTGAATGATGTGAATATTCCTAAAACAGATGAAGTTGTAGAAAAAATATTGACGTCGCAGTAGATCAGTCGATTCGAGGAAATATAATTCGAAGATTCAGCAGAACCATTAACTGTTCAGAATTCTGATACTGTGGCTACAGGAAACCCGGATTTGTGCTTTTTTTGTAATAAAAAAACAATTCAAGTCTAAGAATGAGCCATTACGTACTTCCAAAAATCAATTTCAAATAAATATCTTATCAAAGTTTAAACCGGATTCTGAAATTTACAATGAAACTTTGGTAAAAATACAAAGTGTTGCTTCTGATGAAGTATACTATCATGATGTTTGTCGACAAAATTTTAGAAATCACAAACGGTCACTGGTAAAAAGTCCTGTCCGTACTTCATGGCATATTTCTCGAGAAACACATGAAACCGTTTATAGAGAAATTTGTAATTTAATTGAGGGGAATGTTATAAAACGGGGACGTTGTTATTTTCTGTCATATTTGCACAAAGAATATCTCGAAATGTTTAAAGAATTGAGTGAAGGCTCCGATGTAGCATCAATATTTGCCGCGCATTATTTAGAAGAAAAAATCCACAAGAAATTTAATGATAAAATTCAAATTTTGATGTCGAACAAAAAAAAAGTTGTTGCTCCTAAGGGCATATCAAATATTGATGACTCATTATTTGCGCACCTAAAAGACCAAGATACCTTGCAAGCAGCTGCTGCTATTTTGAGAGAGGAAATTTTAGGAATAACTAAAACAAAATTGCCTGATTATTTAACTAGCCAACGACTAATTAAAGGTGAATGTTCATCACCACCAATGATTTCAGATTTTTTTTCGTCAATTCTTGGAGGTTATACTCGTAAACGCCGGAACTGCTTTTTTCAATAAAGGAAAGAAAAGACCTTTCTCTGTGTTAAAAAAAAATACTATATTTCAAGAAGCATTTGCTACTATTGGTGACGAAGATTTAACCGAGGGCCATTTACAAGACCTATTTAATGTTATTCAACAGTTTACTTGTCAGCTCTACAATGCCAAAAAATCCAAGGACGTAGATGATGGAAGGTTCCAACTATTTGTTAGCAGCTACAAAGCTTCAGACGTCCATGAGAATTTCACCAAGAAAGTGCAACATTTTGATGCAACTTCAATACCACCGTGTAAGAGTGAACTTTATCAGCAATTTCTGAGAGCTCATTATATTTCTACTATTTGGAAAATGCTTACAAAAAACAACCTTCAACTTTGGAACCATTGAGTATGGCTGGATTGAGCAGGATAATACATTTATCCTCAAATGGTTCAAGGAGATCAACTTCCATCTTTTGTCAGTGACTTAATCACCAATATTCCTGGTAAGTTCATAAAAATCAATTCTTCATCAAATATGTGCGAACCTATTTATAAACAACTGACAATTTAAAATTTACGTTTAATTTTTACAGAATCTGACTCAATTGATGATGAAGATGATTTATACAACAATGAACATTACCCGGATGATGATGAATGAAGATCAATGAATATAAATATCTATGTTACCTCAATATACCTTAATATTTGAAATTTTTCAATAAATACAGCGATTAAATTTACCTCAATATACCTTAATATTTAAAATTATTCAATAAATACAGCGATTAAATAAATCATAAATACATTATATTGATGTAAAACAGTTATCGTAATACATAGACATCCAGCCGAGTAGGAACTCAGATTTTGTTATTTGCTGATGCTTGTCCGCAAGGAATACTTCTGCCCTAATAAATATAAGTTTTTGAAACTATAATAAGTAAAATATAACAATGGCAGATCTCTTCAATTACTTTCAAAAATGATTTTTTTTTAATACTTTCAAAACTGTCTGCCGCAGTGTTGAACGCGAGGTAATGTTCTGCCATTATTATTTTCGGTTCACGAAAATGATATATTTTAGAATACCAAAACGGCAAACGTCGTCAAATGAATTTAAAATTACAAAAAAATCGATACCTGTCTCACCTGCACACTAACCGTGTCAACCACTTTGGGCTTAGTGAAGTCCCATCTCATGTACAGTAGGTATAGGGGCCTCAATGTACAAAAACCCAAGCCTGGTCAAATACATGCAGGTAGCCGCTCACTGGCTCTTAGACTATAACAGTCCACTTAACTGAAAGAGACTTTCTTGAGTTTTTTTACTTGTGACTCAACAGATGGGGAGGAAAAATGTCTGTCTAAAAAACAGATGAGCTTGACTATAAGACAAAGATAATTTGTGATCTTATTTTTTTGAATATATTTATTGGCTTTTTCAAAAAAGAAAGAATTGTCAAAATTTACTGAAGCATAATTCTGTGTAAAACAATAAGCATTAATAAGTAATGAATAAGGTTCTGAAAATATCAGTTAGATTGTTTTCTTTCTTTTTTATTAAGTGTAATAATCTAATATAATGAATTTTTGCTATTATGTTGAAATAAACATGTCACTTTTAAATATTTTGTGCTTTTCTTTCAGAATCTTGTAATGCATTATTTGTCTGATGGAACTGTAAAAATTATGTTTCATTATAAACGTGAAATGTTTATAGTTCCTGCTATGATAATTCTGAAAGCTCTTGTGGATGAAGTGGATTATTATATTTACCAACAATTAATTAAGGGAAAAGAGAAGGATGCATTTTACCAAGGGTATTTCACTTGCATTTTTTTTTACTTTGTTTTTAAGAATATTTAAGATAAGAATATATATATATATACTGTATGATCTTGTTTTATGAAGTGAATACATTTCACTGGAAAACACATGTAAAATTACAAGATAAGAAACCTTTAAAAGATAGAGATATATTGTTAAAAAATTGCATTGAACAGGTTCAACCTTATAAAATATTTGTAGAAATTAACAAAAATAAGTTGCTTAGTAAGTTTCATTAAAAAGTTGAAAGAAATTCTCTGAAAATCTTCAAAAAATATACATGAAAGCTTAAATATATTCTATTTTATTGAAAAATACACTATTCAACAAAACTTAAAGAAGATATTTACAATGATTATAATAAGTGACTGTTTTAGTATGTAGAAATTCGTTTGAATGTGGGATGTTTGTTTTGCTCATATGAAGCTGAGGTAAGATATTTCAGGTATTTGGTTGTGAATTTTAATTATGTTAGATGTGAAATTTGATGCAAGAGCAATGAAGTTATTGACACTGTGGACATGTTTTCCAGGCATCCTTTAGAGAATTTTATTCATTGAAAAACTGGAAGAAGGGCACTGCATGTGTGACAAATGTTGTTCATAAACTTATTATTATGCTCAGAATCATTTTTAGGGTATAGGCTATATTTCTAATGTACAGCAGACATATGAAAGTTGGAGAGAGGTCCTATTAATAAAACATCCTAGAAAATTAATATATATTATTTCAGCAAAAAAATGAACCAATTCAACTCTGCTGCTCATTTGTTAGATCTACTTGGTGCTTCAGGGACACAAATATTCTTAATACCTATTGTACAACTTTAACAAGATAGTAAACTGTACACCCTAGATCTTGATTTACAACTTCTATATTTGTCTCGTATATTTACATGCTTATTTCTTCTATCTCTTCAAGTTTGTCCATCAGTGTGTTTTAGAATAGAAGTAATTTTAAAT
This sequence comes from Trichonephila clavipes, assembly GCA_019973935.1. NCBI lineage: Eukaryota > Metazoa > Arthropoda > Arachnida > Araneae > Nephilidae > Trichonephila > Trichonephila clavipes. The sequence continues at coordinate 97,531 of BMAU01013974.1, forward strand.
TTGTTATCATTATATCAGTACTTGATAATCGTCTGCACTACTTGTGAATTGATTTCAAACCACTTTCATCATCAACAGAGAAATGCTTTGAAATGGATCTTTTTGATAAAGACAATGAATTTTCAAAAATTTCATTCTCATTTTTTGTAGAAACAATGTAATCCTAACACAAAGCTTAGTGCTAATAATTCTACTAATTTTTTTATATAGTTCATGATATCTTGACATACACACATATATTTAGCCATTTATTTCTGAGGATAAAAATAGCATAAAATTTATGTGTACAGTGATTTCAGAAGACTGGCTGTAAGCTAATTTTTAAAGAAGCCTATTTATACATGATTTTACACAATTTTTAGCTTAAATACAAACTTCACAACTTTCAAATTGCATAAAAAATACTCTTAACTTTTTATAATTTTCGTTCTGTTGTCAAAGGAAAATTTTATTTCACCATTCTATGTTTGAAAAACTGAATTTATGTATTAATAATTTTATAATGTACTTAAACTTCAATTTTGCAATAAAAATGTTAATATTAAATAGCAAACTTTTTTAATTACTGTAAAATCTGGCATATAATGTGCACTTTTAACACAAAAAATAAGATCAAAATTTACAGGTGCATGCTATGCCGAGTATAAAAATGATAGCTTTAAAAATAAAAGAAAGGGATGAGTATAAAAAAATTATTCTTTTGCATATATTGAAATACTGTTTATTTGAAAGAAATGACATTCCTTACTTGAATGAACTTAAAGGATTATAATTCTTGATTATCAAAAGCTTGAGACAATACCTTAAATAAATGACTTAAAAAAACAGGACCATTATGCGTGTATATTTCAGGTTTCTTCGTAAAAATGGGAAAGCACGTTATATGGCAAGTATACCTAAAAATTGAAAAATGTAGCTTGAAAGTATCAGTGCACATTATGCACTGAATTTTATGGTATTCATTTTTATTTTAAGAGTATAAGATTATCTCCATGTTTGTTTAAATTATATGTTTTATCATTTAAATTATCATAATGTTAGATAGTATGTTTGAAGTCTCACATTCTTATTTACAGTATATTTGTTGTCCTTATGTGTCTGCAATAGATTTAAATATGCTTTTATAAATTAGAGATAAGTCCCAAAACTATAACCTATATGTACATTGGAAAATAAATTAAGTTACTGAGAATATGTGACAAAAAATGTACAAAATTTTGCACAAGACTGGATTTAAATGTGCCAACCTTATGTGCCGAATTAATAACAGTCTTGTGCTAACAAATCAAATTAATAATTTTGTGTTAATGGTGACAATATCAAAATTCTTTCTACTTTTATCAACTAGGGAGACAGGAAGTCAATAATAAAAGTACAAGCCAACATTACAATATAATTTTATTTATGTTTAAAGAAATTGTAATATATTTCAAGAAAACTGCATAATTTTTTTGTGAAATTTTTTTCCAGCGGGACACTAGCTAAAATATTTCTGTATGGTATCTTTGAAACAAACCACAATCATGTTTTATAATTTCTCCTCATCTGTAAAACATTTTCTGACAAAAATTTCTTCAAAGGTCCAAAATTTGAGGGAGCTAAAACTAAAGTATATGGAGAAGGATTGTCCTATTTCATTTTGTGTGGTTTAATGATTTGGTGTGTGAGGTTTTACGCAATCATACTAAAAAAATTTTTTTTTTGTGTGTGTGTAAACATCCCTCCTTTTGCTTTCTTTAAAGCTCTTTGTTCTTTGATCTAAGAAAACTTGTATAACTTCACACACCACATGCTTCAGATACTTTTCAATTATATATCACTTGTTTGCATCTCAGCAACTGAATTGAATCTTAAACAAAGTAATGTTCCAAGCTCTGCTACTATATGATTTGATGTGTTTAGTCATGTATGCATAGTACCTATCTTGCCGGTACGCAATTTATGTTACAGCCACTATACTTTTTATTATTAAATATCCCTCTTATTGTAAAAAAACACACTAAATTATATATATATATATTTAATTTAATAAAATAATATAAACTTTTCATCCTCTACTTGGGACAATGTATCCTGTAAAGGTTATAAATTCCTGCAACACGATAGCATTTTTTTATACATATATATATATTATCAATGACTGTGATTTCTTTACAGCAAGCTGCTAATAATAACAATATAAATAATTTTATAACGTTTTTATTTCTCCTTTCTGATGTATAGATTGTTGCAGCTGAAGTTTTTGCTACAGGTTTTACTGTTTTGCAAACTTTGATCAAAAGGGCATAAGTGTCCGTCAATGTGATATTATACTTACAGATACTTTAATTGGTTATTTAGTATCTATTTTGAACATAGTGACAATTATTAATTACCTGATATAATTTTTTGTGTTTGTCTTTATTTATACATCCACCATTTTGTTTACAGATGTTTAAAAAACATGTTACGTAAAGCTGCTTCAGAGGGTATATATTTTCAAGAACAAGCTTTAAATTATCTGGGTGAAAAATTTGCAGTAAAAATGTATCTACCATCCTGGTATTCTCCTGCTGATATTGCAAGATTTTTGATTAAGTGAGTATAATATTCACTTTTTGATTAATATATTATGATTTTATAATGATAAAATTTCTTGTATAAAATACATATTGCATTTATCAATGTTTTTGCATAATTTGACATGATTTTCTTAACTATAAAATGCAGAACTTATATTGATTATACAAAAATTATTTTTCGGAATAGTGTAACTCAGGGAACAGTAACCAGTGGCAGTCTATGCTACTCTACAAATTTGTCAATTTTTGAGTGAATGGAAGTTGATAAATTTGTAACGGACCTTGTGTGTTTGACAAACATCTTCAGAATTATTAGCATTTATGGAACTAAAAAAAAAAATCTTTAAGATAACTCTACAGATAAATGTACAGCTATTTGTAAATTATTTGAATGCTATTTGCTGAAGAGATTTAACTGTTGGAAGAGAGAAAATTTCATGGTACTTTGCTTTTCCCTTTTGGTTCTGTGTATTAAAGTAAGAAATCTTTACTCATGTAAAATATTTCAAGTCTGTAAAGAAGTTGTTAACAATTGAATAACAAGAATGACACATCAAACTGGAAGTCCAAATTTTACCCTTGAATTTTTGATATGAAGTAGAGCGGTGCAAGTACTACAGGTTTGCATTAAAATTTTTATTTAACTATAATGAAGAAGAATACTTATATTTAATGTTGTCTATTTCTTATCCTTGTAAATATGTTTAAAAATACATAATATATATGTACAGCTTTAATTTTTCTTATTTATATTGCAGAAATAGTTAAATTTTATGCTGTTTATTTTTATGTTAAGAAATATCTTTAAATGGTTCAAAATTAAAAAGTAAAGATCCAGTAAACTCTATATTATTTACCTCTATTCTCTGACTTTGCATGCGTTATCATGGGAATCAAATTGTTTCAAATATGTCCTACTGTGTTGCACACTTAATCATATTGGTAGATTGGTTTGGAACAGTTAAAATGTTGCCAACCTTTGGTGTAACTATTGCTTTATTATTGTGTCCTTTGATTGAATTGAGATTGATTAGGGAAATAAAAGAAGAAAGTATATTTGAAAAATTCTTTTAAAAATATTATTATTATTTTTTTGCCGTATGTCACATTAATTTTATATGCTATTCTATTCAAGCATTTTCATGCAAATCCTTAATTGCATTCTGTATCATTAAATAATTGAATTATCTATGGTAATTACAATTATTGTTGCTTTTTTTTAAGTAGATTCAAACTGCATACTTGCAGAATAAAAGCACCTACTAAAGGTGCTTTTATTCTTATCAGTAGTCTTGAATTGCAGATAAAGTAGATTTGGTCTCATGTTAAAAGTTACTATTTTCTTATTTAATCTTATAAAAAGAATAATCCAATGCTTCTTTTCATTGGGACTTACTTTCTTTGAAAATTGCATGAATTTTTTTTTATCCCAATGCTTTCAAATGATATTTTCTTATATTCCTGTTTGTTATGGCTCACTCCGTCGAATACTCAGCACTCACTCAGAACACAGTCTTTAGTGGACTGGTGTTTATTTTTTACTCACATCTCTTTTTAGTTACATCAGAATTACTGGGCATGCGCAGTCCAGGCTGCGCTTGCGCAAACATTCCGCCCGGCATTGCAATGTTATAGCATTCAATAAGTTTCATGGCTTTTTACAATATTGTTATATTAAAATGTAACATTATTAAAATAATTATAAATCAGAAAGAATTCACTAAAATACACACAATACTAAAAGATTAATTACAATAACTTAAAAATAAGTAAAATCTTGTAATACAAAAAGAAAAAAAATTCATTCTCTCATGGGCAAGATACAAATTTTAGAAATAGGTCTTTTTACTACACCATGTTGAGTCTTGATTGTTACAACCCTAATTCTATTATCCTTTCCAGGAAATACCTCGATCAATCTGCCCATTAGCCATTTATTGACTGCTAAGTTATCCTCTTTAATAAGGACTAAATCACCCACTCTAGCGTTATCCTTTTCAAATTTCCATTTAGATCTCTGTTGAAGATTACTTAAGTAATTATTACTCCACCTTTTCCATATAGACTGCACAATTTTTGTTAATCTCTGATATATGTTTAATCTATTTGTTTCTATATGTATAATGTTTGGTTCACTAATGGAAGTAATTGGTCTTCCAATTAAAAAGTGTGCCGGTGTCAAAACCGACAAATCGTCTATATCCGTTGACAAAAGGGGTGAGAGGACGGAATTCAAAATTCCCTCAATTTGAGTCATAATGGTTAGAAACTCTTCATAAGTAAACCTAGAATTGCCTGCCTCACGTTTAAAATGGAATTTGAACGACTTTACGCCAGCTTCCCATAAGCCGCCAAAATTTGGTGCTCTGGGAGGGAGAAATTTCCAATTTATATTTTCATCTACTAAGAAACCAGCCAATTCAGGATCAGGATTTATCACTAACTTGTACAATCTCTTGAGTTCTGCATTAGCTCCTATAAATGTTTTACCATTATCAGAAAATATTAGAGAGGGTCTTCCTCTTCTAGCAATAAATCTCTTTAATGAGGCAATAAATGTCTGAGTTGTTAAATCCGACACTAATTCAAAATGTACAGCTTTAGTGACAAAACACACAAAAATTGAAACATATATCTTATACAAACTGCTTTTACGCTGTTTGTTGCTCTTGATCCAAAACGGTCCAATAAAGTCAATCCCACTGCAATCAAAAGGAAAATTTTTCCTAACTCTTTCTTTAGGCAAATTGCCCATTATTTGTTCACAAGTTATAGGTTTCACTTTAAAACATACAAGACAATCATGTACTATTTTCCTACATACATTACGTCCTCTAAGAGGCCAAAATCTCTGTCTTACTTGATATAGTAAGGCCTGTGGACCTAGATGGAAGTATTTTAAGTGAAAATATTCTACAATTAAATTCGTTAATTTATGGTTACAAGGTAATATTACAGGGAATTTGCATTCAAAGTTCAAATCACTATTACAAAGTCTACCACCAACTCTCAACACACCATCTTTATCTAAAAAGGGATTTAAGCTTTTTATAAGACTTTCTGCAGACACTCTATTATTTTCTTTCAAACTCATTATATCTTTTTTGAACTCCTGTAGTTGCACAATCCTGATTAAGGTGACCTCCGCTTGGTTGATTTCCTGGACATCTAAAGGTACTCTCCTTTTTTTCTCCTCGGCAATTTGCTATGAACCTAAAAAATAAAACTTAACATTCTAATTATTTTAGTGTACTTATTACTTATATTTAACAGGTCAGTCATAAATGTGTGTGTTGAGTTTGTTAGATTTAAATTAACACAGTGCTTTGCGTTACTTTTAAATTCACAGTTAAATTCATCATTATCAGTCACTGATGAAAGGGTATTCTTTTCCGGAAAATCTTTCGTCGTTAAAAACTTAGGTCCATTCCACCACAAAGAGTTGTTGAGAAGACTGGACGGGTCGAGACCTCTTGAAACGAGGTCAGCTGGGTTCTGTTCCGAAGAAACATGATGCCATTGCTCTCATGCGTTAATCAAGTGTTGGATTGTGGCAACTCTATTTGCCACGAAGGTTTTAAGCAAGTTAGGCTCCTTCTGGATCCACGCTAAGACAATAGTCGAGTCACTCCACAGGTACACGGGGGTGTTTTCATTTGTAAGGCAGTCTCAACTCTTTTCATCAGTTTTGCAAGAAGAACGGCGGCACACAGCTCGAGTCGCGGCATGGTGACACTCTTCACAGGTGCTACTCTGCTTTTACTTGTTACAAGCTTCACTGTTGTTGCGCCATCTGGCGATTGAGAACGGCAATATATCACTGCTCCGTAACATTTCTCTGAAGCATCAGCAAAACTGTGAAGTTCTACCCTTTGTCGCTTGAGGATGCACAATACATCTACCAATGCAGATACTTCTTACACTGTTGAAGTCCTCTAGGAAACGATGCCACTCTTTGGCTCTCTCAGAAGGCAACTCGTCGATCCAGTCGATTTTAAGACTCCAAAGACTCTGCATGAAGATCTTGGCTCTTGCGACTACTGGACCTAATAGTCCTAATGGATCAAACAGTCTAGCTATTGTCGAAAGGACACATCTCTTGGTATAGGAGTCTTTAACTCCACTGCAATTTTGAAAATAAAACAATCCTCTTGTGATTTCCAGGACACTCCTAACGTCTTGGTTTCAATTGGATTCTCGAACTCATAGTCTCCGAGGATGTTTGAAGCCAGTTCCGGATGACTACTACCCCACTTGTGCAATTCCATTCCTCCCTTTTTCAAAATGCCGGAAAGTTGGTTTTTCAAGGCCTTGGCTTCCATTAAAGACGCAGCGCCGCAAAGAACGTCGTCCATATAAAAGTTTTCTCTTAGAACAGGTGCAGCCAAAGGAAAGTTCTTCTCTTCATCTCGATAACTGCAGTAAAGTTCTCGTTGCTAAAAGGGTGCACTCACCGTGCCATATGTGACTGTTTTCATCTCAAAGGTTTTCACTGGATCCTCTGGACTTTCTTTCCACAAAATTCTAAGCAATGGCTGTTGGCTCTCATGGATGAGTATCATTCGGTACATCATCTTCACATCTGCCGTAAAGGCATAAGGATGCTCTCTAAATTTAATCATAATTGTAAACAGGTCATTTTGAACCAGTCCTCCATTGTATTGTATGGAATTCAACGATAACCCATTACTTGTAGGATTGGTAGCATTAAAAACTACCCTCAGCTTCGTTGTGCTCTTTTCTGGTCTAAGGACGCCATGGTGTGGCATATAATAGGCAACCTCAGAGTTGTCATGCTCTGCGACAACTTCTTTCATGTGACCAAGTTGGTCATACTCATGTATAAAGCCTCTATACAACTTAAGATATTGAGGATCTCTGATTAATCGAGTCCACAGCGCATTCAATCGTTTTAGAGCGATGTCCCTCGACTCACCTAAACAATTTGGTTCGTTTTTAAGGGGCATTTTAACCACATACCGACCCTCCCTCATCTCTAGAATGCGTTTTTAGGAAGTGATCCTCACAAAAATTGCTTCTTCATTTTTAGGTTTCTCTACGTCAACGTTTTCCAATTCCCAAAACATTTTTAAAGTTTGATTTAAATCTCCTTTAATTAATCCACAATGAACCCGTGCTTCAGTATCTGCAAAACTATTGCTCCCTGAAGCCACGAACCCAAACACAGTATTTTGGAAAATAAGATTAGAATTTTCAGAACGAATTTGCCCACTACGCAATAATTCATAAAAAATTTCTGCACCCAATAAACAATCAATGGGACCTGGCACATAAAAGGAATCATCTGCTAAATTTATATTTTCAGGAATTAATCCTTTCACATTTAGATTTTTAACTGGAGTTAAATCAGTAATTTTATCTACAACTAACATTTTTATTCTCTTTTTATAACTACCATCGGAATTAGAGATTTCCGTAGTTACGCAATTTTTAACACATACAGAGGAGTCATTTAAACACGTGACCAGAATATTTACTTTTTCTTTTCTTAATCCTAATTTTTCTACGAATTTTTTCGTAATTAGATTTGTCATAGAACCGACGTCAAGCAGACGTCTTATTTGCCATTTCTCGTCGTATGAATCTTTTACAAAACACTTCACGGAACTCAAAAACACACTAGTGGTTCCCTTTTTTTGATTAATTGCAAACACCGCATTACTATCTTTCTCCGAAACCTCTCTAGAGGGAAAAGCAGGGTTAAATTCTCGTGCTTCCGCATTTAACCTTGACTGTGTTGATGGATGGAAAGCATTCGCGCTTGTTTGAAAATCCGTATTTTGTTTGGGGAAATGTAGCGAGACATGGTGCCTCTTAGCGCATAATTTACAAGGTTTCGCTTTGCACTTCGACGCCATACAACCTACTCTTAAACACAGAAAGCATAGTCGCTGTTTTTTAACTATCTCTACTCTATCAAGAACGGAAAGTTGTTTAAATTTTGTACAAAAAAGGAATAGCATGATTTTCACAGCAATATGAACATTTTGTTTCATTGACATCGGACAAAAAACACTAGTTACACCTTTTAACCCCTTTCTGTCGATGCCACTCTTAAAGAATTTATTTTGTCGGAAACCCGTATTTATTTCATTTCTACTTGAAACTTTAGATGACATAAACAAATCTAATTCACGACCCAGCTTATCTGGTGTGTACCAATTTTCGCACATTTTTAAATTAATATAACTGGTCAGTTCTTGATCAAGAGAATTAATTATCTGATCGGCAACAATTAACTGGCATAATTCATTAAACTCATTAACGTTTCTTAATTTACAATAATAATCAAACATTGCTTCAATTCTAGAAGCAAACTGAACATAGTTCTCATTTGGTAGTTTTTGGGACCTTCGAAACTGGTTAAGTAATACTCGAGGTGTTGGTTGAAATTGTTTTAGCACTAACTGCTTGATTTTTTCGTAATCACCCAGTTCCTCTTGTTTAACATAAATAATTAAATTTCCCACCTTTTCTCCCAACATATTCAATAAAATCTCTGCTTTAAATTTATCCTCCACATTTTTTGTTTTAAAAGCTTTTTCTAGCGATTGAAAAAATAAATTATAGGCTTCTGTATTAGATGGGACAGGTATTGTTAGAGTTTTGATACTTTTAATTAAGTTTTCAATATCAGATGGGACAGATTCGAAATGTTCACTTTTCTCTTGCGCAGGGGACAATTTACATTTAGCATTAGTTAACTCAAGCTCTTTCTTTAACTGTTCTAATTTAATTTTTTCAAATTCAATCTTGGCCTTTTCAGACTCTAATTTAAATTTTCTTGTTCAATTTTAGTGGCCTTTTCCGCCAAAACGCCATCAATTACACTTTGCAGAAACTTCTTATCAGTTTCAAAGATTTCACTACTCTCAATTAAATTTTTAATATTATAATTTTTGGATTCTGGGGTATGTCTAATCCCAGCTCGGCGACCAGCAAAGTCTCGTCCTTTTAAGACTTAATTGTCGACATTTTAACACATAACATTAATTTGATATCAAATAAGAAGCAAGGAAATCGCTCTTACTTCGACTGATGAATTGCGCTGGACTCTCAAGACACAGAAAATACTTCGGAAACTCAGTTTCTTCCCTCAGTATTCAGACACAATTTCCGGCACAATTTTAACTCATCACTACACGCGGTTTTCCTCCGGATTCTACCGGACCAATGTTATGGCTCACTCCGTCGAATACTCAGCACTCACTCAGAACACAGTCTTTAGTGGACTGGTGTTTATTTTTTACTCACATCTCTTTTTAGTTACATCAGAATTACTGGGCATGCGCAGTCCAGGCAGCGCTGTTGCGCTTGCGCAAACACTGTTTTTGGTAAATACAGTAAAAAATCTCAGAATACTCTTGCCTTTCCCTCTCCTCAACCTCTATTTCTTATTAAGTAATTCTTAACTTTTTCTGTATACCTTTATTTTATATCTATGGAATTGTACATTTTTAATAATTTATTTATAAGATAAACCTGATTATATTAGTAAATGTTTATATATATTTGGTGTAAAAATTGTGAGGCATGTTGCCTATAGACTTTATGTTGCTTCAGTTGCTTGTGTTATTTAGTATGACATAAATAATCAAGCTGTTAGTACTGGCATTCTTTGACTGCAGTCAAATAACTGTAAATGAACTCAACAGGTATGACCTTGCTTCCCTGGGTATATATACTTCATATTTTTGATCTCAACCCTTACTTATTAATACTGGTATGCTAATCAAGAGATACATTTGACTTTTTTATCCTGCTCCATTAAATCTTTGTAAACTGAGGAAATTTTTAAGAGGTGAATCCATATAGCTTCCCAATGCTTTCAGTGTCTCATTGAGTCTATGTCAAAATTATTACCATCTTTAGAGCAAAAGGTGATGTTATGGACTATTGTGAAAATTGATAGTTACATGAAATTCAACTGCCTTTTAGTCTCACTGCTTAATATAGTTAAGTATAAATATAAATTATGTATGTGTGTGATTATTATAGTGTGTGTGAATTATCAAATAATCATAACTATTATAGTAAATTGTGATTAAGTATCATTTCATTTTTTTTTATCCTGTAGTCAATGCATTTGTGTTCACCTTGATACTGGGAAAGAAAAGTTTGATTTTCTTGTGTAAGTAAATATGTATACTATTATATATCTTTTAAAAATCAATACTAAAAATCCATAGTTAATGTGTAATTAATTCATGCTTTCTGTATTTATATGTTGTTCCATTTTTCTTTTTTTTTAAATGCATAAAAACAAAATTATAACATTTTAACATGAAAATAAAAATGTCAACAACTCTTGCCACATACAACTCAAGACTTTATTTTACAAACTGAATATTCCATCTCCTTATCTATTGCCATCGAAAGTTCCAGAACTTTCCATAGTAAAATTACAGTTAATTTTTATAAATAAAAGCACATGCGCGCGAGCATTAATATAAAGCACGAGAGAAATAAAGAATTACAATTTTTAACACGCTGGGATGAATGGTTAAATCATTACAATAAATAAATAATAAATATTACCATTTGTTACATCCTCCCCCTCTGGTTCCGACGGCGTCTCGACAAGGAACCAGGAGTCTGAGGGACCTTTGGTGGACGGCCACATTTACGAAGAGGAATAAGGGGTTTTACTTTGTCATTATTACAAGGTGTGGTAAACACCAAGAGGTTCCCCCAGATTATCAAGACTAGCAATCTCGTAAGATGATGGTGATCTAAAATCACGTAGTGTATTTCACGTAAAATCTCTGCGTGGCATTAGTTTCGCATTTCTTCCTTGTGCAGCGTTGCTCAGCAGATGTGATGCTACAAAGACATATTCTCCAGGTTGATATGTTGGAGCAGTTTTTCTCTTTTTAACTGCATAAAACTTCCTACTATCCTGTTGCTCTTCAACCACCTCTCTAATCTGAGTGGAAAACTTAGCAAATTTTTTGAGGTAGGGAGTTATCTCTGGCACAAAATTATCGTTCTGGATGATGACTCGGATATCATTAACAACTTCACTTGGAGTGCGTAAATCTCTACCAAAATTCAGAAAGGCTGCCATCTGTCCTGTCGTTTCGCATTTGGCTGTGTTGAGAGCAAAGCGGATGAAGGGTAGCTTCTCTGACCAACAGTCATGCTTGTCTTGGACGAGAATTGCCAGCCGTGGTTTCAGATCCCTATTCTTTTGTTCAACTGGGTTAGCTTGTAGATGGTATACAGGGATCAGGGATTGATGGATGTTTAATAGGTAGCATGTTTGTTGCATCACTGCTGACACAAACTAGGTTACATTGTCACTAATAAGGCGGCGAGGAATACCATACCTCAGTAGAACCTCTTCAATCAAGGTAATGGCACATTCTTTAGCTGTGGCATTGGGTAGTGCAAACAGTTCGACCCACTTGGTGGTACAATCCTCAATGATTAGAATCCATCTTTTACCATCTTTACTCTCAGGTAGGGGCCCGAAGAGATCAATGGCCAAGGTTTCAAAACATTGGGCTGGCACAGGTGTCTGTAATAGCCCGGAAGGCTTCTGATTTGAAGCTTTGTATTTAATGCAGTCAGGACAGTTATTTACAGGAGACATTCTGTATGGGGGTACAGAGATAGGAGGACTATTTCCCGTGTTAATGTGGTGCTCCAAGATATTTGTTGCTTCTCCCCCTGGTTCGAAGACATTTTGGAAGGATTCCAACAGGAGGTTAAGTTTCTCCTTCTGGGGAGAGGTCAAACTTTCACCTTCCCCTTCTCTTAATTGGCAGGTGTTGCTGGACATCTCAGCTATGGACGGGGTTTCCAATTCTTCACCAAATGGATACTTGTGGGTAGGATTGTCCCAGAAGTACCAACAAGTATTCTTCACATCTAGAACCAAACCAGCAGAACTAAGGAAATCTGTTCCTAGAAGTGTTCTACTTCCCTTTGCCTTTGGGAGAATTATGAATTTGGTCAAGACTGATCTCCCCTCAATTTCTACCATTACTTGGGTTGTGAGGGCCTCGCCTGTGGTCTGTTGACCATCTGCTAAGTTCATTGCTAATGTGGTTTCCTGGAAAAGGAGTCCCTTATCCTTAAATATCTGGAACATCCTTTCCCCAGCAATTGAATGTGAAGATCCTGTATCTGCACATACACGTCCCTTTATTCCACAGAAAGTTATGTCGATTAGGGTCAATCGAGGGCTTCTGGTCTGAGCTGTGTAAGCATTGATGTGATTGGTTTGCTACGTCTGTTCTTTGTGAGGCTTTGAGGTTGCAGGTGGGACACCTAGATTTTATCACTCCTTGTTTCCCTCAGCCATAGCATCTGAGAGGGGATCTCTCATTTGGTACCTGATGGGAATATTCTCTTTTGGGAGGGCGTTCAGGTTTCCTGAATGATACCTGTCTTCCATCATTTACGATTTCACTTGCCTTCACGTATCTCCTAGGTCCACTGGGTAGGGAACGTCGGATGTTGTCAAAAGCTTCCAGCTTATCTGCTAACATTTCTGGGGAGATGAGTTCTTCCCAGATATCCAGGTAATGTTCCTTACACTCTGGAGAGCATTTCTTTTTCATTTGATCGACAATCATCAAATTCTTCAATCCGTCAAAGGAATCAATTTTAAGCTCATTGAGCCAACCTTCAAAATATGCTCGGATTTCAAAATAATAATCCTTCCACGTCCCATTTGGGCTTTTTCTGTGACGTGAAAACAGCTCCCGGAATTTTTCTGCGGTTAATTTGAACTGTTGCAGAAGCATTCCTCGAATGTGGGAGTAATCCCTGCATTTCTCCTCAGGCTCACGGGCAATGAGGGAGGTTACATCACTAGGTAGGGCACCAATGAAATAGGGTACCCATAGATCTTCACCAAGATCCAATAGCTTCATTTGCCGTTCGAATAATGTGAGGAACAGGTCCATGTTATCAACTTCAGGATTGAATGTTGGTAGCAACTTTTTTAATTCAATTTTTGTTTGGCGTAGGGTGTGTGGACCTATGACTCTTTGAGTCTCATTTTGCAGTCGTATTTTCTACAGCTCAAATTCACACAGTGTTTGCTCTTTTTGTTTGTTTTCCTCGTCTATCCTATTTGATACGATTTCCTCAAAGATACATTTCACAAATTCAGGGTCTTCCTTATAAGCATCATTTATTAAAATTTTTGTCCTTAATTTAATTATTTTTAGCTCTTCCCCATTCGACTCACATTCACCTAACTCAATAGCAAGCCTAATTAGATCAGTTTTTTTCCCTTTTCCCAGAAATGACATGACTGAGAAATTTAAGAGTTGCAAATAAATAAAATAAATAACTAAGGTTCAGGCCTTATTGTCCACCAAAGCTCTTACAGATATGTGAATGCACTTTAAAATATGGCTAGCTTTAAAATCTTATAAATTATTATGCACTTCAAAATACAATTAAAATAGGTAAATGAATTAATAACATATTCAAAATACCAACAAGGAACATTAATTCAAATAATAAAATAATATAAAGAAAATTTAGGAATCATCAGTTGTAATGATACAAAAATTCAATTCAATGCAATGAAAATACTAAACAAAACTAAAATAATCAGGCATGTTATGCTACCTAAATTCAATAGGAAATCAGTAAAATATCAAGCAAAATAGTAATTATTAATGTGCAATTCACAAAATATTAATGAGGAAACGTTATCTCACAAGAAATAAATTAATATACAGCAAAATTAAGAATTATCATTGCATAAGAATACCAAAAAATCAATGAAATAAAATAATAAAATTATCCCTAGCACTAACACACTGTAGCAGGATTGCTATCACTTGTATATGAAAAATGCACAAAACACTATTGCAAAAACTTTTAACAGGAAATAGATGTTCCTTTTCTTCAGACAATTGAAGTCAGGATGATTCACTTTCTCTCTCGATTTCCAGGGATTTTCTCTTGCTTTAGAAGGATTGTGGTGCAATACCAGTAATTTTTTCCGGGACAGTAAGGTTTACAGAGCCGGTTAAATTTTCATTTTTCTGCGGCGTTTCGTCACAGCGGCGGTTTCTGCTTCTACGGGGTCGTAGTTCTTAGGCCCCACATTGGGCGCCAGTTTTAACACGAAAATAAAAATATCAACAACTCTTGCCACATACAACTCAAGACTTTATTTTACAAACTGAATGTTCCATCTCCTTATCTATTGCCATCGAAAGTTCCAGAACTTTCCATAATTAAAATTACAGTTAATTTTTATGAATAAAAGCACACGCGCACGAGCATTAATATAAAGCATTAATAAAAGCATTAATATAAAGCATTAATAAAAGCATTAATATAAAGCATGAGAGAAATAAAGAATTACAATTTTTAACACGCTGAGATGAATGGTTAAATCATTACAATAAGTAAATAATAAATAGTACCATTTGTTACAACATTATAACAAAATTCATTTAATTCATATTTTATAAAAGTTGTTTCTTTTATCTTTATTTTTCTATTAAATATAAAAAATAAAATTTTAAAGTAGTTTCAGCCTTTTTAACCATCAACTTTTAAAAATTTCCTTTGAAAACTGTTTTATGCCAGCGCCCATCTGGTATAGTGGTTAGCGATGCTGACTGTTGTGTTGTTGGGCCTAGGTTCAAATCTCGGAGAAGACATGGATGTTTGTAAACGTATAGTGCCTTTCCGGCATGGGGGTACTTTAAATAGCAGTCGAGTTGCAAGTCCTCTAGTGAGGCTGGTGGAAGGGGAAGAGAGGTAGGAAGCCCCTGACCACCCCCAGGGTATTCTCCCTCAAAATTTGGGTGAAACCAAGCTAAATCATTCTGTCACCTGTATGGTGCTCAAAGCTACAGCTAACGACAGGTGTCACTTTGCCCTTTGTCATGATGAATTTCGTGGGCCTTGATCTGGCCTTTGCTGATCAGGTGGCATTACTAACAACAGCAACATAATTTTAGTATGTACATTCTAGATTAATCTGAAAATTTAGAAATTTCCTTGCTAATGTTGTAATTATAGGCTCATGGCTCAAAAACTTTTTGCTGTTGTCAAAAATGAGTGTGCTCTGGAATCTGCTGATAGTTTAATGAATCAAGAAGTTCTGACTCCTGGAATTTTTTACCTTATTGTTTTAAAGGTATGTACTGTTAAAAGTTTTTCATAATTTTTTAAACCAATTGCTTAAGACATCTGTATCATTAGAATATCAATAAGATATAGAAGTTGATTTCTGGAAAAAAATTTTTTCCAAAATTATTAGTGCGCTGAATATGTATCGAAATAAGGAAAAGATGAAACAAAATTACTCAGCTGAAATTATTTATAGAATTATTTTGCATAGTTATATCTATTTCTGAAAGCAAGCATTATGCAGCTAAAATTGTTCTTATTTAATTTATTGCAAAATAATGCACAAAAAATTGCTATTTATTCCATCACAACATGGTAGCAGTTCTTTCAATATCGAAGCAATGCTTATTCAGGAATTTGAGGGGGTAGGGAGGGATTATAATTCAAGCTCAACTACATAGGAAATTACAAAATAGAAGAATAGTCAAATGAAACTACTCAAATATTGCATTGCTGAAAATAGCAATTGATTTGCTATTCATTGCTAGAATAGGAAATCAAGCTCAAAGTTTTTTTATTGTATCATTGAAAATTTCAATTCATCTTCAAATAAACTTCTACTATACAGATGTACAATTGTAGTCAGAAAGAGCATCTGATTAAATGCTGGAAACGAGGTATTTTTTCAGCAGCATTCTGATGGCAGCACTGATGTAAACTACAAATTATATCCCAATGTGATGATTTACTTTGATCCTGCAAAATGTTCAATTCAAATTGGCCTATTCACTAATTTAAATTTTACTGGGGATTTTTCCATTGGATGAATTAAAAATACTTAAGATATACCTTTTAAAAATTTAGTTTCATTTATGGTTGATAATTTTGCAGTAATACAAGGGGAAAATACTTAATTATGGGTTGCTAGTGTCGTTTAATGGATTTACCTTGAAAAGTTTATGAAATTCTCATAGATATATTCTGTTATCATTAAAGTTTTCAAAATTTACACAATAAATATCTCATAAATCATTAAACATTCAGGAATTGATGGTTATTGCTTGGTTGTAGTTTTGAAGTCAAATTCTAGCTTGATTGTTAACTACTGTATGTGTATTTTTTTTTTATATTAGTATTTGAAACTTACTGTATTTTTTGTAAAAAATTCTTTATTATTAAGTTATTACTTTCTTGTATGTTACTATATGCCATTAAATTTATTTTAATGTATATGAGTTTTTATAAATCAAGTTAATACAAAAAGTTTCATGTTGAGTACTTTTCTCAACAAAATATCTTTATTGTGAAATGTACTTCACATTGTCTAATTTGCTTAAATTTTAAATTCCATGGGGGAAGGGTACGCTCTGTTATTTTCAAAAGTGGATAGGTATGCTACCATAAAATCTGTCGTATAACACCCACTTTTAACACAAAAGATAAACTCAAAATTTAGGGGCTTGTATGTTATACACCAGATATAAAAATGGGAGCTTTAAAGTTTAAAAAAATGAGTTTAGCCAAAAATTAAACTTCTATAAAGGTCGAAATACTGTTTATTTTAAAGAAATGGCATTCCTTATGATCTTCAAGGGTTGTAATTCTAGAAATGTACTACTTTTTTCTGAAACTTGGAATAATACCTTGAATAAAAGACTTCAAAACAAAAAAACCAAAACATTATGCATGTACGTTACGCACGTTCTTCATAAAAAATGAGATACAGCGAATATACCTAAAAAAAATTGCTGCTTGAAATAATAGGTGTGCGTTATACACCGGATTTTACGATAAATCTATCAATTACTACCTTGGTAAATATTCATTTAATTTTAGCTTACCAATTTGGTTTGAATTTAATCTCTAACACAGTTTTTCTTGAGTGTATCAGATGTTAATATAAAAATAAAAAATTTAATATAAAAATTTGTTATATTAATCTGAAGTTCATTTTTATTGGTTGTTGATAACCCTTCAACTGCATTGAAGGAAAATACTTGAGATACACATAATAAAGTCTTTTTTGTGTGTTGAAGAAAATAACAGTAGTCTCTTCTTTGAAAAAAAATATTAGTTTACCCTCCTTCAAATAAAAATTAATTTTTCCTCATTTCACCCAACAAATTATCTTTACCTTTATATATATTTGGTGTAAGACATAACCTAGCTGATTGTCTATCATAGCAATATTTGACATTCTCCTAATATCATTAAAAGTATTTCAGCAAAATGAGTGCTTATGGCCCTTAAAAACTCGTACTGATATATTATTACATTCATTAAGATCTTTTATTATAATGTTTGTTTCACAAGTACATATGTTTAGTTTTCATTATCCTATCCATTTTCTTACTCTTTCTAGAATTTTTAATATCTTTAAACCTTTTTATTTTACTGTTACCTTTCAGATTCCCCATTTTACTACCTATAATAATGTCAGTTAATTTTTTACATTACCATTTCACAGTTTATAGGTTTGGTTGTAACTTTTAAAGTAGGGATTGCAATATCAGACCAATAGTTCAACACGGTATTTGGTATTTTTTAGATCTGAATACCCCAATACCAGTTATAATATCAATAGTAGAAATTTTAGAAAAAGATTGAAAACTCAGGTGTTTCTTGTTTTATTTTCCTACTTTTATTGGAGAGTGTAAATATCACAAAAAAGTGTAAATATCACTATTCAGTATGTTGTGCTATTACAAATTTTTGAAAGGTGATCTTAAAAAACATAATGCTTCCATTGTACTATCATTACCAGCTGTCGAAAATGCTCTTTCGGCATCTACGCTAGTTTGTGGTACTGTTAGCAATGTGCGATATACTCTTTTTCCAAATATTTACCTCTAAATCCCTCATCTTCAGATAAATCGATTTCTAGTCGAATGGTTTTGGATATAGCTGAATCCTATATTGTATTTTGGTTTGTTGAAATTTTTTTATGTATCACTGATTCTAATTTTTGTTCAAGAGATAATTCCTTTTCACTATCAACATTAGTGTCATCATCATCTTCAATAACTGTACCAAATTCTTCTGAATATGGATAGGTTTGTGATTAAAAAAATTTCAGAAAATTTACTATAGACTTGATCAAATTTGAATTGGTTAGCCTCTTTTCTTCTTTTTCATTTTTAAAATCATTATAGTTATGTAAATACCGTAAGACATTTTCTATTTTGATATGCCTTTCTTCTGTGCAAATTTTTAATTTAATATATAATTCTTCAGATTGTAATGTGTGCTGTTCTTTCAGTGACTGCAACATGAAATTTATTCTTGCATTAACTGTTAGAATCTCTTTGACATAATGCCTCAACAGAGCCAGTTTTTTTTCGAAGTAGAGCTGATAAGTTCTGGATATTAAGTCAAATTCACTATTGGAAAAATTAATTTGCAGGTTTGAGTTGATCATTTCTTTTTGGATTGGATTTTTCAGTTTCAAATATCATTCCATCGTTAGGAGTAAACTGTTCCAACATGTTTTAGAATCTAATATTAACATATGTTCTGTTTTATTTTCTGTTAGTTCAGATGTTCTGTTTTATTTTTGTAATAAGACATTTTTTTTGTTGGGTAAGGTTTAAATATCTTAACAATTTTTCAAACATTATTAATTATTGGAAGCAATTCTTAATGAGTTAATATTTCATCCTCATTAGCAATACCTTCTTCAACAGTTACATTGTCATTATTTTCATTGTCACTCTCACTCTCTTCAAAGTTGGAATCTGAAGTTTCTATGTCCACAATATTTGGATTCTTCTGTTCTTTATTTTTTTGGTATAATACATTTATTACTCTTAATAGAATTCCATGAGCGTAGCACAATTGCTGATTTGCACCAATCAACTTACCAACTTTTTTCATAACTGTAACTCTATCAGTCATTATGGATACAATATCTTCTTTCAGTGATAAACCCATGTTTCGATAATTTAGATTTAAGCACTTCCACACATTTTTTGGCTGGCATACTTCCCAAAACGTGTTCCCTATGTTCCAAATTTTTTTTTTGAGAATGAATATTTAAATAGTGTCTATTTCTTACACTTGTCTATTCATCAAATATAAGACTAAATTTTTCACCATTTATTTTTAATTGTATTAGCTCATGTTTCAAAGAATTGCGAATACTGTTACTGTAGTTTATAACAGTTATAGTATTAATTAATGTTGGTAGATTTTTAAAACCTCTGGCAGATAGTGATTTTCTTAATTCAGTGGAAGTGCAAAACACTCAAAATAGCAAACCATCTAATGCTATCATTTTACTTATAATTTCATCCAAATTATCTTTTTTCCCCTCCAAAATAGAAAATCTTTGATTGCTTAGGCTTGGAAACTGTGCTTAAATTTGTATCTTCATCGCAATCCGATTCTTTCTTCTTTAACAGATTTATATCTTGTTTCGTTTTTAAATGTGTATGAAGTTCACTAGTGCTTCCTCCATTCACTTTAATAACTCTTGAATTTTTTTAAAATTGTGCCACCATATTCTTTTCATTATAGAAATAATGAAACCAAACCGAACTATTATCAACTGATTTTTTATGTTCTTTAAAGTTATTCTTTTGCACTATTATAGGTTATTATTTATGAGTACATATATAATGACCATGAAAAATGTTTTGAACCGTAAAAAATATGATATGCAAATACAATGTGAATAACAAACTCACCAATTTAAAAAATATCGAAATATTACCCACTTCTTCACAACTAAAACCTTGTTTTCACAGATACAAATATCAGGCTACGAATCTTGTGTGTGTGCAGTATCGCTGTAATAGAATAATTTTGGCTTGCCTCCTTGAATGATTCACATATTTTATCACTTCTCTTGATTGTATGATACAACTTTATATTCACAGTCTAATTAATTTTGCCCATTAGGGAGACATAAGAACAAAAACGAATACTATTTTGCTATGTTGGTGATCCCTGAACATGTCGTGAAGACAAATTAAAAAATTTCTAGTAAATACCAAGAAACAAAACAAACAAAAAAACCGGTATTTAAACTTGTAAATACTGTTATTGCAAAATTGTACTAATGGCACAAAATACCAGTTTTCGGTATACCGGTATTGAAATCCCTATTTTAAAGTCACTGACTTTGTTTTAACAAGGGCAATTTTTTCTTCAATCAGCATTTCTCCAAAGCCCCTGTAGGTGTGAAATATGCATCCAACTGACTGAGTATTCATTGCACAGTTCCTTTCTTTTCCATGGGAGATAGCTGGATCAGTCGGAGGGTTTGAAACCTATCATCTAATAGTTGACCGACACTTCTCAGTTGGCTTGTTAATTTCCTTAATTTAGCAGCAAGATTCAGTGATCCATGTACTTGAGTCTAAAGGAAAGTATTCTTGGAACATCCCAAAGTTCTGTTTTCATTCCTCTAAACCAATCAGTAACAATCTATAACCCACCTCTCTATACTCTGTAGTGGATTGTACTAAAAACTGGTTCTTTCAATCTTCATAACCCCTCATTTCTTTATAGGTGCAAGAAACTTAGATGTATCTCCTGCAACCGGCAGTTTTGAATGCATCTCTTGCAACAGGCAATTTCTTGCTTACCATAGACAACACCTCTTTATTTAATCAGAAGCCCTTTTACATCCTTTGACCATGTTGAATAATTGTCAGTATTTAGTTCTGCCCTCTTAAGCCTCTTAATTGGAGCAATGCATGTTAAATCTGTCGACAGCTCAAATGTCCTCCCGTTGGTGTGGTGTGGTAGTTAGGAGAGGGAGTGCTAGCTCAGGTGTCGTCCTCATCACTTGACCATGGTTCAAAATTACGAGGTCCGTCGCCAAAAAAGCCCTCGTGTAGCTGAACAGTGCGACGTTAATATTCACTTGCTCACTTAAGCCCCACCATAGACTAGATCTGAAGAATTAATATCTATGAATTAATTCCTTGAAAGTCGGTTAAAAATAAATGAGCAGCATGTTGTACTCGTAACCATTGATAATACAAGGCGCATCCAGAAAGTTTCCCTATTTGTTTTTTAAAAAAAGAACTCACATTTTCAGGAACATTTATTGGCAACCAGTGCAGCATTGTTTCAGCTATTTTTCAACATAGCCACCAGAATTGAGTTCGAAGAACTCTGCCGCCTGTGAATGAAACCAGCGTGTGACAGACGTCTTCAGCTCTTCGTCGTTGCCAAAATGCTCTCCGGGGGACAGAAATTTCTTTAGGTGCAAGAAAACGTGAAAATCGCTGGGAGCAAGATCAGAGCTGTAGAGGATGATCTAACAACTCCCAGTCAAATTCCGTCAAAACAGCTGCTGCGCGACGAGCCGTATGTAGACGAGCATTGTCACGAAGGAGCACAACACCTGCATTAAGCATTCCACGCCTCTTGTTTTGAATGGCACGTCGCAATTTCCACAGTGTTTCATAGTAACGGTCAACGTTTACTGTTTCACCACGTGGAAGGAAGTTAATGAGCAGAATGCTCTTTTTATCCCAGAACACCATGCACATCACTTTCCGTACCGACAGCGTCTGTTTGAAATTCGTCCTGACTGGAGATTCCCTATGCCGCCGATGCAGTGGCCGCGGTAGCCGAGTGGTATAGGCATTGGATCGTGGCTGGCTTTGTCACGAGTTCGAGCCCAGTACCACTAAAGACCCGCCGTGTAGGGCAGCGATGCACGCTAAATCTGTCGAGAGCTGAAACGTCCTCCCGTTGGTGTGGTCTGGTAGTTAGGAGAGGGGGGTGGGTGCCAGCTCAGGTGTCGTCCACGTCACTTGACCATGGTTCAAAATTACGTGGTCCGTCGCCAAAAGCCCTCGTGTAGCTGAACAGTGCGACGTTAATCTTCACTCACTCATGCCGCCGATGCAATGACTGCTGTTGAAAATGGATTATTTATTTATTTTTATTTTAATTACATATTATAAACTTTAAATTTCAGATGGCAACGTTAGTAATAAAATTGTATTATTCTTTTTCATTTACTTTTTGTATTTTTGCGAATGGCAACACCGGTGTTCGGTTCAATTGTTTACGTTCTGAATAAAGTTCGTTTTTGATCGGTGATTGTCGAAATTATTTATCTCTTTTATTTCAAATTGCTAGCCACCGTTGCTCAAGTTGTAATTAAAACTACTTCGATTTAGAAGTGTGGAAAAGATGATTTGGTGTCCTTATAGTATTTTGAAAGCTAAGAAAATTAGTTTATATTTTCTTTTGAAAGCTTTAACAACTGCTGCTTGGTTTCCGTGGTGAAGTGCGAAATCCGAGTCTCATCGCCCGTAACGATCCTTTCGAGAAACTCGTCGACGTCGTCGTGGTACTGTTGCAGAAATGTCAGTGCTGCTCCTAAGCGTTGAATTTTGTGTTCGGGTGTCAGGTTTTTCGGCACCCACCTGGCACACAATTTTTTGAACAGCAGGTGCTTAGTGATAATCTCATGCAACAAGGATCGTGATATTTGCGGAAATTGGCTGCTCAGCTCCGTAATCGTAAAGCAACAGTTCTCCATCACGCTCTGCCGCATAAGCTCAACATTGATGGACGGTCGCCCACTGCGCTCTTCATCATGGACACTTTGACGACCCTCGGAAAACTGCCTACACCAGCACTGCACCATCTGCTTACTCATGATGTTCGGCCCATAGACCTGACAGAGCTGACGATGAATATCAATAGGTAAGAGTTTCCATTTTGGACCACTGCTACTACGCTACGGGCACGAGGTGGGACCTGTCCGGCTGGTATATGATTGATACGTCATAGATCTGTTACGTATGCTCAATTGACATGGCTAATTACGATTACTTTAAAGGGGGAAACTTACTTTCCGGATGCACCTTGTAAAATGCAGACTTTTTAAAAATAAACATTTTTTTTATTCTTCCATTTACTATTGGGAAGATTACCATCAAGAACCTGTAGCATCCTCCAAATAGTCAACATCTTGATATAAACAGGATGGAAGGTCTGTGTTTGATGACAACACTATAATACTAGGAGACTTCAATGCCAAGAATACTACCTGGGGTAGCACTATTACAAATGCAAGAGGTTTGGTGCTTAGTAACTTGGTCAACGACAAGGCTTTCTTGTGTCTAAATGATGGCACTCACACTTTCCGATCTAACAGTTATGGGGTTCTACTGATGTCTTGTATTTGACATTTATAAGTCCTGGTTTATTTCCTTACAGTTCCTGGAGAGTACTGGACAATATTGGCAGCGATCACCTTCCTATTTTAGTCGAAATAGATCTCAAAGTCAATTGTAATGGTGTGAAGAACCTCCACTGGAATTTTAAGAAAGCCGACTAGAGTCTGTTTGAAAATATCTCTAACAATCTTATATCGCAAGAACCTATTTCTGACAACTTGGAAAAGGAATGGTCCCATTTCAAGCACTCCATTTTTACAGCAGCTAAGTCTTCAATCCCTAGGGGGAAAAGTAAACAGACCCATACTTTCTTTGCCCACAATTCAGACCTTATTAAGCCATTGATTGCTCAAAGGACGGAACTCTTAAAAGTAATTTCCCAAAATGGCGGCTTGGACAAAAAAATTGAATTGAATAAACTGAACGCTGAAATTAAGAAAATTTATGTACAAGTCAAACGATCAAACTGGCAGAATCTATGTGAAAAGTTATACTATAGAACTCTTCAAATACTAAATTATGGAAACTGGCTAAGCAAATTGATAACTTAAAGCCTAGTAACGAAGAAACTAACGCTATCGCATGGCTATAATGGCCATGTCTCTTTGGATGCTTGGGAAGCTGCAGAGGCCCTGGCTCAGCATTACGCATATGAAAGTCGGCTTGCTTTTAGTAGTTATGACAAGCACTTCGCCAGAGTCACCAGAAATCAAGTAAAATCTTGTAGGGACCGGCCGGCAGATAACCCGTTATTCAATGTTGATTTCACCTTACCTGAACTATCTTATGCCCTTCAAAATCTGGACACTATCAAATCACCTGGTCCAGATGGCACCCCTGTACATTTCTTGTCCCACCTTGGAATTTTGGGTAGGGAAAGACTGATACATATGTAACGTCATGGAAAACTACCAAGACAGTGGAAATCGGCCATCGTTATTCCATTCATAAACCCAACAAGAATGCCGGTCTTACGACAAGCTATCGTCCTATTTCTCTTACCTGCAGCACTTGCAAATTAATGGAATGCACGGTGCTGCAGAGATTGACTCACCATTTACACACTAATAACTTAATTCCCTTGGAGCAATTTGCTTTTCGTAAGGGTCACTCCACTGTTGACCAAATTTTATATTTCACCCAATGTGTTAGAGATTCTTAGAATCACAAACCAACGAGACACACCATGGCGGCATTTTTCGATGTGTCAAAGGCTTTTGATAGGGTATGGAAATATAAGCTGTTAAGCAAGTGCTTTGGTGTTTTTAGCATTAAAGGTAAAGCTCTGCCCTGGATCTCAAACTTTCTAAATCACCAAAATTTTTTTGTGTCAACTTTCATGCTACTTTCTCGGATTCTTACAAAACCTATCAAGGAATTCCCCAGGGCTGCGTTTTGAGTCCCAACTCTTTTCTCATTATTTATTTCCGGGGTTGAAAAATATGTTAACCCTTTTCAAATTGGACTTTTCTCTGATGATGTCGTTTTGTGGTGCAGTGATGCAAATATTAGCAAAATGGAATCCCAGCTGAATAGGTCCTTAGTAAATATTCAGGAATTTGCAGACAACCACAAAATTACTTTCAATGCTTCAAAGTCTACTGTCAACCTCTTCACGACTAATAGGCATCTTTACAACTACTCTCCTGAAATTTTTCTAATGAGTGAGCGCTTGAATTATAGTAAATACCCTACCTATCTCTTGGTTTCACTTTAGACTCGGAAGTGAACTGAGGTAAACATATTGAGAAAATAGCCGATAAAGCAAGAAAGAGACTTAAGATCTTAAAATATCTTTCTGGCAGAGACTGGGGTTCAGACGCCTCCACACTTAGAATAACTTATACAACCTTGGTTCGCCCAGTCCTTGAATATGGATACCAAATCTTTCAAGTAGCATCTCCTACAAACTTGAAAAAACTGGAGAGAGTGCAACTCAGTGCTGCGAGGATTATCATGGGCCTTAGATATAGTTGCCCTACTGACATAGTTCTGTATGAGGCAGACATCCAACCTCTTACTATGAGATTCGAAGTCAACTCATATAGGTATTTTAACAAAATTAAAAGCTTTGGATCCTTCAATAGAACCTCTTCTTTCTTTATAAATTGGACAAGTAACCAACGTTTAAAGCGAGACAGCCCACTTAATTACATGCGTAAACATGGTTTTATTGATTTCAATGTTGACACATCTGCATCTTTTAGCTGCATCACACCTATTGATTCTTTTAATCATGTTGAATTCTGGGAGGAATTATTGACCAGTACTCCCAAGCATAGCAGCCATCCGGAATTACTCAGACAACTGGCACTTGAAGTAATAAATGACATACCCGATCAAGCCTTGATTGTTTACACAGATGGTAGTTGTTTGGATATGGGTAGAGCAGGGAGTGGTATTTTTAGTAACACTCCTGGGAACGATGTTAAAATCAGCATCAGGAATCCTGACCAGTGTTCCGTCTTTAGATCGGAACTCATTGCTATTAGTGGTGCTCTTGATCATGCTCTCAACTCTTATAAGGACAGTATCTGGATCCTGACAGACAGCAGAAGCTCCATCCAATATTTGAAAAATTGGCCAAAAATTATGGACAGTACTGGTCTAGATATTTTATCTAAATTAGATACGGCTTGGTCAGAGGAAACAAGTATGTCTCTCTCCAGTGGATTCCATCACATGTGGGTGTGCCTGGGAACGAAGCTGCTGATGAGCTGGCTGGTAGGGGATGTGATTTCCCTAACCCCAGTTCCACTGTCTTAACCCATACGGAAATTCATTCCTTCCAAAGAAATAAAATGAATTTGACTTGGTGAAACCCTCCTGCTCACTGCTGGTACGCAGCTAAGAGTCCTGGCCTATCTATACAGTGCAGGAGTTCCAGGACTCATCAGACGGCCTTGGCGTGCCTTAGAAGCAGTCACCTGCGTAGTATGACTTTTGTGCAGGGCGTAAAGTCTTTCTTGACCTGTCCCTGCTCTCTCCTTGCTTCTCCTGCTCATCTTCTAGACAGCTGGGGCATTTCCCTGCGACAGTTGTATGAAGAGCAAGACCTGGTGTGCAAGACTATTACGCGGAAAGGTCAAATGGACTTGGTGTAGGCTTTCCTGCTCTAAGGGGATTGGAAACAACAACACTATTGGGAAGAATAAAACATATCAGTGATCCTTTTATGGTTCTTACCAATAGTACAAAGTATTCTGTGTCATCACTCAAACTACTGAGAGAACAAAAATATCTGTAATTTGGCATTAAAGTACACAGTTACAGTGAGCAAAAAAAAAAAAAAAGAGATTTTTAGCTGATGAACCTGAAGCTATGCCAACATACTTAATTATTATTTTAATTATTATTCACAATATTTTCTTATTTAAATCGCATTATGGAATGTGATTAGGTATGTTGAAACTTTGTTCTTGTGAAATTTTTAATGTTAAAATTTGTTTTCTGTTGAAATTCTATTAATGATCTATTCTAAACTATTCATCATGTTTTTGAATTCATTTGATCAATTTTTAATTTTATAGTCCATTAATTGTATTTAAAATTGAATCTGTATCCACAAGTATTATGTGAATAGATTTGAGGATTCTGAAGATAATTTCTATTAGTGACTTAATTCAGTGCAGTTTACTAAAAATACAAAGTAATGTTTATTATTTCTTAAGTTCCTTGACATTTTAACAGAACATTAACACCACACTATTTCAGTTACTCATTGGGGCAAAAATTAAAACCGATTGTGTATTAAATTATTGAATAAGAGGAATTTTAAATAAAACAGCTAAAGAGTTAATTTAAAATATGCAAAATGAGAATAAAGAGACAATTTGTGCATATAATATCAATAACTTAATTGCTATAAAAAATGTTACTGAAGTAGACAAAGGAACACTTAACTTTATCAGGCTGTAATCTCCAATCTTGACATAGTAATGAGGGTAATGCATGTTCTCCAATTTACCCAGTTTTGAAATACATTTATAAAAATAGAATAGTGAGTGGGAATATGCCTACTGAGTTTCACAAAAAAGTGATTTTAGAGAATCTGTAAGTGAAAAATTAATACTATATTAAAAGAATGCAGCATGAGTTGGGAGAAAAGCTCTGCAGAAAATTTCTTAATTCATGTAAAATCACACATGTTAAGCTATATATTTATCTACATTACAAACTATAGCTTTTTCTTCCAACTTTTTATTTTGGCATTCTCACCGTATACCACATTGTTTCACTCTTATTTGTCTTCATTCCATCTTTAAACTTTTCATTATTTTTTGTAACTTTTTTTTCTTATGCATATTTGTTTATATTTTACTAAATTTTATTTGCAAATTAATTAAATTAGAATAGTGAGTGGGAATATGCCTACTGAGTTTCACAAAAAAGTGATTTTAGAGAATCTGTAAGTGAAAAATTAATACTATATTAAAAGAATGCAGCATGAGTTGGGAGAAAAGCTCTGCAGAAAATTTCTTAATTCATGTAAAATCACACATGTTAAGCTATATATTTATCTACATTACAAACTATAGCTTTTTCTTCCAACTTTTTATTTTGGCATTCTCACCGTATACCACATTGTTTCACTCTTATTTGTCTTCATTCCATCTTTAAACTTACTTTTCATTATTTTTTGTAACTTTTTCTTATGCATATTTGTTTATATTTTACTAAATTTTATTTGCAAATTAATTTTTTTAAAAATTTCCACATGTAAATATGAATGTCTGATTATGATGACCAATCTAGGGTTTGATTTACGCATTGCTACTTACTTCCTGTTATTGAGTTGTATCATCCAGACTGTCATAACAATCAAGAGACAATCAGAAATCAGAGAATCTACAATGTAGTTCCAACTAAAGAAAAAACTTTGCATGAAACATTATATAATTTGATGTATAATTTTTTAGGCCGTTTAAGCTAGCTTTTTTAGCTTAACAGGATTTCTTATCTAATTCTCCCACCTGTTGTGAACAGATAACTACTCTGATTTGCTTGGGCATCAAGTCTCCATGCTTCTGAAGTGCATTTATGTCCAGAAAATACCATGAATTAGCTGTGCAACTTTTTAGATCTAGGGATTTAGATGGAAGATTTAGAGTGCTGTTGGTTACATCTTTGCACCATATCCCACACATTTTCTGTGGGGTTGAGATCCGGGCTATGCGGTGGCCTGGTAAAATGACTAATGCTTAGGGAACCAAGTGTGAACACTTCTGGCATGATCTATAATTGCATTATCATCCATGAAGTATCAGTTGCCATCAGGGTAAAAATTCAACATTGCTGGGTGTACTTGATTTGCCAGTATATCTAGGTATCTTAAGGTTGTTTGTTTTACCCTCAAGAAACACCACAACATTCATGCCAGCAGAGCATGCCTTATATCATGATACTCCCTCCAGACCCTTGCACAGTGGGAGTAAGGAACTCATATGCACAAGATGGATTCATTAAAGGTAGATGAATGCAAGGGGTTTTTGCCGAATTCGACATCTTCCATCAGTGCAGAATAAGATGTAACATGTTTCATCTGACCACATTACCTACTTCCAGTCCTCAGATGTCAAGTGTCTTCTTTTCTAACACCACTGCAAACAAATTTTTGTATTTTGAGCAGAATTGAGTGTTTTTTCACAGGCACCTGACTATGCATTCCTATCCTCTGCAATTCTCTGTGCATGGTTCAAGCTGAAATCTGTTGGGAAGAGCCTTGATTAATGGTTTTGGATTAGTTGAAGAGCACAGTAGTCCCTGTTCTACCATACAATTCATCAAAGACAATACTGATCATGCTGCTGGAAAACCGTGCTCAAACCACAGTTACTTCTAGAGTAGGACTGCAGAATCTGATTTTAGTTTTTAAAAACCTTTGATATGGCTACTTTTGAGATCTCAGTGAGATTTGCTGTCTTCGAAATTGAAGCCCCTGCTAAACAGATGCCAAAAATAAGTCCTTCTTCAAATGGTAATAGATTTGTTTTTTCCATTTTACATCATTCTTTGGGAAAAGCACTTTTACTCCTTACTTATACTAGCATTCTAATCATGTGTAAACCATGTCTTAAAAAAAATTGTATACTTCATCCCTAGCATGCATTCAAATGCAAATCTCAAAGGTTTCTGGTTCATTTGCCAGTGTGTGTGTATATATAATACAAACATATCAAATAATGTATTAATTTTTTTAAATTTATTCTTTAAAATAGAATAATTCAGAATGTGTTCCTAAATAATTTAATTTCTTAGGTTCTTGTAATTAAAAAACACTATATATGTTTTTATAGTATTATCTTAAGGCAACTGTAAAATATCAATTTCACATGTTTTTGAATGAAAAATTTCTGTCATATTTTTATTTATTTACTTTTTCCCCATGAAAGGTAATGAAGGATTATACTGTACTTCAAACAAGATTTAGAAGTGTACAAAATTTAAAATGAACTAAAAACTCTTTTTAATGGAAGCTTAGTTTACCCAAATTCTGAATTTTGGAAAAAAATGGTTTCTTCAAAAAAGTCTTGTTAGTATTTGATAAATAACAATAGTTTTGATATGTTTCATTGAATAAAAAAATGCAAACCCTTTTCTAAAAATAAATTCTTTAATTCTTATTTGAAGTATCAAAATAAAATTAAAAGGTTAAAGAAATATGTTGGCTTTATCAACTATTGCAGTTGGTCAGAGATGCATTCTGTATATAGAATAAAGAAACTAGTTTTTATTACATCAGAGTTTGATTTCAGTTAAAGTTAGTGATTCCATCTAAAAAATTATAACAACTATTGATGTAATTTGCCATCATACTTAGCATTTGGAACAAGGGACAAAAGATGAGAGACATCTAATAATATCTTATATGTGTATACTATAAAATCTTTACACTTTGTGTGCCAAAATAAAAAAGAAATTAATTCATGTTTTTGTTGTAAGTTTTGGTCTTAATATCCGCAAGGCAAGTTGTGTTGTTTTTATTAGTGATACTAGATATCTTTTTCATTAAGGTAATATTTTTTTATGCATCTTTGTCATTATTTAAAAGTTTTGAGGAATGTGTCTAAATAGACTTTAAATGCAATTTGATTTTTTCTTTCCCATTCTGTAAATTTTGGGTACAAAAAGTATGATAGATGTAAAGATAACTATTTAACACAATTTTCTATAATTGAAATTGGTTTAAATTTTACTACAGTAAAATTTAAAATATTTTCTGATAATTGCTTATTTTATTTATTTTTAGGACAGACTACATTCTTGGTTAGCATCAGTTAGAATCCATTTTGATAAAAAATTTAAATCTGCCAGTACAACTATAAATCAAGGTAAATAATAGCTTTGAAAAAAGTTGTAGAATTCATAATCATCAAAACTAATTTGCCTTAGAGCAAAAATTCTCTAACAAAGTCAATAAGTGTTTATTGATTACACTAATGCATCATCATCTCTTACTATTTTACTTTCGAATTCTAGTAAAGCATAGTTCTCTTTGCATTGCTAGCAAAATCTAATTAAAATAAATTAGTTGCAGAGCTTAAAATAACTTATTTATCAGATGAACATCTGAACTTATTGCTAGCTGTAGACATCTAAATAAAAAAATCCTTATTGAACTAACTCCCTTTTTAGTCTTACAGTGCATCAACGTTCTCTCTCAGTATATTACATTATCAAAAATCCTGTTTTGTGTTGAGTTGAGTGTTGATTTTTTTGGCACAAGAGCCAAGTTTGGCTATACTGCACCACACATTTGGTAACATAGTAAAATGTTAAAAATATATTTAAATATATATTTATTGTCAGATTAAAAGTAATATAAAATTGAACAAAGTATTCAAAAAGGCAGAAATGCAAAATTTTATAGATATCTCTTTTTTAAAAAAATCTAATATGGTACAATAAAATCCTTTAAAAAATTATATTTCATGTAAAACATCAATTGAGCATAAAAATGCAAAAAGGTTTGGATGGGGAGTTTCCTCAACCAAAGCAGTCAAAGTTAAAAGATTGGTTTTTAAAAAAGGTGTTTCTTTTAAATGAATACTTTGGACATTCTATTAAAATGTGTAAAATGGAAAGGTCACATTGACAAAAGTCGCATCCTGGGGGACTCTCTCCTAGCAGCAAATGTCTATGTGCTAGACGAGTGTGTCCGATACAAAGTCGAATCAAGCGGACATCATGTCTTCGTACTGGTACTGCTGCCCAATGAGCAGTGGAAGGGTGAATGCTATGTAACTTGATGACCTGTTGATCCCAAGTCTCTTGCCATATATGATGGATATAGTACTATATAGAAGTTTTTAAATCCTGGTAACAGACAGGCTGCTGTATGTGATCAGACATGGATCATGCAGCGTTATCAGTCTATTCATTACCAAGTATACCCATGTGTCCAGGTACCCGAGAAAAAATTATATTAAAACCCTTTCTTTCTAATTTTTGCAGAGGTAAAAGTATTTCCATCACAGTGAGGTGTCTATGTTCTGTTAAAGAGTTGTAAGGATTCTAGAACACTCATGCTGTCAGTGTACACACAAAAATGATGGTGGTTGGAAACTAATATATGTTGAAGTGCCACTAGAATGGCAGTAAAGGCAGACATAGAATTGTGTAAGGTGAAATTTAGAATGGTATTGTTAAAAACAACACAACACCCAACACATCCTTTGGTCTTCGACCCTTCCATGTAGACTAATATGTACTTAGAATACTTACTGCAGTGAAAAGGAAAGAGCTGCTGATGAATAACATCAGCAATGCTTGCTTTTTCATAGCCTGAAAAAAGGGTTACTATAATTAAAAATTTTGATGTCTCAGGGGGGAAAAGCAAGGATATTATTTTCCTGGATATTTGTGTTACTTAAGTGGCCGTAATTTAGAACAGCTTTTGCTCTTTCCGAAAAAGGCTTGAGGTTAACGGGTGTCATAGAGTCGAGTGAGACCAATGGCAAGAGAAAAGGGTTTTAATGGATGAGAAAGAACAGACATGGCACAAATAAAGTAATTGGCACTTAATTGCCTCCGCCTTAATGCTAATGGTGGTTGATGGCACACCACATACAAGCTGGTAACAGGCGAAGTTCTGAAAGCACCAGAGAGATGATTCTCAGAGCAGAATGATGTATTGTGTCCAGTCGTCTTAAGACAGATGCACAAGCAGAACCATACGCTACACAACCATAGTCCAAACGTGAAAGGATTAGTACTTGATATACTCGGTAATGAGATTCAATCCGCTCCCCACAAGGTGTTTGATAGTACTTTTAAGATGTTGAGGGATCGTTCACACTTCTTCCGCAAGTAAAGGACATGTGGAAGGAAAGTCAATTTACAGTTAAAGATTACTCTGAGGAAGTGCACCTCACTGACTACAGGTATTTGTATATTTCCTATATAGATAAGAGGATCCCGGTGTAGATTACGCTTTCTGCAAAAATGGACACAACTGCTCTTGGAAGGAGAGATCATGTGTCCATTCTGATGGCACTACTTAACTAATAGATTGACAGTTGTTTGCAGCTGTCGCTCAATTAGTCGCATATCTGAACCTTGACAAGAGATTTGCAGATCATCAACATAAAGCATTCCTCGCACTGAAGGTGGGAGGTGATGAAGTATGCTACTCATATGAATATTAAAAAGTGTAACACTCAAGATGCTACCCTGAGGAACACCTTGATCTTGTATGATTTTATGAGAGGATGAATGACCAATGCGTACATGAAAATAATTAAGAGCTGAAAAGTTAAAACTAAAAATGGGAAGATTTCCCCTTAAGCCAAAATCATATAAATTACAGAGAATCCCATAACACCATGTCCGGTCGTATGTTTTCTGTATCTCAAAGAAAAGAGAAACTAAATGGTTTCTCTTAACAAAGGCATCTCGGATTTGGGATTCCAAGTGTACAATGTTATTAAGAGTGGATCGGCCCTTACGGAATCCACTTTGTAGAGAAGAAATACACTTGTCTTTCTCCAAAATATACACCAAACAAGTATTTGCCATGCGATCCAAGGTCTTACAGAAGCAGCTCGTCAGAGCAATGGGACGGTAACTCAGAGGATCTGTTGACACCCCTTGTCCGGCTTAAGGATTGGAATCATAATGGCCTCTCTCCAGCTGGAGGGATAGTAATGCTCTTTTCCAAACTCTGTTGAACAAAGAGAGGATGTTCGTTAGAGAGTCAGGATTAAGATGATGTAGCATCATGTAAGGGATTCCATCCGGTCCTGGGCTTGTATTGTGTGCTTGTGTGAGTGCCCTTTTTAACTCAGTCATCGTGAGGTCACAATTATATGGAAAACAGGAACGAGTGTAAAAGTTCATTGGGGTACATTCTACATGCCTTTTGATCTCAAGAAGATGAGAATTATAAGAGGCTGTACTAGATACACTTTGAAAAGTTTCACCCAGGACATAAGCAATTTCAACTGGGGAAGAAAAGACAAGAGTTGAAGGTTTGTAAAATGGGAAAGGAAAATTCCCGATACAAACCGTTTGCTGCCTTGACCTTCTTCCATAATTGCTTACTTGATGTTGACGAGGTGAGTGAAGACACATAGTGAATCCAGGATTTCCTCTGACTGTGATGCCTTACTCTGTGAGCATTAGCTTTTGCCTTTTTGAACGCCAAAAGATTCTCCGTAGTGGGATATCTGTGAAAAATTCCCCTTAACTTCCGCTGGTTGTTATACGCTGCCTGGCAATCAGCATTCCACCAAGGTTTGTAACATTGGAATGAATGACTTGAATTCTTTGGTATTGACAAATCAGTAGCTGCAATCAAAACATTGGTGACTTCTTGTACAACTGTATCAACACTTTCGATCTTAACCATTGCATCAGATATCACAGCTAACCGTGTGAAAAGGGCTCAGTCTGTATGATTATAAGAATACGTAGGTGGGAAGGTTTCAAAGATTCTGGGAGAACTGATTGCTAACACACATCCTTTTTTAGCCAATGTATCAGCCTCATTCAGTTGTAAGGTCGAAACCTAGTGTCATTGAAAACCTGTTGTGTAGAGATGCTGATTGCATGTTAAATTTGTTCATGCTCAAAGTTCTCACATTACCGTGGTGAAGTAGTTTGATAATAGAGCTGGCTGCTCAGATGTCATCCTCTTCACTTGACCATGTTTCGGAATTATGAAGTCAGTCCCCTATTGCCCTCATGTTGCTTCAGAGTGCAATGTAAATTAAAATCAAATCAATGTCATCAGTCTCATTGCCCTGTAGTGTTTACATAGGAAAGGATCTGCTTAAGATTAATCTGTGTAAACAAAGACAGACAAATCTTATTTAAACATATATTCTCCATTGTAGTATTTTTAGATTAAATAATAGTGTTCACATATAATAAGAAATATCACACTTTTGATTTTTTCCAGAATTTTCTAGTCATTTATCTTAATTTACAAACTACTCATGTTGATTACTGTAATATGAACATTTTACTTTCTCCCAAGTATCATCCAACAAGCTATTATGATTTTATTAAACATCTCCCTCGGGCTTTTATTTTGCTTTGGAGTGTAAATGGCAATAAATGTTTTTGGGGAAACATTTTGATCTCAAAGCAATTTATCAGGCAAAAATTATGCATAAAAACTTATGTGTGTGTGCTTTATGAATATAGTTATTTGACTTATTTTCATGAATCTTTGATGACATTTCACTTCCTAAACTTCGCATAATGTACTTAATCTATCACTCTGAATATTTATAATTAATGCTTGCATTTATAGTATTGTATAGTTATTCAACTCATATCTATTACTCTTGATCTGGTTGAATTCTGTATTATTGAAGAACTAACAGAAAAATTAAAACTATTATATCTAGTTCACATATTTTAATAATTAAAAAATATATATCTTGAAATAAACTAATATACAGGAAAATTTGTGGAATAACTGTTACTAAAATACATATTAAAAAAATTAAAGGAGGACTAAAATATGTAAAGGTATCCATCTGTGATAAATTGTTTTTGTAGATCAATAAAAGTCATTTTTGGATGAATACATTGATGAAGCCAAAAAGAAACTCATATGAAATATGCAAATGTTGTGGATATTATTTTTGTGAACTATAGGAAGATTCAAATGCATCTCCAATTCTAAATATTTGAATAACCAAAATGTATTGTGTGTTATAAAGTGCATGATATCTGTGAAAATAAACAATAGAGATAAACAATTATAAAGTGTTCACAATAAGCTGATGTGTGATATATTATTCACCTGTGCCTAATGAATTAACAGAATTTTTATAAATTATTTAAAAAATAAAAATTTTCTCTGAAGTGCTTCTAAGTATTAGAATATTTGAAAATTTTTTATTGGTTAATAAACAAATTTTGTATAAATAATATCTTTGTAGAGCTAGCACACATGTAAAGGCTTATTCAAAAACGAATTTTAATTAGTTGAAGTCAAAAAAAATATCAAGAAAGGTACACTGGAATCTAATAAGATTGCAGTTGTGATTGTCCACATTGAGGGATTAGTCAACAGAAAAACTTTTAAAAAAGAAATACTTTCAAAAAAGTATGAGTAAATTTAAAGAAAAATAATTCTTAAAATCAATTTTAAAAATAATTATGCTAATGATAGTTGTAAAAGAATAACCTCACTAAGACAAGATAGAGAAAGTAGCAAGAATAGGGAATGGATGTCATAACATTTACCACACTAGAACACAACTCCATGAAGTATATTTTCAATGACGTGCCCAAGATAGTCATTACTTAGTAACAGGTAAAAGAAAATATGTGTTGAGATGCAAAAACAGATTGCAGTAAGGTTTTCTGGACTGAAATAACAAAGTTTTTAGTGAAGAATCAATGGTTTGTGTTCCCTAGTCTTCATAATATCAGTGCTTACTATCATAAGCAAAAGATTTAATACTGATTGTTTGAACTTATAGTTTAATACCTTTGTCGTGATTTTTTAGTGTATAAGTGCTGAGAGAGAACTTAAGAAAGTTATGTATTTTGACTAGAAAAATAAATGCTGACGTATACATAAAGGCACTAGAGTATTTTATGATTCTGCCATTGTAAGAAACATTTAAGAATGAACCTCTGTGCCTTGCCGCACATCAAAGACCATTACTACTTGACTAAGAAACAAAATTGAACTACCTTCTTGGCTTGCCAATTTGTCCAATTCAATAGAGATACGTTTGGCTTAATGAAGAGACATTTACAAGATTTGGGTCTAAAGCAGGCATGTCAAACACGCAGCCCACCAATAAATACATAGATTGCTGCCCACAGAGACATTTTCAAAAATTATGTATATCAATCTTTAATGGCCTTTTTTTATTTTAAAATTTATTTTTGGTAAACTTTTTTTTTAAAAATGTACAGCATATTAATCTATTATCTGTTCTTACTTCTAAAAAAATCCTGTTTAATTATAGAAATAGCCTTTAAATAATTATTTTTAATATTTTATTAAATTTTGTCATTTAATTTTACTATAATAAATTAATTTTTATTAAATTCTTAAATGCATCAAAGAATATTATTTGCCATAAATCGTACTAGGATTCATCATTTGTGTGACTTTTGTTTCTCTTTGAAGTGTCCAATCAACAAGAAACAAATAGCATGACGTCAGAGGCAGTTGAAATTTTTTTTTTCAATTCCAAAACCCCAAGATGACCTAGACAAGTGCAGTGTTTGCTAAATCGTTTGTGAATGAATGTGGATTTTGGTGGATTCATATTGAACTAAAAAGTCATTTAATAAAAATAGGATCAAACTTCAAGAATAACGTAAGAAAAGATGAAGTGTGTGTGAGTGAGTGAGTGAGGGAAGATGAAAATCGTAAGTTTCAAGAGAAATGGGAACTGCAATATTTTGATGTCCAAAACAAGAATAAAATATTGTGCCTGATATGTAAAAACTGTAACTTAGTTACTAAGGAATATAATTTTAAAAGGCATCTTGACACAAATCAGAAAACAAATTATAAACAATATGTTGCAAAACTGTGTGAAGATGAGTTGCTGGAATTAAAATCAACTCTTCAAAAATGAAAAAAATAAAAATGTATTCACTAAATTTATTGAGTGGGTGAGGGAGAGTGCAGATTAATGGGGCACTGTTGGGCTACAGGAGGGCGTTTGGCGATGGAGCATGGTCAAGTGGCGAGAATGACACCTGCGCTAGCACACCCCTCTCCTAACTTCCACATGACGCCATGGGAGAATGTTTGAGCCTCAACATATTTAATATGCAACTGCCTCCTCTGCATGGCGGGTCTTCAGCGGTACAAGGCTCGAACTCATGACTCGAGCCTGATACCTTGACCACTAGTCCACCTAAATTTGTTGAAGACAGTACAACTGCAGTAAAAACTAGTTATATATCATCACTTTTAATCGGAAGCACAGATTAAAACCATTTACTGTGAAAGAATTTATTATTGCATGCTTAATTAAAGAAGAATTACTGTATTTACTTGAATAGAAGCCGCACTTTTTTTTTGCAATGTTAATGCTACTGAAAATCGGGTGCGGCTTAGAATCAAAGAGAAAAAAATTTGTTGGATGGGGTTTCAACAATTGGATGGGTTAGAACAATTGGATGCTCATGTACATAATTAAAAGCTTATAATACATAAAATAACTAATTGTTCCCTTCTTATTAATTATCATTTTAAATTTATTTTAATTTCGTAAAATTTGATATCGATAAACCATTTTACACTATTTTTCACAAACTTGTTTAGAATTTGAGGTGCAGCTTAGAATCGATGGTGGCTTAGATTTAAAAAAAATAAGAAAAGAAATGGTATGCCCAGAACAAATAAAAAAAATTTAAAATTGTAAGTTTAAACCAAAATTCTGTAACCAGTAGAGGTGCTGAAATAGTCGAGAATTGTTGTCAAGTCATGTACCTATGCATAACACATGTTTTCGATGAATTTTTTAAAATCTGGATGTGAAGTGTTTCTTGGAAAAGTTGATTGGTCGTGCAACTGATAGTGCACGTACCATGGCCAGTATTACTAAAGGAGTTGCAAGCTTAAAAGAAACAAGCTAACATCATGGTAATAATAATTTTCAACATTTTCATTATATTATTTCATAGCAAGTACTGTTCTTGGGCATTACTTGGATATTGGACATGTTTTAAAATAGTTTGCAAAATTGTAAACTATAGTCAAGCATGTAGACTGTAACATCGTCGATTTGCTTCATTTCTGGAAGATATAAAATATGAATTTTTGGTCAACCATATTATACAAAAGTTTAATGGATTTTGAGTTAAAAAGTGTTAAGACGATTTTTTAAATTGCTGGGTTAAATCATTATTTTCTTAAACAAAAAAAATTATGAATTTGCTGAATTAAAAGATAACCATTTGGGTAAATCCCCTGGCTTTCTCGGTTCATATTAAGTCAACTTTAGAAAGTAATAATACTTCAAACAAAAATTATTACAGACAAATTATTACAAACAGAAAGAGAAAGCTTGTCTCACTTTGAAAGCTTTCAAAATCTTTTGATTAAATTACTTAAATTAAAATTTACAAAATATTCTCACTAAATTAAATTGTTAGAAATGGAATTCGATCGAATATTTTGTGATTTTAAACATTTTGAATTACAATTTCGTTTCTTAACCTCACCTCTATCAATTGATATTGAAATAGTTGATGAAATTTTACAAATGGAATTAATCTGTTGTGATTCTTTACAGAAGCTTTGAAACTATAGATTTTTGTACTTATTCATCTGTAGATAAGTTTTCTTAAAATGTTATCATTTGTTATGCGCATAATGAAATAGCTATGTTTGGAAGTATTTATTTATGGAAACTTTTTTCTATAATGAAAAATAAGAAAATTGAGAAAGATGAAGATTAAAAGATCAACATTTATCATCATTTTTTAAAAATTACATCAGCTCATTATGTTCACCCAAATTTTGATAATTCGTTTTGAGAAAAAAAAATGCCAAATATGTTCTAAAAGTAATATTAAATTGTATTTTGTATTATCACTTTTATTCTTGTTTTTTTATAAAACAATATAAAATATGTATAGTTTAATAAATAAATTGAAATATTAAACGATTATGTATGCAGTATATATAATACATTGAGTTTTATAAATATAGAATATAATCATTCTATAAATCCTGCTTTATTAATTTTTTTAACATTGAAAACATGCGGCCCACAATTTAATATAAAATAGCTCATGTGGCCTGTGATATCAAATGAGTTTGAACATGCCTGGTTTAAAGGATAAAAATGTTCTCATAAAAAGTAGGATATCCATTGGGTGATTTTCACCCAAGATGAATACAAAAGATTAAAGCATAGTATGCCAGATCATATTTGTAACATTATTAAAACAAACGGAAATGCAGCTAAATATTAATTTTTCACAATGTTTGTATTAAAATGAATTATTTTTAATTTTTCATTTTATTCAATTTTTTGAACAACTAACAATTTTAATTTTTTGAATTTTTCAAAAATATTTGTTGCAAAAGGCTTTGCAATATCATACAAATGTTCTTGTTATGCTCATATACAAAATATCTGGAATTGGATATTACACTTAAAAATTCTCAAAGCATTCATTTCTGCTGAAATAAATGCAAGTTGTGCAAACCACTTTGTGTGTGCTTTATTTTTCATTATTCTAATTTTTTAATTTGAATTTCATGTCATTAGCATGCATTCAAATAAATAAATTTCAATATTATGCGATGAAACATATTCATTATTTATAGGTAGATTCATGATGTGTATTAGCCAAAAATCTATTAAATTTTTCAAAATTTGAAAATTTTTGACAATTTAAAAAATAAATAAAGTTGGATATTGAAAAGAGAGAAAATAATGTATTTCTTAATATCTCAAGAAAGTTTAAATTGCTATAATTTTACTTTTAGTGGTGAAAAGTTATTTCCTCATCATATGATGTAGAAATCTGATGAGTAAATTATGCCATCAGAAATTATTTTCATCATGTGATTGTAGCAAATTCTATTACTCTTTACCAAAATTCTGCAGTACTTATAATTTGTAATAAATACTTCAAAAAATTATTAAATCTCTGAATGAAACTTGCTTTACTTATTTTGCTTGATTTGGCATTTTTTTGTATTATATTTTAGTAGCTATAGAATTATATTTAAAATATATGGTTGTATAATTTATTTATAGCTATATAGTTATGTATAATTTAGCTTTTATTTTTCAGCTTGGATGCTCCAGTGCTTTTCTCACACAATGAATATAACAAGCTCAATGGAAAATGTTTTAGCTACTGGAAACTTCATACCACGCTATGAAAATAGCTTGCAACAAAGTACTGGATTTGTAATTATTGCTGATAAGTTAAATTTTTGGCGATATCTCTCTCATTTTAGAGCTGTTCATAGGGGTGCTTTCTTTACCACAATGAGGACGACCACTGTTCGAAAACTTTTGCCTGATGCCTGGGGTAAGTATGTCCAGTTCATCTATAATCATATGTTACGTACATCAAGAATTTGCAGGTACATGGCAAATTTAAGTTTGTAAAAATATGTATTCTGTGTTTATTTCTTTTGAGATTATACACCAGATTATATAGATTATAAATTATGAGTGATGTTTTAGAATAAAACTTAATCTTGTGGCATTTTTTTTTTAAATAGATAAATACATTACAAACAAATCATATTGTAATTGTAAATCGTAAAATGTTATGTGTTTCAACTTCTCATCTTTAAATTAATTTTCCCCTCCTTTCCTGTTTAAATTTTTGTTTCATATATTCTTCACGTAAAGTTAAAAAAAAAAACACACTTTGCATTAAAGTAAAATTACTTTTTTATTATTTGCTTCCAAATGATGACATTCTGATAAACAGGTGTGCCATATATATCCATTATTATTACTAACCCTTAATTTTTCGTAACATTTTTGCTGGGAAATTTGTACTAAATTGGGAATTTGTTCATTTTGCCATTGAATGAAAATAAGTGTGAGTATCATACTGGTCATC
This sequence comes from Trichonephila clavipes, assembly GCA_019973935.1. NCBI lineage: Eukaryota > Metazoa > Arthropoda > Arachnida > Araneae > Nephilidae > Trichonephila > Trichonephila clavipes. The sequence goes on from BMAU01013974.1 coordinate 139,352, forward strand.
AAAGTTAAAGGATAATGATAGAAATAAAATATAACTGATGCATAATGAAAAATTATTAATAGAAATTTGTACAAATGCATGACTCAACATAATTACAATGTTTGGCATATGACTATTCACAAAATATTAATATTAAATCCAAATTCATGGAAATTTGAAAATGATGGAAAAATTTAAGTCGCCTCTTGTGTAAAAAATTTTTCTTTAACATGGAGTATGGTCACCTCAGACAGATACTTCACATCTGGATTTCATAGGTTTTACCAAAGTTTTCATCAAATCTTATGCATTTACATTCCACTCTGCTAAAAGTGTGGTTTTCAGCTCCTGGGAGGAATTTGGGAAGCTGAAATTAATGCCCTAAGGCAAGAGTCAACAAACATTTAAGAGAAAAGGACCAGGTTGTAAGGGAAGTAAAATAACTAAACTATAAAAGAGCCATTTTTATGCATATGTGGGGAGAGCGATCAAAACTATTGTGTTCCAATTAATATTTTTTATGCCATTTAAATGATGTTTTATGCAAAGTATCATTTTTCACTCTGTAAATAGAAAAAAAAATTAATATAGAATTAAGCCAGTCAAATGTTTGAATGTATATGAGTATATGTAATTACAAGATAATTCTTTCAATAGATTACTAGAAAGAAAAATGGGAAAGGAAAACAATAGTTTTTAGTATATATATATATTTTTTATAGTGCATAGAGGTAGAGAAGTTTGAAAAGCCACAATATGCCAACCTTCTGTCTTAGTCATCCTACATGTGTTTAATTAGGTCAGGTAAATAAGATAACATATCCATGCTAGTGATATCTTCTGTTCCCAAGTATTCTGGCACCACATATGCTTGGTGTGGCTGAGCAGTGTCGTACATTAATAAAACCTCTGAGTCAACAACACCCTTAAATTGTCTTAATTCCAATACCTCGTCCACATTTCTCCAATTGAGTGTAAAACATCTTTGAAAGATATGCATCTCAGTACCACTATTTGTCATGATTCCTCCCCAAACCATTAAACCATAGTTGCAAAAAAGGGGTATTTTGCTGATTAGGAAAGACAAGTTGTGTGTGCTTTCTTCTTTTATATCAAAGCTTGTCTAGAATCAGTGTTCAGATTTTATCTGGACTCATCAGTAAAAAATACTTGAGGCAGCCTTTTTGGTTTCATTGAACATGACTATGGCACCAGTTTAAACAAGACACTCTGGAAGAGGGAATGAGTGAAACAGAAACCATTGATTTTGTCACATGCAGTCCAACCTCTTTAAGCCTTTGTGCAGCATTAGAACAGCTAATTTGACTTCCTGTGTCAGCTTGAAGGTCTAAAATCAAATCCTTTGTTGTTGCTTCATGGCTTATTTGAGTTGGCAATGACAAAAAACGGTCCTTGGAATGCTGTAAGTTTTGCTCGTGGTGACCCTTGAAGGTTCCATCGAAAGATCCAATGCTATAAAGGTGGCTTCAGACTCTTGATATGATACTTTGAGGGACATTCAAATCTTTGACGACCTTTATATGTGTTGGATCCCCTCCATTCTACCAATTTTTTGCCACTTTTGAATGAGCAATGATTAAGAAATCTTGATCATTCTCAGAAACTTCATTAACTTTAAGCAACACTATAGATCATGATTCTAACATGCATCCATTGTGCACAACATTGTCAATCACTGAAGTTGCTTAATTCCAGTGTTGATGTATGCATGGAAGTGCAATTTTATGTTCTGTTGTAAAAACATAAACAATTGCAGCATTGATAGCAACATTAACTTGGTGAGCATATTTTTTCTCTTTATCCTTTAATTTTTACGATCACATCTAGATTTTTTACTGAAGCTGTTTAATGTACTCAACTTGATTTGCTTTTTCAACATTGCTCTAAATTATGTTAACATTGGACATTTTGATGTGTAGGCTCATTTATTAATGTTATATTGATATAATGATGTTTGTTAGATGGAAAAATAAATGAACTTTTTAAAGACTTTACTATAATGAAATAGTCTTTCATTATTATGCTGTTTCCATTCTCAGTTGAAACATCTTTGCATTGTTGATAGTAAATTTCCTAATTTTTTATTGGTGTTGTATTTTATAAGTAAATGAAAGTGTTAGATGTTTATTATTATGTGTATTAATTCATTGTTTTTAAAATCTTTAGGTTTCCTATGTCCTGTCCATACACCTGATGGAACACCATGTGGTTTATTAAATCATATGGCTCTTACATGTCAGGTAATATTTGAGAGAGAGATGTAGCAATATTTCCCTTAATTTCAATTATTTTTAAATTAAGTATGAAACACTAACAAAAGATGCAATAAGTTTTTTTTGTTTATAAATTATATTTGTTTCATTTTGTAAACTTTTTAAGTAAATTTGTTTCATTATTAAATTTATTTTTAAATTTTCACAGAAATTTACACCTTTATCAATTAAAAAAAATGACTTTTTGATATTTTAGAAGTATGCAACATTTATTAAGATGTAAAATTGAAAACATGTACTATATATATATATAGTTAAAACATTGTAGAATATCAATTTCTTATAAGGTAACACATACCATATATTTCCAGTTATAAACCAATCCATGTATAAGTAAAGAGTGCTGTTTTCAAAAATTTACATGAAATTCAATATCTGTATATATGTTAAATTAAAAAATATATATTTTATTAAATCCTATAATATGTTTACTTTGTAATATTCCATACGTATTCTTTTTTATGTAATTTAATGACACTCATTTTTTTAGGTTGTTGATTCTGAGACACCAACAAATCATTTACTTGATTTATTTTGCAAATATGGAATGATACCTTTAGATGATCCCATATCTGTAAATTCTGATTTTTATATTGTTTTATTTGATGGTAAAGTAGCTGGTCGAGTACTAGATCATATGGCCTTTAAATTTGTTGCAAATTTAAGAGCATTGAAAGTTGAATGTTCAAGTGAACAAAAGGTAAGTAGTGTAAAGTGGTTGTTGTGCTTTTAAATTTTATAAAAAAAGGAGCTTCTCTTAAATTTGTCTAAAAAAGGTTTAGTTACATATTTTAAAAATTAAATGAAGTGACTTTAAAATATAAAATATTTTAAATTAGTGAAAGCTTTGCTGAATTTGATTGATGGTTCTAATTAATGTATTTCAAATTAGATAATTAAATAAATAAAATATATTTCTGTTAAAAAATTTGACTAATAATTAAAATTAATAAAATTGCAAATTGTATACGTATCTTTTAAAAAAATTGTGTTTATTAGAAAAAGAGTTATTTAAATGTATTGAATTTCTTTTAGAATTTCAATTGTAACAAGATTTTAGTATTTCCCCCTCACTCTATGATGTTTAGAAAAAACAAAGATATTGCTGATTAAATTTTAAATATTTTTATGGAATAATTTCTTTCCCCTGGTTTTCCATTTGTTTCCACCTGTATTTTTAAAATTCTACTGTGACCTTCTTAATCTTAATTTTGTTTGTATTGAAATTTAACTTCTCCTTCATGTTTTTAAAATTGTGTGTGTGTTCTTTGAGTTTTATTTTTCATTATATACTTATTTGCTATAATAATGGAAAGTTTATAGATATTAATTGTACTAATTAATCTTATATAAATTAATCCTAGAATTATGATATTCATTTTCCTCCAATTACCGTAATATATTTTTTAAATATATTCAGGTAATATTATTTACTTTAACTTGTTAAATTTGAAATTTTTGTATAGGTCCCAGAACATATGGAAATCTGTTTTGTTTCAAAAACAGAAAATGCTTCTCAGTATTCTGGTATATTTATCTTTACAACACTTTCTCGAATGGTAAGACCTGTAAGGAATCTTATCACAAATACTACTGAACTTATAGGTACAATGGAACAAGTCTATCTTCATATTGCTCTAAAACCTGAAGATGTCGTCACAGGTGTAAGTAAATCTTTTATAAATCACTTTTGTACATTTAAAGCTTGAATGAACTTTTACATATTAATTTGGTTTGTAGTGATTAGATTTTATTTTTTTAAAAAAATTGTTGTATAGTAAATGTTTAGGTTTGTGTGTATTCTCCTAATTCAGAAAAAAATGATCTATTCTGTAATTATTTTTATATATTTCACAACAAGTAGTGACTACAAGCTGCAAAGTGTGGCATTTCACAGGTTTTTTCAAATGTATTAATTTAATGGTCCCTTAACCTGCAGATTGGTCCCTGAATCAAAAAGTACTGGGCTGCCCAAGGAATATTAAATTATTTTCATTTTATTTAATATGGTTTATTTCTCTCAAATCTGTGCATTTTTCTGAAATCACTTTATATTCCATGTTAAATCACTTATATTTATTTTTTGGCATAACTTTGGTAATTTATTCTGAGGGCATATTTAAATACAAATAAATTAAAGTTATTAAATCTAAGCAATCTAAAATATAAACAATCAATGTCACACTCTCTGCAGGTCTTAGTCAAATTATCAAACATTAACCATCCCATGGCAATAAAAAAGGTTGGAGAACACTGCATTAATTTTTCCTTTTTTTTGAGAAATTTTCCCATTCCCTCTTGATGTCGTCATTTCCTGGTGATTTCCATATTTGTCATTAAAATTTCCTCTTCTAGTTCTCTTCCACTTCTTTCTCTTACCTAAAGAGAAGCACTAATTTGTTTTAGAAGTACAAAAACAAATAGTCATCACGATTAATTCTTTTTTTTTTTCTGAAACAATATGTCAAAGAGAAAAGTGTCATCCAAGACATAAGTAAGGATACTAGAGAATGTATTGATATTTAGAATAATCTATACCAAAGATCTTTAGATATTTCTTGGTTAAAAAATAATTTTTATTAAAAATAATAGACAAAAAAAAGGGGAAAAACAGAATTTGATGGGATTCATGGGGGGAATATTTTTTATAACTTTCTCAACTTCCTGAAGTGTCAAACATTAAAATTGGGGAACCATTTGCCTGTGTATTAAATATTGTGCAGTGTGACCCCAATTTTAATGAATTCATCAGGACTGAACATTTTATTCATTAATTCATTCTTCGTAATATTGGAATCTAAAAAAAATGCAATGTTTTTGCACTTATTTTTGAAATTCTATAATTCCATGGAATTCTGCAATTTTGTAATAACCACATAATTACAAGCTGCACACTTTTTATTCAGCAGCTAAAAATACTTTTAGTGAATTATTACACATCAGTTAATTGGAAATTTTAAAATGCTTACAAATGCATGCTTGACAATCTTTTTGATTTCTCACTCAAAAGAGTTCTTTTTTTTTTACTTTATCCAAAGAAGAAAATACTGCATCATTTTACATCCTGCTCCGTGGGATATGTTTTCACAATTTTTGAACATTAGAAAATGTAACATTTTTTATAGGAGGGTTCATTATTGATTTTTGGATCAGAATTGCTATTTATTGGCACAAATTTTCAAAAACAAAATGTTCTGTTAAACATAATGTATAATTAATATCATTCCTATAAAAAAAGAAAGCCAATGTAAGTATCCCCTGCATTATGAAGTTGGATGAGATAAAGAAATTTTCTGTCCTATTTAAACTCACATGATAGCCTACATATGACTCATTTGCACCTGTTAAGTTTGGTAATGGGCTGCAACCTTTCCTGTCAAAATTTGCTACTTGCAAGAAAAATCTTTTTATGGTTTAGACCAGCCATGTCAAACTCATACGATATTGTTGGCCACATGTCCTATTTTATTATAACTTGGGGGCCGCATGTTTTCAATCTTCAAAAAATCAAATACATTTTATTTTTATAATGCATTATGCATTTATTAGACTCAATGTATTGAATATTATATGTACGTATCGTTTTATATTTCATGTTATTTTTTAAACTTAATCTATAAATATTTTACATTCTTTATTAAATTCAAAACAAGTCAAGAAGATTTTATTGAAAATATTGAGGTTATGAAATTTTTAAAATTTATGATAAATGTTGATTGGTTAATCTTGACCTGTCAGAATTTTTGCTATTTTTCATTAAAAACAATTTCCTGCATAAATAAGTGCTTCCAAACATAACCATTATTCGAGTAACAAATGATAAATTGTAGGAAACCTGTAGACTTAGAAATATGTATACAAATCTAGAATTCCAACTTCTATAGTAGACCTTTGATTCCACAAAAAATCACATTAGATTTCAGTTAAGTTCATTTGTAAGCTTCCATCAACAATTCCAATATTGATAGGTAGAGGTCAAGCAAAAGTGCGAAGCTGTAACTGACCAAAATTAAAATCAGAAAATCTTCAATCTATAATTCTGTTTCTAACAATTTAATTTAGTGAAGATATTCAGTAAATTTTGATTTATTGCATTTAATCAATATATATTGACAGATTTTAAAGTGTGACAAGTTTTCTTTTTTTATTTATTTTAGCCGAAGCAATAATTTTTAATAGTATCAAATAGAGTTGTAACAACATGATTTTCATCTTGAAATTTAAAATGAAGTTAATTAAGATGACTTGTAATATCAAATTAGAAAGCCAGGTCCCTCCTTTATCTAGTGGCCACGGTAGCCGAGTGGTATAGGTATCGGACTGTGGCTTGCTTTGTCACAGGTTCGAGCCCAGTACCACTAAAGACCCGCTGTGTAGGGCAGCAATGCACGTTAAATATGTCAAGAGCTGAAACGTCCTCCCGTTGGTGTGGTGTGGTAGTTAGGAGAGGGGGTGCCAGCTCAGGTGTCGTCCACGTCACTTGACCATGGTTCAAAATTACGTGGTCCGTCGCCAAAAGCCCTCGTGTAGCTGAACAGTGCGACATTAATATTCAATCAATCAATCAAACCCTCCTTTATCTATTGCCCATCTTTTAACTTAGCACATTTATAATTTTTGTTTCCCATAAGTGTGTCATTTCGTCCAGCAATTTGAAGAATTGTTGTAACACATATGATTTGAAAGCCATTGAACTTCCGTATAATATGGTAAATCTTTGTATTCACTTTCTATTTCCAGAAATGAAGCAAATTGACAATGATTAAGTGTATGTTCTGAAATATAATTTACAATTTTGGTGACTATTTTTAAAACATGTCCTATATTGAAAACTTTGGAGCACAGTACCTAATGGTGAATAATATGATGAAAGTGTTCAAAATTATTGCAATGCTGTTTGCATGTTCTTTTTTTTAATCTTGCAACAACTCCTTCAGTAATACCGATCATGATAGATGTACCATCATATAATACAAACCAACTTTTCCAATGGTAACTCATGCTTCATCAAGACATCTATAAATACATTCAAAATACCAGCCCCAGTGGTTGTATTATGAATATGAATGATTTCCAAAAGTTCTTCACTTATTTTTTTAATTTACCTTGCATCCATGAATAAAAATGACTAACTGAGCGAAATTTCAAATATCTGTACTTTCATCAATATTGCAATAAAGTAAGCTTCAAATGTTGATATTCTTGAGTTATGCTGCTTTCTCAAATTCTTGACCATTTCATCAACTCTGCTAGCTACAATGGTTTGACTTAAACTTACATTTTTAATTTCATTTGTCTGTGCTGGACAGAATACTTCAGCTGTTTTAAGTAAAACATTAACTAATAAATTCCCTTTCAGTAAATGATTTCGATCTGATGGCATGATTAAATATAATTATATATTTTTACAGCATCTATATAGTCTGCAAAAAATTTAATGAGTACACTTTACTGTTTTTGAAGAATTGATCTCAATTCAGACTTGTCTTCATGAAATTTTGAAAAGTATTGGTCATGATTTGTACCATAATGCCTTTAAGGTTACATTCCTTGGGAACTAAAATAGAGTTTTCAGATATCAAGAATATTTTATTCTTGTTTGGGATACAGAAAATATTGCATTTCCAATTTTCTAGAAAATAACGACATTCCTCTTGAATTGATCTTTCTTTACTCATTGTTGAAATTTTATTACATTTTTTATTAAATAACTTTTTAGTTTAATATGAATATAAATCAAAATCCAATTTTACTTGCAAATGATTAAGTATACACTGCCTTTTGTCTTAACAGTCCTGAATATTTTTTAAACTTTAAAAAAACATCTGTGTGTGTGTGTGTGTGTGTGACTGCCTCTTGCTGATCAAAACCTCCAAACAGAGAAGGAGGAAGATAAAAGTCGCACACACAAAGAATCGTGTACCATCCATAGTTAAGAATATGCATATAAAAATGCATTTCAGAATTTTGCAAAGTTATTTATTATACACTGCTGGACAATTGCTAAGGACGGATAACACTATCATCCATAGCAACCACAAAATGAAAGGAAGGAAAATGTGGAAAATTAGAATAAGTGCGGGATATTAGTAAGAAGAAGTATGAGTATGCAAATTTTTTTTCCACGTCTGTTCATCACGTGATAGCGTTCATAAGAGCTTTAAAGGTTTTGACGCGTGTGGACAGTTGTGTTGTTTCAAGTCAAAGTTTTACAGGAAATATTTAATAGACGAACTTAAAAGTTTTGGCATGTCTTCCCGACATCACATAGATGATTTTATGCGTGGCCGAATTATTGGAAAGAACGAAGAAGGGCGAAAAATAACAGATGTTGCCAGGGAGTTCGACATCGCTCACAGCGTTGTTTCACGGCTGTGGAAGTCATTTAAAACTACTGGAATGTGTAGTAGACAGCACGGGGGAGGTCGTGTTAGAAGTACGACGCCTGCAGAAGACAGATATATCGTCCTATATCAGCAAAAAGGAACAGGCGCACCACAGCTCAGCAGGTAGCAAATCAGTTTCTTGCTGCCCCAGGAAAGCAGATCTCCCGAAAAACAGTTGCCAGACGTTTGAGGGGAGGAGGACTATACGCACGCAGACCTGTTGTGTGTGTCCCATTGACCAGACAGCACCGTACTGCCCGTTTGCAATGGTGTCGTGAGCATCACAATTGGACTGAACAGGACTGGGCATGCGTACTATTCTCAGATGAGAGTAGGTTCAGTCTGTCATCGGATTGTAGATGCCAACTGATCTGGCGAGAGAGTGGTACTGCTTATCGTCCAGAAAATATCCAGGAAAAGGACCGATATCCGACATGCAGTATCATGGTGTGGCCCGCGTCATGATCAATGGCCGCACGCGCCTACATGTGGTTGCGAATGGGACTATGACGGGCCAACGATACATTGATGAAGTTCTACTTCTTCATGTTCGTTTTTTACGTTGTGCTGTCGGTGATAAATTTATTTTTATGGACGACAACGCAACATGTCATCGAATACTCGCTGTTCAGGATTGTCTAGACAGTGAGGGTAATCAACGTCTCGTATGACCAGCACGTTCTCCAGATCTAAACCCCATTGAAAATGTGTGGGATGCTTTGGGGAGGCAAGTTGCTGGTCGAAACTATCCTCCGACAAACAAGAACACCCTCATCCGTGCATTCACAGAGGAATGGGATAAATTGCCTCAACAGCTGCTGGATAATGTTGTGCAAAGTATGGTACGACGTGTGGAATGTTGCATCACACTCCACGGTGGACATATCCCGTTCTGATACCTTTCTGTAAGGTGTCTGCTGACTTTTAGATGCATTGTTCCATTTCTCCGTACGCAGATCAAATGAACATTTTTTTTCTTTCAGATGTTTCACAGCTTTTGTACTTTCCAGAACAATAAATATTCTTTATTCTAATGTCTGAACAGTGTGGCAACTATATTTTATCCTACTAGGCCTCATGTCTCGCTTAATGTTATGCTACATAGCAATTTGTGATCCGTCCTTAGCAATTGTCCAGCAGTGTAGTAAAATTAATGAAAACGTTAATAAAAAAAAAAAAAAAAACATTTTTAATCTAAAGGTCATTTCTATTGGTCAAAAGGATTTCTTTTAAAACAAGAACAGATAAAAGAAAATATATTGTATATATATATAAAAGGTTCACCTTAAATAAATTTAGAAATGAAAAAACTTTAAAAAAACTTGATATTTAAAATTTTTTAAAAAAGAGTTGGCGGGCCACATGCGGCTCTTGGGCTGCGTGTTTGACACCCCTGTGCAGACAAAAAGAATATGTCATTTGAAAAAAAATCCCAATTTTTTCTAATCCAAACTAATAAAATGATTTGGCTGTTGAAATAATTCATTAATTTAGAGTTTATTATTCGTTAAACCTGGGGTTTGCCTTCCTTTTAATCAAGGAAAAAGAAAATTCTTTAACTCGCAAAATTTGTTAAATAGAGGTTTGATAAATCAAGGTCCAACTGGGCATTTAAAGAACTGTATTCAGAGCGAGATGTGAGAACCCTGTTCCACATGTCACTCCACAGTATATTATACAAGTTTTTACATAAAAACTATTGTAATGGCTGATTAGATATGTACTTATAATATTAAAAATTTAAATGGACAGTTTTTTAATATCTAGCTTGCATTTTAAAAATTTTAAGGGAAGCTGATATATATATATATATATATATAACATTTTTACCAATCATAAAATCTCAAAATAAAACCTCATAGAAAACATTTTTTTAGTAAAAACTCTACTTGTCTCTTTTTCTTGCATCATTTATCAAAACTTAAATGGGAAAGCTTTGATGCTGCACTTAAAAAAAAGCAACATACAACATCCCATGGGAAAATACCAGCTGAGGCAAACATACCCGTACTTTTTGTAGATTCTGTCCTTGAGATTTGTTTATGGCCATAGCAAAACCAAGTTGAACTGAAACTACTGCCATTGAAGGGGGGAAAGTAGATTGCTGTCAGAAGGATAAAGTATAATTCTTGGAGTAAAAGCATGTAAGCCTTTTGTATGTCATCAAAACTTTCACGTCTGTTACATTGGGCATCAGTTTTTGAATAATCAAACACGTTCCATTGCTTAGTTCTGCCAATGGATTTAAATTCCTGAGCAACATTATGACAACTTCTACTTAGAGGTTAAGTACATGCAGTGGCATTCCGGAAGGAGGTATTGCATTAATGAAAACTGTTTTGTTCTTCGTGATTTTTGCACATAATGATGTCTGCACTGAAATATGTCATATTTTAGCCTAGAAGTTTTCATAAAACTTGTTCATCAATTTTCAAAGAATCGTCATTCTCGGTGACCTTTCCTGACAGATTTTTCATTTAAAAAACATGGGATCCAAAAATTTCCTTAACGGTGGATTTCTTCACAACACATTCTTTGAAAATTTCCACTATATCTTTTCTTAATTGGCAGTCATTATTGAAAGTTTCATTGCCAAGATGTAAAATTCAGTTTTCAAAATCCTGTTCATGGGGTTTTGTTCTCATATTTGTAGTGAAAATTGCTTGAATTAGCTCTAAAGAGGCGAATTCTTTCAAATTTTAGAATATCACATCATAAGTTATTTTACCATTCAATGACAAAATGCCAGAATATCAGTCGTTTTACTTTTTCACTGAAGAATTAAAAAATTTTACTAGCATTAATGGAATCTGCAATATTTAACTTTTAAAAGAAATTATAATTTTCCTACCTTGGCACAATGAAACATTTGAGTTTAAAAATCCTTTCGAAAATTTTTATGAAAGTGTACACAGATGTTAATATTTAAAAATTACTTTTTAATCACTTTGTTTGCAATTTTCTGATTTTATTCTTTTTTGTAGTGATGGTCCAAAGTCGGTGAATAATGTGTCGTCTCATCTGATAGGCTAGCCACTTGACACTTTTCAACTTCATCCTGCATCATCCTTTAGGAGTCATGTTGCAACTGTGAAAATTTTCTTTTCTTCACAGATTCTTTGGATGCCCTGTAGTCTTTGCAGCATCCTATTTGTTCATCTCATTTATTGATTTATGAAACTTTGGGGAGGGGGAGGAAGAATACATATATTTTACATTCTCAAAAAATTCAACCAATATTTTGTTGGATACCCCCTTCCCCCCATATTGGAATCAAACATTATGAAATAGTTGACAAAGCTACTAAAACAACTTTTGGTCCAATTCCCCCAATGTCTCTGTACTATTATATTTTAAAGTGTATTAAATCAAGGAAGATGAATGGAATCTTTTGATAAAGAACAAATTGTATAACAAAATGCCCAGCATTTCTCATTTGAAATCATTGTCATGTAGAAGACTATACATTATTTTAATATGATTGGGAAGTGGACATATGAGACTTACTTAGACATTATTGATTCTTTATCTTTTAAAAATAGTTAAAGTGCATAAAAATTAATAAGTCACTTTTTATTCTTCTGGCTTAACTGGTGTTTCAGTAAAAACTTTGCAAGTTTGCTAACATTGACCTTTGGACTGTTCTAATCAGGTAAAAAAAAGTCACAAAAAAAACTTGTTTCCACATTTTCAAGTATAATTTTAGAAGTTAATGGTAAAATCTTAATAACAATTATAAAAAATATTCAAAAAATAAATACAGATATTTGCATTTTTAACTGTTACAGCATCTTTGCCTGGGAAAAATTCACCTTGTGTAATTGTATTTTCCCACATTTTGATTAAAGGCCTTTTTTGTTGTTGATAATGATTTGGTAGGTGATTTTTCCTATCCACAAATTTTTCTATACTTGCATGACTTTAATTTTTTCCATACGTTTAATTTAAATCAAAAGCAACTTTTTATGCTTTGTGCAAAATTGGGTTTTATTTTAAAAACAAATTTTTTAAAAATTTATTTAACTATATGTTTTAGTTGATGTGCCCCATATCGGGCCATGTTCTCAGTGCCAGAAATTTAACCCCCCCCTACTAATCTTATTTCCTATATATATATATATATACATAAAATGTTCTTCAAATTATTGAAAATCTGTATCTAATTATATTTAGCATCTATATTCACAAATCTGTTGTGCATATTAATTCATTTATTTGTTGAATTACATACATTAAATCAGCTTATATTTTACATACAGCTTAGCACAATGATTTTTATACTGGGTTTGCACATTCTTTGGAAGAAGTACATGTAAACTTTCCAAGGATAAACAATTTGGAAAAGAAAAAGTACCTTTGTTCTTGATTCATATTGTTTCATGTTCTCTGAAAACTGAAGTATCTTAATTGCATTTGTAATAAGGATCAAAACTCTTTATTATTTTATTTTTTTATAAATATTGCTTTTTTTTATTATTTCTGAATTATATTGTATACAAATAATTATAGAAGTATTTACTGAACTCATTTTTATTTTATGCTTCTATAACATTAAAATCCTATTTAACATTTTTTTAATAGCTATTATGTAAAATGTTCTAATTATAAATAATTTTGCAGCTAACTTTTCATGAAGAAATTGCTCCAACAAATATTCTTAGCATTTTAGCTAACCAAATACCTTATTCTGATTTCAATCAAAGCCCGAGGAATATGTATGAGTGTCAGGTAGTCCTTTTTAATTTTAAAACTTGACTACCAAAAGCAAATAAATAATTATTTTTTAATGAAAATTAGTATTTTAATAAAAAATAATCTTTGTTCCCTTTTAGATGGGTAAGCAAACAATGGGAACATCATGCCTTGCCCTCAGATACAGATCTGATAATAAGCTGTACCATCTTCGCACACCTCAGTCACCAATGGTTAGACCTAATATGCATGATCATTTTCTCATGGATGATTATCCTATGGGCACAAATGCTATTGTTGCAGTTATATCATATACTGTAAGAAATATTTGAATTTATTTTCATAAAGCTAATTGATGTTAAGATGAATTAGAAGTATGTAATTATTTGCTATGAGAGTGCAGGGTCTTTTAATATTTCATCCATTTTGTATAGTGAAAAATAAGTTAAGCAGTTTATTATATGTAGTAAAAATACATTTTATTTTGCTGCAAAATTTTTTTAGTTTTAAATTAAATGAACTTTTGACCATTTATGTGTATAAAAAATATTTATTTTTTTAGAAACTTCAAAATTTAAAAGTTTAGTGGGATATTTGTTTAATTTCAAGCTGTTTACTTTTCTTTTAAATAAAGTGCAAGGTTATAATATAAAGAACCCAAATCTGTATGTACAGCTTATTTAATCATGTTTTGTATGGATATTTCTTTAATCGCAATTCACAACTTTAAAATAGTGTATTTCTATTTAAATTAATTTTGATTTTGCAAATAACTGTAATTTTGCAAATTGATGTAATATTAAAAGATGCAATAACTGTACTGTAGTTTAAAAAAATAAATGAGTTAAATATTTTTGTGGAACAATGCTAAGTATTTTGTTTTTAATATTGTCATGTTAGGGATATGATATGGAAGATGCAATGGTTTTAAATAAATCTTCTGTTGAAAGAGGCTTCAAGCAGGCTAGTATATATAAAACTGAAGTTATTAATTTACGTGTAATTTCTGGAGATAAAGGATTTCAGAAAACCCTAGTCTTTGAGCGAGAGAAAGATGGAAAATTTGCTGATTTTATTGATTCTGATGGACTTCCTTATATTGGTACAAAATTGAATTATGGGGATCCAATTTGCTGGTAAGTCTTTATTTTAGAAAGCTGCTTAAGTTTATGCTTAATGTTTTGATTGCAAATTTTGTAAAAGTTATTTTCAGTATATTCTACTTTTAATGATCATAGATATATTATTTTTAGTTATATTGATAAAACTACAGATAAGGCTTCATATGTGAAATATAAATCTGTTGAAATTGCTTATGTTGAAGATGTAAAACTCTTAGGAAATGATACTGGTACAGACACAAATCAGAAAATTGCTATTAAATATAGAATACCTGTAAGTATGTTATTGTTGCTTAACTCTTATTTATTTCTCTTTGATTGTTAAGTTGTAAGCTTATTGTTGTTCTAGATAGAATTCAAATCTTTCAAGCTACATATTTGAATGAAAGAGTTTTTTTTAAACAAAATTAAAAAATATAATTTGTAAGTGAGAGAAAACTTCCTTTTTTTAAACATAGATTTAAATTTAGACTACACCCCACCCCATTTCAAAACTAATGGTAAATAAATCATGTCTTTGTATCTTAAAATGCTGACATACATTAAAACTAATGATTAAGTACAATCATATAAAATATTAAATTCAATTTTCTGTAGAAAATTTAAATAAGAAATATTTTTTTAATTGTGTTATAATTTAATAATTATCAAAAACTGGTAATATTTCATATTACTGTAGTAATTGCTTTATGTTGCTTATGATTTTTTCATATATTTTATTGTCATTGTTTTATTTTTATTAGCGAAATCCTATAATTGGTGATAAATTTGCAAGTAGGCATGGACAGAAAGGTATTTGCAGTATAATGTTGCCTGTTGAAGATTTGCCATTTACTGATAGTGGAATGACTCCTGATATAATTTTCAATCCTCATGGTTTCCCATCTCGTATGACAATAGGTAGTTTTTTCAAACTGAATTTCACTAATAAATATATTGAGATTTTTTTTTACATGGGGTTATTATTTTGTAATTAGTATTTTGATTTAATTGTAATTGCAAAATAGCAATCTTTAGTAATGCTTATTAGTGGATAATTTGTACCTTTCAAGCTTTGTAGCAATAGTTATAATGATTATCTTATCAGAATTCTTGCTTCTATTTTTTACTTCATATTCATGTTGCAATAATTCACAAATTATATAAAAAGGATTTTTTTATTTTGATAATAAAGTTTTTAAACTCCCATACTGTAACATAGTGTGTGTGTGGAGGGGGTAATTCCGTTAATTCTAAAATCTAAATTCTTAAAATAGATTTACAATGTAACTTATATTAAATCTGTTTTGTGTATCATTTAAAATTTCATTCAAAATTAATTTTAGTTTTCATATTTATAGATGATAGTTAAGAGAGAAATATATTTGATAACTGATTATATTAATGACTTTTAATAGGTATGATGATAGAAAGTATGGCTGGTAAATCAGCTGCTATACAAGGTACATTTCATGATGCTACACCTTTCACCTTTTCGGAAAATAATTCTGCTATTGAATATTTCGGAGAATGTTTAAAGAGAGGTAAATAAGTTACTTTTACTGTATTGTTATTAATTTACATTCCATCTAATATATATTATAAATGTGAAAGTTTGTGAGGGTGTTTGTGGGTCTTTCACGCAAAAACAACTGAATGTATTTTAATGAAACTTTACAGTAATATAGCTTATACATCAGAATAACACATAGGCTATAATTTATAAAAAAAATTTTAAAAGTGTCCAAAATATAACAATATTTGTCAAGTAAGTAGGAAAAAATTCTGGCATCTGCAAGCAAATCTGGCTTGTGCTGCAAAAAAGCCCACCACAGCATATATCTATCTTTTGTTTGTGAAAAACTTTTTGTTTTGGCCATGCAAGGGGCTCATCTAATTAATTCCTGTGATCAGAATAATGTCTATTTTTTTTTATTTCAGAATAAAACTGAGTTTTGAAGGGAGAGGTTGTTATAAATCTCTTTATTTTAATGTTTTTTTATGATTTTATTATGCACATTTGGTAGAAAGAAATTTATCTTTTTTCAAAATAAATATTTTTATTGCTCCTGGTACTTACAGTAGATAAACTTTGTCTTTAACACTACATCATTTGGACATATTTCCATAGTTTGTTTGTTGTTAGTAGTTACTTATAACGCTATACTTTTAATTGAATAGGCAGATATTGCGTTTTTAAGTATAAAAATAATTATAACTACTGTACTGTATTTTTTGGAGTGTGTGGGTGAATGAATATTAACATCGCACTACTCAGCTACACGAGGGCTTTTGGCAACGTATCACGTAATTTTGAACCATGGTCAAGTGACGTGGACGACACCTGAGCTGGCACCCCCTTCTCCTAACTACCACACCACACCAACTTAGAAGGAATATTCTACCAATACTTAGCAGGAATATTCTTTGAAATACACTCTTCCAAGATATATGGCAGCACGGGTTCTATGATGAATATTTTAGCTGGGAAGCCGAATAGTTTTGTAGCAAATATTGCGTTTTCAGCTGACGGCGTTTTCAGTGGATGCAAAGATTATTATTTTTGTCCCAAAAAAATAGTTTGTCAAAATTTAAGTGTCTTATGTTTTTGTATGTTAGTGAAGACCTTGGAAAAAGATTTGACTACTTATTTTAAGTGAACGGTGTATATAATTAATTTTTCTGTGGAATATCTTTAATTAATTTTTTAGCTCTAACAGATTAAATTTTCCAAATTGGAGTATTTTGTTTATGTATATCCCTTAATTTGTAAATGTAGTGATTCAAAAAAAATATTGTATGAAAAAAACTGCAGTAAACCATAATGCGGTTGGATAAAGTATTAAAGTGCATTTCTCCCCTACACGCCGGGTCTTACAAAGCTCGAGCTACGAAAGTAGCTAGGCATTTGCCAACTTGACTCTATCGTTAACATTTCGCTATGTTTTTCATTGAATCGCCATTATAATTTAAGAAATGGTGTTGCTTGCGAATATTACAATTTTAAAATAAAATAAATACAACAGAAAGTAATATTAATGTATTACACTTTCAGATATAAATTATTTACACTACTTTAAGCTTTCATTACGCAAAACTTTTAACAATGTGTTACTTTTGCTGAGCAGTGATCAGCTTAGGGAGGTATTTTGAAAAATCAACCCTCAAGAGTGTTACGAGGAATTATAAATAAAAAAAATCCTTTTTATCAGCTATTAGATCTACATGCTTAAAATTTAACAAAGGTGTTTTTTTTTCTTTTTTTTGTTTAGCTGAGATATGCAAAAAGCTTTTTTGTTTAATTTGCAATTCACATAAAATTAACTCATTAAAAACTTCTTTTTCCTTCGATCTGTGTTTAATTTTTCAGCTCAGCTGTGCGAAGAACGGGTATATCAGCTAGTTATTTATAATATTTGTTAATTTATTCAATAGTTCTTAAAATTATTTTGAAATTCCTAAATTCTTGTGAATAGCATTTGGTGATATTTTAAAATTTGTAATTATAGAAACTTTTTAAAGAATAATGGTTTGTATTTATTTAACTGCTGTTTCTTTAATGCTTATTCCTTCCATCCTCTCCCTCTTAATATATTTCAAGCTGGATATGATTACTACGGAACAGAAAAAATGTACAGTGGTGTTAGTGGTGAAGAACTTGAAGCAGATATCTTTTTTGGAGTTGTTTATTATCAAAGATTGAGGCATATGGTTTCTGATAAGTATCAAGTAAATCATTATTTTTATATCTGGAAGTATTTTTATAGCTTTTCTTAAATCTCTTCTCAAAGATCTATTTTGGAAGTGCTATTTTTATATAATATTAAATGCAATAAATCAAAATCCCATCATTTTAAATATATTGTTTTCTAAATTCATCCAATAAACATATATTTTTGAAAAATCATTATAATTGTATTTTTAACTATGATAGAGCATAGAACTCTAAAGTTATTTGCTTCTTAAATAAACCCAATGCTCAAAGTCTCGACTTGCATTATTTTATATTCACTGGGATATTTTTTTATGGATTATATTGAGGAATGTATGATCTGGTATTGAACATTTGAATTATCATGCAATGTCAACAATTGCTTCTGAATTTGATAAAATTGATATTTAAGAACATGATGCACCAAAAAAATCAAATTTTATTTGAATACATAATTTATTTTTAATTTACCTCAGTAAAATGCAACTTTTTTTAGAATGCAAAGATCAGAAAAGAAGCCAAAAAGCTTTTTGTCACAGCTTAATGTACAGTCTTAAAATGAAAATTAAATACGGTCAAGACCTCTATATAATTAAATTGCTAAATTCCGGAAAAACGTTTGTTATATGGAAAATTCGTTATATAAAGGTTCATCTTTTAATGTATTTTATAAACCACATGAAACAAATTTTAAATTCATTAGCTCTATGTATTAAAAAAAGCAATTATTCATACCTTTTTCAAATTAGAATATATTTATTTTGTATATCTCACCCATCAAAAAAGAAAGAAAAACTGTAAGGAAAACAAGAAAAAAGAATGACGAAGAATACACAGTATTTTAAATATTAAGGAAATAGTTTTATATTAAAATTAAAGAATTTTAAGGACATTTTCTAATTCAAAACATACAAGTAATATTAAACATACATTATTTTATAATTAGAACATGGAGCAACTCCACTGAGGGTGAAAGAGGATATTGAAAATGTTTCAAGGGAACTGGACAGTGTGAGTTAAAGGTTGCACTTCTTGGATGAAATGTCCAGAACTCTATTGCTCTTGCTGAGTTAGGATCTAATAAAACCAGTTCAAAGATTTATGACCACCATAAAATGTGTTAAAGAGAAAATAACTTGAAATATTCCAAAATACTTTAAAAATAGGGAGACAAAAAATGAATCACAAAAGAAAAGGTTTGCTATATAGAAAATGCACTTCGCTATAGAGAGGTTATTTTACTGAGAAAATCGTGAAATGTTCATGGTTGCAGGAAAAAGTTTGCTGTATAGAAAAATTCGCAATATAGAGGTTCGACTATAGTTTTAAAATTATTCTTGACCATGTTAAAAATTAATTTAAGTTTAAATATCTGTACAGTTTAACATTATTTTTGAGAAGTATGTTTAGTGGTATAATTTGAATGAAATCTTTTTCTATTAACTTAATAATAAAAATAAAATGTTTTAAAGAAAATTTAGTGATAAAATATTTCTGAATCTGCACTTTCTTTTTTACTTGATGTTGTATATTATCTATACTTCGTTTCACCTTAAGTTGGCAGCGCTGGGAAGGGTACGCTGACCAAATCACAGCCACTACAGGTTTACTCTAGGAGAAGAGTGTGACTATAACAAATAAAATTCTCCATATTTGGTGAGCAAAAAAATTACTCTTGAAAAATTTGTCCATTAAAATTGTATGAGGGTTTTTTTTAATAATAGTATAAGCCCCTTTTCTAATCGAAATATTTAAGGGTTTGCGTTTCAATATGTTTAAAAATATTGATTAATTAACTAGCAAAACTTTTCTTGACTAAAATATCAATAGTTCCCAACATGTTGATTGCCTTTTTTAAATGAAAAAATTCGGTTAAATTGTAATTCACATGCTATTATTACATTGATTTTTTTAAGTAAATTATGCCACTTTCAAAATAAATGGCTCATTTATCTTTAGTTTCATAATTTCATTTATTACATCTGTTTATAAAATACAAATTTCTATCTTGTTTATAAATAATGAATCATCTTTTCTCCATTATTACTGTTTTAAATCAGTTTGTAATTATTATTCACATTACATGTAAATGCTGTTTATGTACGTTAGCTTAAGATATACAGAAGCACATAATAGAATTTGGGGATTAATTTCAAAAGTTTTATCAATATTCATATATTATAATCTTTTATAAAATTTATAGTTTATCTGGAAAAAATATCTTCATGCATATTTCAAAAATTATGTTACTAACTTTATATACAAAGTTTATATATTCAGCTCAATCAGTATAACTTTTAAAGAAAAAAATGATTTATTAAAATAATTTAATACAAAAATTATATATTTTGATATTTAGAACTGTATTTGTTGTAAAAAGGTTAAATAAATTTTTTTAAAGGGACAATTCCTCTTTTTTATTAGGTATTCATAAATCAAATTATATATACATGTATATTTAACACTCCATGTAGGAAGCCTTTAGAATCAAAACGAAAGCATTGCACATTCTCTTAACTCCCTAATTTTTCGTAAATAATTTCTGCCATATATCATGTCTTTCAAGAAGCACAGCCTGTATTTTCCTTTTTTCAAATGTGAACCTGGTGTCCTTTAGTAATCTGTACAAGGTTGACTGGCTAATGTTCTTCGAAAAATTTCGGCATCATCATTTATTTCCTTCTGAACTTTGGATAATGTAGGAATCTCATTCTTACGGAAAAAGCCATGAATTTTTTTTGCTGAATGCACAATTATGTGAATTCATCATATTTCACCAGCCTTCTATGCTGCCCTACGACACCGGGTCGTTTTTTACCCGAACTTAAGCTCTCAATGTCTTTTCCTTCTTCAAACGAAAAACAGTTCTCTTCGAAACGCCAGTCAGTTCAGAAACCTTTGTTACAATTTCACTGATGGATTCTTGCGGGTTTTCTTCTCAAAGTTAAGAATAAACATTCAGTATGTTTTTCCGAACTCCGCTTCTGATAGATATTCCTCGCTTCGATGGTGTATACAGCGAGGTTGGTGACATTTCTATCTCGGATATATTTAAGATTTAAAAAAAAATCAAGAACTAAGATAGTCGCATGAGATATAAAATTATTATGTAAGAATGAAGCTTAGTCGCAAAGCGAATGGCGTTGATTTGGCACAAATATTTTGGAAGAATGTAATTTTAAAAACCGTTTTTTTCAGCTAAAAGTCAAGTAGTTTTCTACTGTATTCGTTCACAGGTATTAAAGAATAAATGCTTTTAAGATGTAATTAACTTAAAATATATCTTTAAACCTACAATTTCTGTAATACATGATACTTTTTAACAATTTTCTATGCATTTGCATTGATTTAAGTTCCAAAACAAGTTGAAACTACTGTTTCAAACGGATTGTTACATTCCCTACCTTTTCCAATGCTGCCAACTTGAGGTGAAACAGAGTATAAACCTGTAAATGAAACTAAATATATTCATGTACCACTAATATATGCAGTAAGTGCCGTTTCATTTGTAGTCTTTCTGTATATGTGGACCAATTTGTTTGATGAAATACAATTTACAAATTTGTAAAACTGAATTGTCTATTGGAATACTTTATCTTGAAATTTATTTTAGGTGAGATCAACAGGACCTGTTGATCCTCTTACACGCCAACCTGTAAAAGGTCGAAAGCGAGAGGGAGGTGTTAGATTTGGAGAAATGGAACGTGATGCTTTGATTGCTCATGGGGCATCAGGGCTCCTTCATGATAGACTTTTTACTTGCTCAGATGCATCACAGGTATAAAATATTATTGATGTTTCAAAAACTTTATGAAAACTATATTGTGGTTTTTGTTTTAATATTAGTTTGTTGCTTTTATCATTTTGCTTTTTGAGAATTTCACATTAATGAATCAATGAGAAACTAATTCCAAAAGCTTACTTTCATAAAATAATCTTTGAGATTTATTTATACAAATTTATCTGAACAGAAATTAAAATTTTTGTTTTTAATTCATCTGTCTAAATTTTGTATACTTTAAAGTATAGTGTTTGTGTACATTATTCACACACACAAAACTAAAAATAACTAGACATTTTGGTTTACTTTCCTAAGAATTGATAAATGAACACCCTGGAGGGGGAAGAAAATCCATGAGGACAGTTTGTTTTTAAAAGTAGCTGTAAGAACTCAGAAATATTTGCAAATTGAATTTAAATTTGTTTTCTTAGGCTAATCTGATAGGGAATTTTTTTCCCTTTTAAAAATGCTAAGCATGCTTGATGTATAGTTTTGCTCTCAGTGAACTGAAAATATTTTTTACTATATATTTCAGTTTAAATTTTTTGTAATGATTTTGCTTAAAAGCAAAACTTTACAACCTTTACATTTTATGCGTTTTTCTACAAAATTTCCTTTTAATTTACACAATGTACACAGATGTAAAATTTAAATGTTTATGAAAAGGGGTTGTGAGTTAATGGAGTAAAACTTGCTATCCATTAGTTACAAAAAAGATGTGTTTAGGATTTGGAATAGCATACATTTATAAAAAGAACATGTATACTTTAATTTTATTATTAATTGTATGACTATATAGTTAAGTCATTATTAAAATTTTAGAATGTTGTATGCCTTACATTCTTAATTATTTTTTACAGCAATATGTTTGTATGAAATGTCAAGATCTTCTTTCGCCTGTTTTAAAAAAGCAAGAACCACCTTTCATGACTTATAATGAATGGATTTGTAGACTTTGCGGTTCAAGTGAAGATGTGGTCCTGATAGATATTCCCTATGTTCTTCGTTATTTATGTGTAGAATTGGCAGCACTGAACATTAAAATCAATCTTAAAATTGGTGATTTTATGGCAAATGATCCATAATTAGCAATCTTGTGATATGAACATTTTGAAGTTAGTTGTTGTCATGCCTCATTATGTTAATTCAAACCATTTTTGTTTCTAAATAGCACATAATAAATCATTATTTTCATCTAATTTGTATTCGTTATTTGTCTTTTAAAGTCTATATTATAATACAGACTAATTTTGCAGGAAATAACAGAATTTTAATAATTAAAATGTGAAATTTAGAAAGGATCTAATTTTACATTAAACTGATTTAAGTTTCCATGCTATGCAAAAAATTATCCTAAGACCTCTGAAACTGTTCCACATTATTTATTTTGCATGTGAATGTTTAGAATAAACTGGTAAAGTTGTACTTAAATTTCATGAAAAAGTATTTATTTCATGGCACACAATTATTTAAACATTTGAAAATGCCTTACTTTATTTACAGCACTGGCTAAAAAAATCAAATAGAAATCTGTTAAATAAATATATATTTATCTTTGACAAAATCTAATTAAAAATATTTTAATTACAAGAAATGGAAAAGAATTTCACTGGTAACAGAAAAATTATTCATCACTTCACATAATGTTTTATCATATAATAAAATATTAGTTATAATTTGTTATAATTATAACTAACGCAGAAAATAGGCAGTTATCAACTTCAGATTCTTTTATACAAAGCATGATATTGAACAGCTGTAACAAAAATATTGAGAATGTACTATTTCACAATGATTTACATAATTATCTGTATGTAATGCTTTTTCTAGGAATTTAAAATATACTGCATAAGTTTATTGAAAAATCTATTGAATTGTAAATTTTATAATTACCATGGCATATCTCAATCTACAGACATTGATAAATATGATTCTATTATAGTTGGAAGTTATTTAAAATTATTGAATGATTAAGTTGATGAATTTTTATAATTCATCATCTTAACTATTCAATTGTGTAGCTAAACAATGTGACTTTAATATTCACTCACTTAACTATTCAATACCATTCTAAAAGTTTTATTTAAAACCAAAGGAGTAACATAGACCCAATAATCAAAGAATTATTTATTGTATGAAAAGAGCTACAACACTCTGTTAACAAAAATATGACCATTAACACATGTCTGGGATTCCCATTCAAAATAGGCATGATTTTAGTACCCTTTCAAAGTGAGTGGACTCCGTTTTTAATGAGAGAGCTTATAGGATGAGCATTGATGTACTTGAATAGGATAATAACTTCTCTGACTTATTACAGCTATTGAGCTCCAGATCTGTCTAAAAACATTGTGCTCCATCCAATTGTGCAAAAAACCAATGGCCTATCACACATCCAGCCTGAATCATCTCAACTTCTACAAATTATATATATGATGATGATTTTCAGTAATTTAATCTTTAATAGCTTTTGATTTATTTATGGTCCAGTCCTTCAGGACAACTGTTTAATTATTTTAACTAGCTACCCGCTAACGGGGAGTTTTGTTTGACAATTTATCGTACCACCATGCCAGTCGTTTCGGCTCCATGCTCTTGTCAACCAAATTGCTTAGTGTGTGGTTGGGGAGAACGAAACTTCTTCGCAGAGATAAACTTTTTTTCACGAGTTTTGCCACCCATGCGGGCGTGAGCTACAAATTATCTCCTGTCCAAGATTTTATCGAAAAGGCCGTGGATTGAATTTTTTTAGTGTCTTCCACCCCTCGTGGTGACCCCCAACCTTCCTTTCCAACCCACACTATTTTGCTGGACCCTCACCTGGGTGCAGAATGGTTCAACCCCGTTGTCTTTCATAGCCCATCCAAAGTCCCTTTCTGCTTCTCTCTCGTCTAACAGCGAGCCAATCAAAAGCCATTTCCTGCTTCTCTCTAGTATAAAAGCAGGACTCGGAAGCCAGTCGCCTCATAGACATGGAGGCCGACCACGCATTTCAAGTATACCTGATCCAATACCAGGGAGTGCATCTCTCTGATTACATTACGTTTATGACGCAGTTTCGAATCATTGTCAACGGCTTGCAACCTCCCGAGATTATTGACCTCCACACTGACACTGAACAGCGTATTGTGGAGCTGCTGACCAAAGTGCTCCCTGATCAGCATTCTCTGGACATTCTTCGTGTCAGAGCCTTTGCTGGTGTTGAACCAAAGGACGTGTCCAGTGACTACGTGGAGCAGGAGGCTTCCAAAGGAAAAGGAGCCTTCTTTCATGCTCTGTGGACTCTGTATGCCAAATCCAGCTTATACCGTTTGGCATATAAGGCTTGGAAACGACATGGTCCGCAAAACTTGACCACGTGGACTCTATTGGCTCAAGCGGTGTGGCCCGATACCGTGTTTCAAGTCCCTGAGGTATGCTCCATCTGTCTGAGTCCGATGCACTGGCTAGAAAAGACACACTGTGGCCATGGGTTTCACTTGCAATGTTTGTTGCAACACCTGGACGTGAGTAATACCTGTCTCCTCTGCAGGGCACCCAACCCATTGAGAACATCCTAGAGACCGTGATGAGCCCCAGAAAAATGAGAGAACTGGAAAGGAGCATAGCTCTGGATCAGTTCTCCCATTTTTTTTGGGCTGCTCTAGACGCCAAGGTTGGCTTCCAAAGCGTATCGAGAAGCACAAGAGTTGTCTCGCCATCATGGTCGAAAATTGAAAGAATGAAATGTAAGAAAATTTAAAAAGGAGACTCTGGAAGAAAAGATGAAAGGTTTCACTAAAAAAAAAATATTTTTTTTAGTATAGTTTAAAACTTTTACTCTTCACGATTGTCTTAAGAGTTTTTCCATACTCAAGGTTTAACCGCTCATCCATGGTGCCTTGGATCGTCCATCAATGTTGGTACTGTGACGTAGTATAGTTTAAAACTTTTTACTCTTCATCCCAAGAATTTTTCCACACTCATTTTGGGATTGACGCTCATCCATGGTGCCTTGGATCGTCCATCAATGTTGGTACTGTGACGTAGTATAGTTTAAAACTTTTATTCTTCACGATTGTCCCAAGAATTTTTCCATACTCAAGGTTTAACCGCTCATCCATGGTGCCTTGGATCGTCCATCAATGTTGGTACTGTGACGTAGTATAGTTTAAAACTTTTTACTCTTCACGTCTGTGCCAAGAATTTTTCCACACTCAAGGTTTGACCGCTCATCCATGGTGCCTTGGATCGTCCATCCATGTTGGTACTGTGACGGACGCATTTAAAGACGCACGGTTTCCTTTTGCAATCCTTGTTGAATCGCATCCTGTTTGAAACGTATAAAAGCGAGAGGTGCTTTAAATACTTTCATTCGTCATGGACCCGATTGATGCCTTCCACGAGTACCTTTCTACCACGGTGGTGCCCGTGACGATGCGCGATAAACCCGATGCATTGGAATATGCTGCTCGGCAGGGCCAAGTCCGAGCTGGCATCATCTACCAAGAGCCCACCGCCAAAAGGGTGTTTGTTCTGTTTTGTAAAAACCATTGGCATAAAAAAAGACGTGGTTGGACAATTTCAAACGGGCCGTCATGGACGCAAAGCATGTCAATGAATTTAGACCCAACGACGTGATGTGGGAAAAAACATCCAAAGGCCTGTCGAGAAATCCAGACAGACTGCTCAAAAATACCGACAAGAGGATGGTTTACATTTACAACAACATATTTTTTGCCAAAAAAGACTTTACGTTTGGCTTGCGAACGGTGAAATCCGGAGAAATTCACTTGATTCAAACGACGCATGTACCCATGTTGATCTATGAATTGCCAGCCTCCAGTCTCAAGTGCCGAGCCCAACCCAATGTGATTCGGAGAAGTTTTGAGCCCCATGACCAAATGCTCTACCATCGAACCATCTTGGAGCCCCACACGGCGTATCCGATCCCGGCTGGAACAAACTACTTTATGTTGACAGTTCAAAAAATTGCCTTTGGTTTGGACATTGTCCCCGAATCCCTTCTCCACCAGCTTATTCAGAAGGGATTCCACGTGGGAGATTTCCGGAAAATGAAAAAATTTAATCAAACTCCTTACAAGCTACCTCCACCTACCCCGATTCATGTACCGGCCGAAAAGCGACCTTTGGAGGAAAAATCTCTACCTTTCCAAGAAACGATCCAAAGTGCGCATCACTCCCGTCATGAGACTCCCGATCATGAGACGTGTGCAGATTCCAGATGTCCTATCTGAGCTACCGATGTACAGATCCCCCTGTGCAGATTCCACAACCACCTGTGCAGATTCCACATGTCCTAGAACCTGTGAAGATTCCACAACCACCTGTGCAGATTCCAGTGTCACTAGAAGTCCCAGAACCACCTGTGCAGATTCCAGTGTCACAAGTCCTAGAGCCACCTGTGCAGATTATACTTGTACATATTCCAGATGTTCCACAACATGTGCAGATTCCAGTGTCACAAGTCTCACAGCCACCTATGCAGATTCTCCCAGAACCTATGAACATTCTACATGTATCAGAACCTGTGCAGATTCCAGATGTTCCAGAATCTGTGCAGATTACAGTGTCACAAGTCCCACAGCCACCTATGCAGATTCTACATGTATCAGAACCTGTGCAGATTCCAGTGTCACAAGTCCCACAGTTACCTGTGCAGATTCCACCTGTGCAGAGTCTCCCAGCACCTATGCAGCTTCTCCCAGAGCTCGACACTTTGGACCCTTTGGAGTCGACAGATGCATTCGACCAGCTAATGACGTTCGTATTTGAACCCCAAGAACTCCAGCTGCTTCACTCGGTACCCTCTATTTTTGATGGAGTTCTCTTCTCCTTCCTGGATGAATTTGAAAGGGAGCCTATGGACTTGAAACTGACCAGACTAAACTCTTGTGTCAAAAACTCTATCGGATTTAAACCCATTCAACCCATGGATCTGTCTGTCAATAGTTCTATCGGTCAATAATCTATCGGAGCTATCCAACCCTTGTCTGTCAAGTGTTGCCTGTAGCTCATTGTATATATTTTTTCAATAAATAATGAATAAGTCTCATTTTTGTCAGAATCATTTCGGCACAACACTTGTTGTACCACCACTATCGTATTTGGAAATCTGGGTCGGATCGAGTCAGAGTATCCTTACACCCTTTTTTTTAACCCAACTTTGGCGTTTCAATTTTGTAAATAAAATTGGACCCGGAGAAAGGGGGATCGAGTCGAGTTGACTCGGTCCCCCTTTTTTCGGGTATACCAAGTTTGGATCACTCAGCTAATGCGCACTCATTTATGCTGAATTATCTTTCTGGGCCAATCGAGTCGACTCGATGTTTCAAGACAACGTTGGAAGGACCAGCCAATAGAAATTGGTTCACGTGACTTCATTAGAGTATAAAAGGACAGCAGTTATGCCTTCGGAATGCTTTTGAATGCCTAAATGTATTTTGTTAAGACTCTCCAGATTTGGAGTCTTGTTTCAATCTCAAATTCTGGCAATCTTAACAGTAAATGTTTTTTAGCAAAAATCTTCAAGAACGAAAATAGGGGGGCAGTTCCCCCCATCTTTTTTCGGGTCCATTCATACACCAAGATTGGAACCTTTGTGATTCGCCCCTTCTCATCTAGATGCATCACTGTGAATCGTCTCCAAGATTGGAGGCCTTCTCACCTAGATGCATCACTGTGAATAGTCACTGAGATTTGAATGAGGTGGTTCCCCAAGATGCATCAAATTACCTGTGAATAGTCACCTAGATTGGAACGTGGTGGCCATCTCACCAAATATTTCATTGGACCTGTCCAGCATGTCATTGGATCCCCGTGTTAAAACTATTTTTGGGAGACCTCTGTTTCATTGGACCTTTCAAGAATTTCATTTGATCCCTCGTCGCTCTGGGGTGGAATGAAAAATTTTCTCTCGGCCCTGAAAAATTTTTTTGTGTGAAATTTGAAAAATTTTATGCTGTTCACATGATTACTCTTTTGCAAACTTTGCTTTATACATGAATCGAGACCCTAAAGACAATGTTGGGATATAAAAACAGTTGAAAAGAAACATGTAAAAGAAGTAGATGGAACGTCCCTTTTGGACCTCAAATACAACGTTGTGGTATAAAAATGGGGGACACAGCCGCGTCCCTTTTGGACCCTAAAAGCAAGGTTGGGATAAAAAAAGGAGTCAGGTAAAACGAGTCGTTCCTTTGGGTCCTTAAAGGAAAGTTTGGGATAGGCGTCATGTAAAACGAGTCGACGAAAAGGTACAGTAACGTTTCAAATGACATGGAAATGAACGAGATGGTTTCAAATGACGTTTCAAACGAGATGGTTTCAAATAAGGTCGTTTTCCATTTCCAATCATTTTTTGAAAGGGTCACGGTGCTCAACAATTTTTTCGACCGACTGTATGGAACCTATGGCAAGTACTGTAAAACGAGAAATGTGACTTATTTTACAGTTTTTGCAATAGTTTAATGGTATAGTGATAATAGCACCGGAGTCTTTGCCTGTATTTTATTAAATTATTTTTTATTCTTTATATATATATATTCATCCCGACACTCACTTTTTGATACATAAATTTATGACGTCATACACCCGAAACTTCAAGGGTTCCTTATTATAGTATAAGCCACGGATTTGGGCATGATGTCGTGGGCATGTGTTTAGCAGGTAAATAGGCATGTAAAGAGTCAAATTGTGTGTAGTTTTGAGATAATTTCTAGAGATTTGAAACAAAAAATGGAACCATGTTGAAGAATGGAAAGAGTTTGACAAAAATCATGAAAAGGATCGAGGTGGAATCGGAAAATTTGGAAGAAGCATTGGACAAGGGTGTACTGAAAGAATGGAAGTGAAGCCATCAGACGGTAGAGAGCATTCAACGTGGACGAACGTCGCATAGTTCAGCTGCACGAGGGCTTTGGTCCACGTAATGTGGAACCATTCAACGGAGGTGTTTCAATCGAGTCCCGTCTTTTCCCAAGGAGGGTATGTATCGCTCAAAGGACGTCTTTCAAATGGAAAGGGGAAACTCAAAGGGGTCAAGCAGGAAACAGGGGCAACTCACAGGGACAAACGGGAAACGAACAACTTTGAATGGGGGAGGCCAAGCATGCAAGGGAATCTCCAAATATCAAAAGGGAAAAGGAGATCCAAACAGCCAAGCATCCAATGAGGACTGGCCAAATATCAAAATAAAATCAGGACATCAGATTAAATCTTTTACGACTTTTTCAGGCATCTTCATAGCATTCAAACGATCCCGTGTGTTGCCCTGAATTCTCGAGCCAATGACATTACGTCACTTTTATGGTAAACATGCGGCCCAAAAATATAATCTGGATGGTCGTAAACAATGCCTTTTTTGTTTCGAAGAAAACATTGGCCTTACGGGAAAAGAATCTTTCCGAAAACGTAAACCATGTCACGGCATGTTTGCAACGTTTCGTAAGGATGCCAAGATACAGAGGAGACGGAGGAAGGAGTTGAGACAGAGGAGGAGGAAGTAGTGTGTGGATGTCAACACTTTCGACCCGTGCCTCGTGGAATGCGGGGTCGTCGCAAAGAAATTGAGCGAATACGTAGGGTTTTACGATTCCCTGTTGAAAAACCCGAAATGTGGGAGGAGGGGATAACCTTTCAGAATGGCTTGGGAAAAGATGTGTGGGGAATGGTGCAACGCTATCTGAGGCAAGACTTGATGTGGTTTCACATTATGGTAAAACAGGATGTTTTGATACATTTCGTAAGGAAATGGAAAAGATTCGGGATCAATGTGTCATATTGCCCTTTTGGTGTCTGTGCGATGGATTGGTGAATGAAAAGGGTAAAATACAACATCGACACATGATTCTGGCATGTGCGAACCAGAGAGTTCGTTTGAAGACATTGTGGAAGGGAAAAAATTCGTTATGAATTTCCAAACAGCGGTCGGGCCAAGAAATGCATCAAGATTAAAAATGCATTTCATCTGGTGCGGACCATAATGTACGTGAGTCAACCGAAATCCTCGTGTGACAAGGACAAGATTCCTGACAATTTGATGAATTCGGTAAATGGTCCCATTTTCACATCAATCGACCCTTGCACCCGCATAATATTGCCATTCTCTGTACTCTATTTCCAGGAGGGATAGAAAAATTACTGTGGGAGCAACTGGGCAATAAAAATGTATCCAGTTGGGAAAAGGTGGCCAAAAGTGTACCGGATCCATGGTATAATGTGAGATGGGGGTACCCATCCATGTGACAGGCTGGAAGTTTTTAAATTGTGTGATTCCCTTTCATCGCACGGGACGGAGGAAGGGTATGTTTGCATCTATACGGTAACAAAAAATGGCATTTAAAGGACCACGAATGTTCGTTTCAACAGATGAGAGACGAAATGTACGTATTGTCCCGCAAACAACAAAATACGATGAATGAAATTAAAAATGTAAAACAAGAGTGGGCCATGGACCAAAAGGTGATATTAAAGGCCAAACTCAACGAGATGAAAGCCAAGAATGACCTGATTCGAAGGGAAAATGACATATTGAAAACCAAAGAACAAGAGTGGAAAACCAAAGAACAAGAGTGGAAAACCAAAGAAAAAGAGTGGAAAACCAAAGAAAATGAGTTAAACTCTAAAGTGCAAGGTATGTTACGCGAAATTAAAATATTGAAAAGGGTATTACAGGGAAAAAGAGTGGACAGAATCACTTCCAATCCATGGCGTTGGAACAGTCGAGTAAAAAGGTTATCTCGACCTCCTTCAGCTGTCTCTCAACTTTCTCGTTCACTCGCAAATTTTTGAGACTGAACAATCTTAATGGCTTTCAAGAATGACATGAAAAAGAATGATAACCTTAAAAAATTTTTTTTTTTACAATAATTGGTTGCCTTTTAATTGAGCCATTTCTTTTCTCATCACGTCTCGTTCGACGAAGCAAACTTCCAATTTGTTTTGCCAGTAAAAATCTCGCTCAGTGACAACCTTATTTTTTAGCTTGGGTGACAAAATGTACATTTCATCTCAGATGCATCGTAAAGAACAACACTCTTCTCGATCAGCACCCTTTCCTTCTTTCACATACATTTTTTGCCGTTGTATAGGGTCAAATATTTTGGTTTTACAATACACATCTCCTCCTCCATCCGCTAGGTTGTTTTGGTCCCCACAATTCATTTAAACTAGTCACGATTCTTTTGCCCCGAGCGTGTCGCAACGGTTTCAGTTGCAAATACGCCTCCAATTTCCAACCCCCTGGGACAATTCCTGGATGATTCCAAAACCATTGACCTCGGGCCCAAACGGAAACCATGGTCGTATTATACTTCATTTTTAAACTGGGAAAATGTTTGAATCCCGCAGGATAAAGGCGCGTAGAGCATCGGGGGTCACCACTTCACCCCGGTTAAAATAGGGAAAAATATTTTGTTTGTAAAGGAATCCAGCCTCGGTCCGTAGAAATTCGACATTGGCAAAGCAATCGGATCCATGCAATTTCAATCGAGTTCCCATCGGACAAGGTAAAATGTGATTGTCTACAAAGGAGGGAAAGGTGATGTTGGGAACATAAATGTAATACGCATTTTGACTTGATTTGTAAATTTCAATCATGACTTGATTCAGGGTACCTTTTGCCATATGGTAGGGTGTCATTTGGAATGGCACGGGACCTTGGAATCGAAATGAAAGGTCTCATGGTTCATCAAAAGGTTCACCACTGCCATTCTTCAACAGCTCTCGAACCCAATCCTCTTCCCCCAACAACAGGTCGTTTAAGCTGGTAAAGACTTTTTTGTCCGGAGAATGTCTCAAAGGCTTCATTTGCAGATAGGCATCCAATTTCCAATGGTTTGGATTTCTTCGTTTCATGGTCCAAAAGGTTTGAGTGTAGGGCCACACATAAAGGATGGTGTCGTAATATGTCAGGGTCAATTTGGGATAATGAGAGATGATTTCAGGCAGGATAGAGTCACGCATAGCCTCAAAGGGCACAATGCCATCCTCCGTTACATGGGGAGTGATGAAAGGATGGTTCTGTTTGTAAAAAAATCCAACCTCGGTACGTTCAAATTGGACATTGAGAACACCGGGCGCATCGGTAAAAATGCAAGTGGAAATCCATGAAATTCCAGATGAGCTCGACAAGGTAAAACATAATTTTCCACAAAGGTGGGAAATGCTACTTTGGGAACAATGATGTAATACCGTCCGTGTGATTTGTAAATCTCAATCATGATACAATTGAAACTTGCAGAGCTAGGCAAAATATTTAAACTGTACTAAAAAATTTTTTTTTTTTTTACTTGTAGAGAACAGTTTTGACTGTCCTTTTACTTTTCATTTACAAAAATTTCCACACACAAAAAAACATTACACACAAAATTTTTTTTTTTTTTTTTGTTTCTTACTCTTTGTTTACAATTGATAATTTTATTGCTATAGATGTAATCTCAGTTTAACCAGACTCTGGATAATTTCAATACTAGGTTGTTTCATCAGATTCCATGGGATATTTGTTTCCATGGGATATCAGATTCCATGGGATATTTGTTTCATCAGATTCCATGGGATATTTGTTTCATCAGATTCATGGGATATTTGTTTCATCAGATTCCATGGGATATTTGTTTCATCAGATTCCATGGGATATTTGTTTCATCAGATTCCATGGGATATTTGTTTCATCAGATTCCATGGGATATTTGTTTCATCAGATTCCATGGGATATTTGTTTTCATTCCAGATTTGTTTCATGGGGATATTTGTTTCATCAGATTCCATGGGATATTTGTTTCATCAGATTCCATGGGATATTTGTTTCATTAGATTTTTTGGGGAAATTGAGAATCAACATGGTTCCTCCCTGGGAATGATAATTTCAATCACGGGTACATTGTGAGGATCAATCGAGTCAAAAATGGATTCTTTGGGGGCTCGACAAACCTTTTTCACATCCCCAAGGTGGGGATTACAATACGGGTGTAAAGGTCCATCTTCTCCGTCCATCTTGAGTAGAAGGTCTACTAGAGGGAGAGGGTGAAGCGTGCACCATTTGCAATATGGTAGGTCCTTGAATGGGTTTCACGACGGCCACGGGTCGGGGAACACGGGGATCTCGTTCTGGCCACGTAAAATGCAGTTCGTGTTCAAAATGTTTTTGTATATTGGAAGGAATCGTATAAGGAGTACTCCGCGTAGTACTCTTTTCGTGACGCAGGACCAGAGAATTCATAGTGTCTTGCTTTCGTCAAATAGCTCGGCAACAGTTCTCTAACCCAACAATTTGTTTAAGCTGTCCTGTCTCAAAGGTGATTTCTTTGGGAAGGGTTCATGGCAAAATATTGACACTTTGAAAAACTTGTAAAGTTTAAATTATTCATTGTTCTGACAAAACAACAATGGGAGCGAAACAATATTTTTAGTTCAATCTTTACCAATTCAACACTGGGGTATTGTTTCATCAGATTCCATGAGAATACAATTGTTTCGTCAGATTCCATGGGAATACTATTATTTCATCAAATTCCATACTATTATTTCAATTCGATTGCATGAGAATACTATTATTTCAATTCGATTCCATGCTATTATTTCATCAGATTCCATGGGGATTCAATAGAATTGTTTCCTCAGATTCCATACTATTATTTCATCAGTGGGCATCAAATGCCACGAGCAATACAATGGGTGGCCAAGAGATTGTCGTCACGGGGATTCAAAAAAGGGGTATTTGACTTCTTCTCGACGCACCTTTTTCACATCTAGTTTAAAACGACGAATCCACTCGGGTATAAACACACTTTTAGCATCACGAGTGTCCACCATGGTCAATGTCGGACCCTTTTTAAATTTGTCCGTAATCTTTCGCATACCTGTTTGATGAGCATATCCATGGGTGAGTGCCTTTAAAAACAAATCTCTCATCACTGCATTTTCACCTTGCAAGATGGAAAAGAATCCTTTGATATCCACTAAACGGATATTGTGAATAGCCTTTGGATAAGGTCGATGCGAAGGCAACACATGCTTACAAGAAAACACGTGGAAATGTTTACGAACGTTTTTAATGTGTAACAACTGGATGAGATCCCAAAGACGAAAGTACAGGTTACCCTTCTCCCCAATCAAGATTTGGATGGAAGGAGTTGAAGTATTGAGAGCCAACCGGAACCACATGTTGAAATGTTGAGCTGCTGTTGACTGTAAAATATTTTTATAGTAAAAAAAAAAAAATTTTTTTTTTTTTAAAGATTATACTGGTACAATGCAAGCTACAAAGAATTTATTAGTACAATGCAAGCTACAAAGAATTTATTAGAGAACAAACTGCAAAGAGTTTAGGGATTCATCAGGTTGGAGAACAATCAGCAAAGATGATTTAGGGACGTTTCATCATTTCGTGGACCATTACATCGGCCTGGTGTTCTTTTCCAATATAATGCATCACTTCGGGAATGATGTGGTCCAAATACATGTAGGTGGGGAAATCTGTGGCTCCAATCACCAATGTCCATCCGTGGTTGTCTCTTTCCAAATATTCTTTTAGCAAATGATGCTTTAGAAAATGTTGCAACTCTTCTTGAGCCACTCGCACGATATCACTGCGATCCCAACCATCGTTGTCTTCCAAGAAGGAAGGGTAATATTTTAAATTTTTGACGATATCTTGATAGGTAAACGAATGTAAGCTTTCTAGAGTCGGACGAATCTCCACCTGCTTATTGTCAAAAGGACTCGCAAAGAAGATGCGATAAGGAACCCATTGGGATTGATATCGCATCCATTCGATGGAAACGAGGTAGTCGCAATTGGGTGGGGTGGTCATGATAATTGAATAGAGAAACTCGATTGAGCAGCTGAAAATTAATCGGTGAGTTGACTTATAATGATTAAGTGTAAAAAAAAAAAAAAATTTTTTTTTTTTTACAATGTATTGTCAAAAATTTCAATGCTTACATTCCGAGTTTGTAATTTCCATAATGTTGTACAAGATTCGTACTTACATACCTTCCGTTTTTTAATACAGTTCTTGTCGTTTTAATGTCTAGATTGAAGCATGTCTTCTATGAGTCGGTCCACTGTATTTGGTATAAACTCCAATACTGGTATACTGTCACTTTCA
The DNA here is from genome assembly GCA_019973935.1 of Trichonephila clavipes. Classification (NCBI taxonomy): domain Eukaryota; kingdom Metazoa; phylum Arthropoda; class Arachnida; order Araneae; family Nephilidae; genus Trichonephila; species Trichonephila clavipes. Next base: position 175,406 of record BMAU01013974.1, read on the forward strand.
GAATCACTGTCGGAATACAAGTCACTTTCAGAATCCGTGTCGGACATTTCTTCCGGTTCAACACCTAGTATGTCTCGTAAAAAAAGCAATTTGAATGCAGATGGACCACATCCAATACTAATTTTATCGCTGTTACATAATTTACCGCGACAATAGGGACATGTATGTTTACCACTCTCCACCCATTGTTTTAAGCAATTTGAATGAAACGTGTGTTTGCATTGACTCAGTGTGTACTGTTCAGAGTCATCACTGCTCAAACATATGGAGCAATCACTTGAATCCTTGCTTCCGTATGGTAATGTGTGCTCGCTGCTCAGGGAGCTGGAATCATTGCTTTCCGTCATTCTTTAGATAGGGTGGGTCCAACTTATTTGCCAACTGCGTGATAAAATCCACCTTCTTCAAGACGGGAATCTCTTTTGATAGCACTGACCTTAATTTACATTCCCTTTAAAACTTGCTAGTTCCCTATTTTTGATTATTCATTTCCTTTTTCATTTACAAACATTCCTACACACACAAAATATATTTCGCTCAGAATATTTATTGCTTACAATTCTTTAGATACAAAAATATTTGCTTCTTACAATTTTTTCAGATACAAAAATATTTACTGCTTACAATTTTTCAGATACAAAAATATTTGCTTCTTACAACAGTCAACATAGTTTGTCACTTTAATTTCACCTTGCCACAGAGTTCCCATGCATCAAATGACATGGTTTGTCATTATGCTTGCCAAACTGTCAAAAGGCATTCAACTCAATAATTTGTATAAACATCCACCCATCACAGTAGCTGAGATACCAATCATCGCATAATAGTAGAGACGTTTTCTGGAATGGCATTCTTCCAAAGCTTCCAGAAAAGATTCGGCCACTTTGAGAGCGATAAATTTAATTTCAAACATTTTCACGGGAAACCTTTCGTAAATGAAACGTAGATGGAGCATAAACAACAGGAGGAGAAAAGATTCCGTGACTAAATTCACGTTTCCCTTGGGTTTCAAAGTATTGAACAATTGTTGAATTTCCTTGTCCAAGTGGTTAGGTGAGAACAATTTGTCCACATTCTTTTGTATAAGGGCCGAGAGTTTAATATTCAGCCGAATGTTGTTGGAGAAGAGAATGTAACGAATCCATTGGGACAGTTGCAATTGTCGCTGTGAAATGGGAATGTTTTCCAAGGGTAAACGCAAGACGTTCAACTCTTCAGAAAACTGACGAGTAAGGTCACTACTAAACATTGCTTTGTTTAAAGAGGACATGAATGAAATGATCCAACTGTCAGTGAGATTATAAAATAGTTTATTGAAAAAAAATTTTTTTTTTTTTTTACAGAGTAAATTTATTTTCCAGATGGTATGGTAGTTTAAACACCAATTATGAAACCCATACTGTATCCTCGGGATTGTCACATTTGAATCGTTCATTCCGTTTACGTGTTTCCAAAACACTCTCTGGTTCTTCTTTGGCCGAATCGATGGAATCTTTCACTGATTCTTCATTCTCTGGAGTACAATTAAACGACATCCAGTAATGCTCAAACAAAATTCGTTTTTCAGAGGGCAGTTGCAAAAAGACAGGTTTCCCATTCATACTTTCAATGGGCTTTTCAGGAAAGGTTGGTTGATTATTAAACAAACAGTCTTGAATAGATTTGTCAGACAAGGGTTTACCATCCATACACTCAATCATGTTGACAGGGGTGAATGTATCCTTTTCTCCAATGCGAAATATGCTTGTAATAGATTTCCACAGCCTCTGGTACCAGGGATCCATGGTCACATAAGAACTTGAGAATAAAAGTAGCACAAAGAATTGACTGCCAACTTTTAAACTACAAAAAAAAAAAAAATTTTTTTTTTTACTTGTATAGAATACTTTTTTGGCTTACAATATTTTCATGCCTATTTTTCAAATGGTGAATCTCTTTGTCCATGCATCAGATTACAGGGTTCTCGTTTAGTCAATCGTCTCCACAGCAAATAGGCTTTGGTGACGGCACAGCTTTTCTGTTACACATTTTGCAAGGATATTTCAATTTATTCGGTTCTGGATCCAAATACACGTTCATCTCTTCGGGGGCAATTCTTTTCAGAGACATTAACAAACCAGCCACATACACATCCATGATTTTACATTCGACGAGAGCAGCCATCACACGCGTTTCCCATTGAGCCACGAGAGGGTATCGAAACCAGAGTGTGTCCATGACGACTACACATTCAGATTCGTCCACTGCCAACGCTGCCAATCCTCCTGGTTGGTGACGAGATATAAATTGCAAAGGAGTCTCAGCCCAAGATGAGGATTCTATAGTTTCCATGATCTATCCACCTTGTTTTTAGCCACGATTAAATGTCTATTCATTAAGTAACCACAAAAGCGTATGTCTAGCCACGTTTAAATGTCCACAAAAGCATATGTCTAGCCACAAAAGTATTTAAATGTCCACAGTTGTATTGATCCAATAGCCCCGTTTCAATCCTCTGTGGTCACTTTCTTGGCATCCCTGGCGTCTTCTTCAGCGGGTCGCTTCTTTTTCGTCTGCTGACGCCATTCCGCCATGTCGGTCAACTGTCCGCGTACGTGCTCCACGTACATGTCTTTGTACTCGGTGTTGGTGCATGTTCCATCGAAAATGCTTTCCAAAAAGGATCGACACTCTTGGGGGTATTGACCACCTCATCACGATACAACAGACGTACGGCTCGGACGTGTTTGCCACGAACATCTTCGGCATCGTAGCGAAACAATTCGACATATTTCTTGGGATCGTCGCCCTGATAGCCATCCATGGCAAAGAATTCATACACTGTTTTGGGATCGCTGATTTTGTGTAAAATGCCAATCAATTTGATCAAATCCGAGGATCGCACATTGTCTCGACCCAATATGCGTTCCACGCAATGTTGCTCGTCCAAAGTGGTATTTTTGGAGCGTTGATGCCAGATTTTGAGCAAATCCTGGTGCAGATTGGAATCCATCAAATAGGGAGCTTGTCGAGACAATTCCAAGATATGGGACCAGGGCAGATGGAAGGATTCAGACACGCGCCTCAAAACGCGTGTGACAATAGTCTCAAACGTGAGATGGGGATTGTCATTGGTGCATTCAATCTCTCGTGCAAAGAGACTCATCCAGAAGGGAGAAAGTTGTCTGTCCATGATACTTGATTATGGCTGCTGGAGGTTTTAAGCAACATATATAAATAAACTTAAAAATTTTTTTTTTTTCAGTTTCAAAGTCCATTTATGCCAATCAATATCATTGTTCTTTTTAGAGTTTGCTGATTGTGTTAACGAATTTGACCGCATCATTATTTTTTTTCGTGGACTATATTTTGGTGAAATTATTTTGACTTTTCCCAAGGCATTTGAAATATCACAGGTGATGGCTGGATTAAATTTCTCAAATGGACATGTTCTCAGACCATGGTTTATGCAATCATTGTGGATTCAGAGCCTATTGATTTGAGTAATTTTGAGACGGATTGTTTGCAATGCTATATAAAATATTTGTCAATTTCAAATGAATTTAATTTCCAGGATATGTATCATTCAATGTTTATTTTAAGGATACAGAGTACCTGAAATTTCAAGGGAGTTTATTTGAGGATCCTGGTTTAAAGGTACAGTTGACCACCATTACGTGAACACCTTTGACAACATTTTAACCTCGTCCACAGCTCAATTGTTTTTTGGTGGTGAAAGCAACCGAATGTTTGTACAATGCTTGACTGATCAATTTTAGAAAACATGCAAATGATCGAATATGCCCTAAATGCCGCAAGCAGCATATGAAGCACGTTTTAGCAAACAGTCAAATGCATCCGAAAAACATGGTCTGGATGTTCGCAAGCAATGCATGTTTCATAATTTCACGTCATTATTGGGATCACGGCAAAAGAATCGTCCCGAGCGAATTTCCTTTGAGTCTTTTCAATCACGTAAATCATCTTTTTCCTGCTTGGAAATATTTCGCCCTGGGACTAAAGGATTACTGGGCCTATGAACGTTGACTCAAGACGACGAGGACATTTGGTAGAAGATTGGTTTAAACCTACGTTTGCTGAAATAGTGTGATTTTGGATTGTCCATCCTGCAGTGACATGCACTGGTCGTCCCAATTGAATGACTGAAGGTTTCTAGTTAGAGTCCAATTTTTGGAGAAAAAATGGGGATGGTTTACCACCAAGAGGGATAACCTTGTTTTTAACGATTGCGCTTTTAATAGCATTTTTCAAATTTTTAAAACATGATTCAGCCTTAATAAATATATACCTATATAGAGGAGAATGGGTGTGGCAACATCAGCAAAATTCACATTATGGTAAAAATTTTAGTTTACATTTTGAGACGTTTCGACGGGAAATGGAAAGGTCCGCGATCAATTTCTTTCACTAAGAACCCTGATTTTGAAACATACTTGCGATGGATTTTAAAAGGGGTAACGTTACAGGCATTTAAATCCATTTCTTGGTGCGAGCCCTATATTTTTTTGGCAAAAGTGCATGAGGTATGAATTTACAAAAGCATCGGGCCAAGAAATGCATTTAAAAAATGATTTTCATGTCGCGAGGGAAACATTGTAGCAATTTTACCATAAACATGCCTCCTAGAAACATGTTTTAAATTTTTGAAAGCAATGTGTGTTTTGTTTTGGGCACCAACAATGGGCAAAAGAATCGACCCGACCATCTCAATCATGTCGTGCTTGGAACGTTTCACCAAGGACGCCGAAGATCTCTGGGCATTCTCAGAGGAGAATGAATGGATGTAAACACCTCAGAAAATGTAGGGTCGTCGCAAAGTGAGGGAAGGAGTTTCCGATTCCGAAAAACCCGACATGTTGGGAAGAGAGCAATAAATAAGAAACAGTAATAAAAAAGTAGTTTTCTTTCTCTACACCTATAATTAAATATGTTAGTTATAAGGTAATTTCTTTCACTACATTAGCAATAAATAAGAAGCAGTAATAAAAAAAGCAGCTTTCTTTCTCTACATTCATCTACATTCATACTCCTATATATTAAATATATACTATATATAAGGTAATTTCTTTCACTACATTAGCAATAAATAAGAATTATAATAAATAAAGAAGCAGCTTTCTCTCTCTACATTCTTTCTATATTCATACTCCTATATATTTATCCATCGAAAAGTGTATCGCAATTTTGTAGAGACTTGCATTTTGAATATCCCCGTTGGAACTGAATTGCAAGTCAATGGATGCAAAAACATTAAATACTTTTGTACGAATAAAAGACTAATTTTTGTATAATCCCCTGGATCACGCGAGCAATTGTTTTGTCTCTCGCTACGAAAAGTCCTGCTCGATTTGATTCTGTCGGGCTCTGTACGTTTCCTGCCAAGGTTGGAGGGATGAAATGGTATGGGGCCACATCCCGATGGGTAGGATATTTGCAATGACCGCAGGGGGTCTTTAGGAGTTTTAACGATGGGGTGGGCAGCAAGGTGATGGGTTGATAAAAAATGTACCATCTGATTTGATATGGGGTGATAAAAATTTAACATCTGATTTGAATGGGCAGATGGGTTGATAAAAATGTACCATCAAATTTGATGTGGGTGTGCAGCAAGGTGCAAGATGGTTGATAAAAAATGATGCACTCTGTAATAAAGGGGTAAAGAGATGAAACGGGACTATTGCACCTATAGTAAAGAAACATTGTAAATAAAGATAAAAAAATTAACAAAAATTTAACATTGTAAATAAAGAATAAGAAAAAAAAAAAAATTTTTTATGTGAAAATTTTTTTAATGAAAAAGGAAAACGACAGTCAAAACTGTCCTTTACAAGTAAAAAATTTTTTATATATATATATATATATTATATATATATATATATATTATATATATATATATATATATATATATATATATATATATATATATTGAAATAACAACATGATGTTGTTTTGATGTAATTGGTATACAAAAACTTTTTTTAATAATGTTTGTTTTCTCGAAAACTTTGATGATGAAAAAAATTTTTTTGGTTTTACCCTACACATCTCCATTCGCTAGGTTGTTGTAGTCCCCACACAATGCATTTAAACTATTCAAAATTCTTTTGACCCGAGCGTGTTGCAAAAATTTCAGTTGCAGATACGCATCCAATCCTCTTTGACACTTTTCTGGACTATTCCAAACTAATTGACATCGAGCCCAAATGAAAACCATTGTAGTATTATACTTCATTTTTAAACTGGGAAAATTTTTGAATCCACGCAGGATGAAGGCACGCACTGCATTGGGGGTCACCACTTTATCCCGGTTAAAATAGGGAAATGGACGATTATTTTATATGTAAAGGAATACAGTCTCGGTCCGGAGAAATTCTTCATTGGCCAAGAAATTTCAATCGACAGGATAAGGTACAATGTGATTGTCCACAAATGAGGGAAAGGTTATGTTGGGAACATAAATGAAATAATCATTTTGACTTTATTTGTAATTTTCAATATCATGACTTGATTCCGGGTGGGGGATCATTTGTAATCCAGAGGATGATCCTTTGCTGTACGGTAGGCAATGTATAGTAATTTTAGAATGGGTTTTCTCATGGGATCTTTTACGTAAATTCGTTTTCAAAATGGAAGGATTCATATAAAGGGTCCTCCGAATCTTGCGCATGGTTTCTGTTCATCAAAATCACTTCAAATCCTGACAGCGAAAAACATTTAGCATGAAAATATGATTGAATGTTTGGCTGCTGACCTTTTATACTCTAATGAGGTCACGTGAAACGATTTCTATTGGCTGGCGCATGTTTTAAAAAAAGATACCTTCCAACGTTGGCATATTGTGTGTCTTGAAAAAAAAAGGGACCGAGTCGACTCTTGTGTCGACTCGATCCCCCCTTTTTTCGTTAAAATTTTTTTGACTCACTCTACTAGATGGGCAGTTTGTCTTTTGCATTCAGCCTGCAGCTTGTTAAAATGCTGCAGGTGTCGTGCAAATCGATACGATTTCACCATGGTGCACTCGGAATGTCCTCGTGCACCTCATCGTGCAGGTGGTCAGGCAGGGTGCGGTCATTCAAATCCCAGAAATGGGGCAATATTTCCAGGTTGATGGTAAAAAGTCCAAGCTTTTCAAAAATTTTCCGCTGGTCCGAGCCCTTGACGACGATGAGGCCTCTGTTTCCTTGGGCCAGGTGACAAAACTTGCCCCTGACGCAGAAAGACAGGTATTCGAGAGGTCCGGGCAGGTGGCTCTTCAAGCTGAGCCGTTCATTGATGTACCTGTTGGCCCGGCTGTCTTTGGCAGTCGTAAGGAGATTCGAGTGGTCCACCGTGATACAAATGACTTCCGGGTCTTTGCCATCCTCCGGAATGCTGGCAATGGACAATTCGATCGGGACAGGCTGGCCACCATGGTGAAACACGTTGGCATGGGCAAAAAAGGCCAAGTGAGACATGGTGCTGAGTGAGAATGTCTCCGGTGGAGGAGCGCTCGCCTTTTATACTCTCTTGGGTCACGTGATTCGATTCCTATGGGCTGATGCTTTTCCAACCTTGAATCACAAGACACTGATGAAAAAACTCTTTAGTGCAAAGTTCCTCCATACAGATGAATCCAATCTTGCTGCATCAAACTGCGCAAGGTTCCACCCTACAGATGAACTCAATCTTGGTGCATCAAACAGCACGATTCAGCCCAAGGTTTCCACCCTACAGATGAACTCAATCTTGGTGCATCAAACAGCACGATTCAGCACACGTTTTTAAAATGTGCACTCCAATCTTGGTACACTCTTTGACCCGAAAAAAGGGGGACCGAGTCGACTCTTGTGTCGACTCGATCCCCCTTTTTCGGGCCAATGTCCCTTTTTTACTGTACTTAGTTTTTTACTTTATAGCTCCATTCAGCATGCAGCTTATTAAACTGCTGCAAGTATTTGGCAAATTGAAACGATTTTAGCATGGTGCAGTACGAAATGTCCTCTTCCTCGTGCACACCCTCATGCACGGGGTTGGGAAAGGTTCCATCGCAAATGTCTTTGAATTTGGGCAGGTTCTCCAGGGCCATGGTATACAGTCCGAGCTCTTGAAAATTTTTTTGTTGCTCCCCTCCTTTGACCACCATCAGGCCCCTGTTGCCTCGGGCCAGCTGACTAAACTTGCCCCTCACGCAAAAGGGTAGGTATTCCATGGGCACACTCTTGGGTAACGGGTGGTGTACCAGACGAAGACGGGCATTCTCTTGGCAGTTGGATCGAAAATCTTTGGACTTGGAAGTTTGCCCGGCATGATTCACGGTAATGCACATGATTTTGGGATCACTGCCATCCCTGGGAATCGTGGCAATGGACAATTCGATGGGCACTGGCTTGCCCTCGTGATGAAACACGTTGGCATGCGCAAAATAGGCGGGTTGACTCAAAACAGACATGTTGCTTCAAACAGCAGAATGATTCTAGCGGCGGGTGGCTCGCCTTATATATGGTCGAGGAGCGTGACGTCAGAGGGCATCCCATGGGCCAAAGCCTTTTCATGCGAGCGCTGCACGTGTTTTTCTAAAGCCCGCTTCCAAGGTTCGAGACCCACCATGCGCCAAGGGACATGTTCGTCTCGATCCATTTCCCAATCGTCCAACCACGTCAACCATTTCACGTACACGTCTGCGACTCGAGGGCAGTCTGTAAAATCCAAACTATACGCATCCGTAGTGTGAGGTTGATAAGCCTCCCAAACTTGGTGAGATGGAGGACGACCCACTTGAAAGAATCTCATCTCGACCCCTTTGTCTCAGGTCAGATCCAAATGACTCGTAAACACAATGACCGTTTTTCCAAACGACCGAGGAATATGCACACCAAAGTTGGGTTCAAAAGGGATGGTATAAGGATAGTCTTGCTCGTAATACGTGACTCGATCCGGCCACCGACCCAGATTTCCAAACACAATAGTGGTGCGATATCGACACTGGTCCAATAAACTTTTCACCGAAACCATTTTTTACATACTCTTGTTTCCAAGCTCGGACAAAAAAATGAGACTGTATGTTTCTGTTTTAGATTCATTGGAATGCTTCTGTGAAATTACTGACATTGTACTGTTCTTTTGTGTTCTGAAACAACATTAATTATATAAATTAATGTAAATCCCAAGGTATTCACATAAATTTTGGTCGCCAAATCTAGGATGTGGATACAAAATTGTTAATATGTTGTGACTTTTGCGGTTTTATTGAAACATTTCTGAATACCAAGTTTACAAAGTTACTTGATTCAGGGTGGAGTACCATTTGTAATCCAGAGGATGATCCTTTGCTATACGGTAGGCAATGTACAATAATTTGGAATGGGTTTTTATCATGGGGCATCGGGATCTTTTACGTAAATTCGTTTTCAAAATGGAAGGATTCGTATAAAGGGTACTCCGAATCTTGCGCATGGTTGCTACTCATCAAAGGGTTTACCACTGCCCTTCTTCAACAGCTCTCGAACCCAATTTTCTTCCCCCAACAGTTTGTTTAAGCTGGTTTTTTAAATATTGAGACATACAACTCCAAGCTTTTAACTTACAAAGTTTACTGTTGTTTTTGCATGTTACATAATTTAACATGTTACAAAGAGACAATACAGTGTTTGGCAGAGACAATACAGTTTGGCAGGTTAACATACAAGTTGGTAGAGACAATACAGTTTAGCAGCTTACACAAAGTCTAGGCAGGTTGGCAGGTTACACAAAGTCTATGCAGGTTGGCAGGTGACATGGACAATACAAGTTGGCAGCTTTTAGAATGCAGTTTGGCAAGTTACATGGACAGGTTAGCAACCATTACACATTGGTGATGTCTGCCTCCCTCCAGCGGTAACGTTTAATCATGTCGTGAACCACCGTTTCGGCCTGGTGCTCTTCTCCAACATACTGCATGACCTCAGGAATGATCGGTTCCAAGTACATGTAGGTGGCCATATCCGAGGCTCCAATCACCAAATCCCATCCATGGTTCTCTCGTTCCAAATAACCTTTCAGCAGGTGGACCTTGATAAACTCTTCCAATTCTTTTTGGGGCACTTGCACAATGTGATCCCAATTTTCATTCATTTTCATGAAGGAATGGGAATGCTTTAGATTTTTCACAATGTCCTGGTAGGAAAAGGACTGCAGGCTTTCCAGGCTGGGACGAATTTCCACCTGTCTATTGTCAAAGGGACTTGCGAAAAAAATGCGAAAAGGCACCCATTGCCTCTGGTAACGCATCCATTCAATGGGAACGATATAATCACAGTTGGGTCTGGTGGTCATGATGATGGGACCACGGCTGGAACACAGGGAGGATCAATAGAGCTTCAATCAAACAGCTGTGAATGAATGAACCTGTGGGACATGCGCCTCGCTTATATAGCCAGAGGACCGGAAATTATTAATTTTATTAATTTATTTTTTTCCATAGTTGTAAATTATTTTATTTTACAGCTTGCCCAGTAGGATGGATTGATTCCGAGGCTGTGAACAATTTCTAAAATAACCTTGCATCCTTAGAAAATTTCAGAATCAGTGTCCAAATGAAAGTCAGAATCACATTCCGTATCACTTTCTGTGTCGGTAAATAAGTCTTCCATGGTTACTTTGGGCCATTTATTTTTTTCGTAAAAATTCCAATATAAATGCACCACATCCAATACTAATTTTATCTTTTTTAAGTACTTTGCCACGACAATAGGGACATGTACTTTTGCCATTATCCAACCATTCTCTTAAACAAATTGAATGAAATGTGTGTTGGCATTGACTCAGTGTGTACCGTTCAAAATCATCACTGTTCAAACATATGCAGCATTCAGTGGAATCGTTGCTTTCCTGTTTGCATGTGTTCAGGGAACCATTGTGTTCAGATTGCATCATCCTTGAGGAATGGGGGTAAGTACGAACACTTAACAATCTCGAGGCCCGTCAAGTCCACTAGCTTCACCACGCGTGAAATGATCACCACTCTCGAGACGGTGGGACAAAAAAATTTGTTTAGTAGCTCTAACATTGATTTGTGAGCTTCAAGTAAATAAATCATTAAAAAAAATTTTTTTTCTAAAATTTATTTGATTATTGGTTAAAAATTTTATTGGCAGGTCGAGATTGGTTACTTTTCAATGTATCGTTCGAAAGTACAAACAATTTTGCATGAGTGGTTACATGACTCCCTTACGGCTACTAGATGTGGACATATTAAAACACGTTTTGAGCCCTGGAGAATTTCCTATAGGGGTACAACTTTAAGATGGGTATTTTTCGAACGGGCTCATTATTCCCAACAATTGGATAGGTGACACGACTACGTTACAGGCATTCAATGCAGAAATATTTTAATTTAAAACATGTTTCGAGTTCCGAGGACCCTCCAATGGGGGTATGATTTTAGGATGGTGATCATTGTAAAGTACAAACAATTTCAAGTTGTTAGAGTGGTCAGACGACTATCTTACGGTAATTAGATTCAGAGATACACTACGTTAAACTTTAGTACTTGTTTTTTGCACCCTGGAAACCCTCCTTTGGGGGTAGGTCTTTGAGATGGGTATCGTTGGAATGGGCTCATCATTCCAAGAAAATGGATAGGTTACACGATTGCCTTATGGGATATTAAATGTTGTGAAAGGTCTATTGAAGGTGCCGGTATGTTTAGGAGTCTAGGGTTCAAATCAGGCCTTCAAATGGGATGCGGGTTTTATGATGGGATACTATTCGATCCATACTTTCAAATAACGTTGACATTTTGGTGATGGGACTTTTCAATGAGGAGAAAATCTAAAACAGGCCCCACGGCCCTTTTTAGTCTAGTTCCTAAACCAAGGAATTTAGATCCAAACCAAAATTTTTGTTGTACCCTACAAACGATTCTGAATCGTTTGAGGGGTCACACGTTTATCTGGATCCCATAGAAGCCGAGATATAGCCACTTCCGTGTCACCAGGGAGAGTCTTAAGGCCCCCCCAGGGAAAACGTTTGGACTCGATGACATCAATATTTAATGAATTAGAAGATTTCAACTCTATTTAATAGCATTATACTATGAAAAAACATTATGCTTATGACGTAATACATATTTAGAATTGTGGATATCCTCGTATGGGGGGTTGGACTTTGTGCTTTTTATGCTTCGAACGGGCTCCTCGTTTCAAACAAATCGATAGGTAACATGACTATCTTACAACCACTAGACCTCGAGATAAATTTTAGAGATCCTCGTATGGGGGTATGACGTTGGGATTTTTATCGTTCGAACAACTATTCAATATTTCAACTCGATTTAATAGCATTATACCTGGAAAGAATATATTAACAATATGTAAAGGACAGTTTTTGTAGAGATTTTCTCTCACTAGATGGCTGCACCTGTCAGCTGTTTTCAAATCAGCTAAACGTTATGTTGCAAGATAGTTCAAATAACTTCTATTTAAATAAATGTTAAACTTAAATAATAATTATTAAATTTATTTTATATAAATGCACTTAATTTCTATTAATTTTTAAAATAATCATCATAATTTATATTTCAGTTTTATATTTTTACTTTTGTATTTGTAGCAATTATAAATAATCTTAACTACAAACTTGGCATTTTTCGTCATTCTATGATGTCATTCTGTGACATCATTTTCTTTCGGGTGGCAAACGAAACGCCATTTTAATATTTAAAGTTGTGCTGTAGTGCGGAATATATTCCGGTTGGATATTTCGACGCAATGGTAAGTACGTTTTAAAATATTGCCACTATATGTTTAGACTGTAAAATTTAATACATAACATTTAAAAAGACTGACAGAGTTTTAAATGACAGATTAATTATTGAATTTCACGCCTGTGAATAGGCTTAACAAATACGTTTGAAATAATCATTTCTAAATTGTTTGAAAAATGTTTTAAGCCAGACTAAAAATGTCTTGTACTATCTTATAATGTCTGTTGTAACGTCGTGTGTAGCTATCCATCAATAAATAAGGTTTCCAGCTTAATATACAAATACAAGCAAAGTTTATTTGCTAACAATTTGTTAATGAAGTAATATAAATTCAGTCCATATGCCAAGCCGGTGTAGTCAGTCTATTGCATTCTCAACGCCGCCGGCGTTCCTCGTCTTTTTCACTCCAATATCCGGACTCAGCCCTTTTCTCCATACAAGGCGGGCTTCTCTCTCTCTCTCCCCGACTCTTTTCTTCTCTTTTTCCGTCTCCTCTCTCTCTCCTTTTTCGTCATCTTTCTTTCTTTCTCCTCCAAAAAGAACCATTTTAAACACCAGGGGTGTGTTCACAACACGCCCCTCGTCCCTTCTTATTGGCCGGTCACAAAAGTCTCTCTTGACCTCCCTCGTCCTATTTGCGCATAACACGCCAAAACACACCCGGGCCGTCTGGCCCAAGGCGCCATAGTTCCTTGTCCAACATCTGGACACACTTGTCCATCACGCCACCTGTTTCTAGTATCCCTTTCATTCAACACCAGAAAAGACGACATGATTATTTTAAGATAGGCTTCGCCTATTGTCAATGGGGCACCGGCTCTACTTTACCATTATGGCGACCCGTCTGGCTGTCTCCACTCCCCGAGTTCAGACAATAAACAAATGCCCCATGGCCACGTGCACTGGTCATCTTACAGCTGGTGGATCGTAAAAATTCAGGGACAATCGAAAACGTCGCACTCGCCCTTGAACAGTTGGTGAGACCATAAAACTTATCGTGAATCGAAAGATGGGGATTCACAACCATCGACGATGTCACATCTCCTTCCCCTGAAAAGGTCCATTTCACTGGACTGCTCTGGCCTCAGTTTGGTTCAGTTCGTAACATTTCACACCAAAGGGTTGTCTTATCAATGAGACCGATCAGGACAGCAATCTAAGAAACATATACAATCACAAGTAAAATAAACAAATAAACCCAAAATTCTTTAAAACCTACACTTTACAAAAAAAAAACTTAAATTCCGAATCTTGGACCATTTTTTCCATTTCAAACAGTTACATCACACTTCAAAGTTTAGGGTTTTAAAGAAATTAACTCAAATTATAATATTTATATAATTTTAATACATCAATCGATCATTCAATTGTGTTAAACATCTGTGAGCGTACACAGTCCTAAAAGACACAAAATATTTACCATAACACATAATTTCCTTCCACCTGACACACACACCAACACATACTCATACAAATATTAATTCACACCTAGCACCAATCCTAAGAATTACTCATTTCCATCTACTTATTCCAACGGTGTTTCCAACGATATTAAATAAACAAAATAAACATTTATAAATTCCAAGCTTTGCAAAAAATATTAAAAACCAAATTTTTAAATTAAGAAGTTTAAACTAAGACTTTTTACATTTAATTAAATTATGGCTATCAGCAAGCATTATCACAACCATTATAACAATTTATTCACAATTCATGGTATTGTCTTTCATTACGTTAGTTATTGAGGAAACACTTTAATTGGGAATATAATTAACAAGCCTCAGTAGCTCATGCAATGAATTTTCTAAATCTACATTATGTCTACACGGAACAAACTTGCCCATGTCTCTAATTTACCTTTGGTCGGTCCGACTTCCGACCCAACCCTACTCAACCATTTTAACACAAAGTCTATTTTCTTTACATGGTTTTTCCAAATTTGTATCAGAATGTCTGTGTCGACCATTCACGATACATCAATCTGCTCTAACAACCTCAAAATCAGAGTCGTTAAATTACATCCATTATAAGCACAAAGAAACTTAAACCTCGATTTTTTAATAATGTACATGCCAACTGGCATAACGCATGTGGTGTGCTTCGGATAATTCATCATTAGAGAACGACGAAAATACCACTTCCACAAATCCAGTACAGTGACGCACGTTGCCGTGTTGATCTTTTCTACCAACTTTCCCTTTTTAACAAAAGATAAATTTCGGCTCGCGTCAACTGGTTCAAATTCCTATACTTCACACATTTCATACGCGGGTACGGGTATCGGTTCACTCTCCCTAACCAAACAACGGGCAGAGTACGGTTTGACTGCCCCATCCCGTTTACACCTAAATCTAAAAGATACTCTGTATCCTCTCGTAGTGAATTAATTAACATCTGGGATGAACAACAAGTTTTGATTCTAAATGGCTTTCCTGTAACCAAATTAATATCCTTCTGCCTTAAAACAATCGTCCCAGGATCTGGTAGAAACCTTTCTTTCTTTTTAGCGTTAATCATTCTTAAGTAGTTACTTCGATCAGGCGGTAATTTAAAATACAATTGACTTTTCCTTAAATTACCCTGCAAACCAAAATCCATAAATAGCTTTACCGAATAGAGAATTTCGGAATCTATTCCTTCTGAGCTATTCTCCATAACCAAATTTGCCAATTCCGTCTTTCTACGGAACAATTTTATTAAATTAAGACGATAAATGGTACTGCGATCTCTTTTTCCGGGTAAATCTATCTCGAAATTAAATTCTGAACCAATGTTAGACCTATTATCCGTCTCTAAATTATCCTTATAAATCTCCCTTGGTTCTGAGAGAGGTAATCGCATTGCTAACCCGTCTTCCAATCCTTTCCGCACATTT
This sequence comes from Trichonephila clavipes, assembly GCA_019973935.1. Lineage (NCBI taxonomy): Eukaryota > Metazoa > Arthropoda > Arachnida > Araneae > Nephilidae > Trichonephila > Trichonephila clavipes. The sequence continues at coordinate 191,002 of BMAU01013974.1, forward strand.
GCTTTACACATGTTTTCTTTTCCCCCATTTAACTACCCCGCTATCTTAGCCATTGTATGATTTCGAAAACTTTCCTGATCCACTGTTAACTGCTTTTCACAACCCATTAACGTCCCAAGGGTATATTTTTCCTCGCAGATATTCTCACAAATCAATCCTTCAGGGTTTGCCACTCCCTTATCTCCTTTCAATTCAAAAGAGCCAACTCCGATATTATCCGGATTTATTACTCGCTGTGCACCCTTCGCCACAGCTTTGACCCTTCCTTCATATAATCCAGCCTTCATTTTCACTTCACAATCACTATTTCTATACACGTTGAATTCTTTCCCTTCCGCAATCTTAAATAGATTATTCTTTTCTGTTCCTCTCCCACTTACTTCAGACAGGGGGGGGGGAACGTTCATCCATCTCACTGGGGTGGTCACAATTCTCCTTTTCAAAATCACAAGACGTGGCATTCTCCACACTTTTATTAACTACCCGGTTAATTAAAGGCCTACACTTATTAACCGGTTCACTAACTTCTGCGGTACGTTTTCCTGACAAAATACAAACATTTGCGAGATCGTTAATCCTATTCCCTGCCTTCAATTTTTTTTCATTTAACTTATTACTGAGTTGAGCTCTTAGTCTTTGTAACTCAAATTCCCTAATTAATTTACGTTCTTCATATTCTCTTGTCTCCCGCTCGCTTTCCCTGGTTTCCCGTTTTTCCGCCAAGATACCCTCCAACAAACATTTAACTGACTCTTCGTCATAGTATTTACTTTGACAGATTCTCTTCTTAAATTCTATCTTGGGTAAAGTAATATCAATTTCTACCCTTAATTCCTTCGCAACCTCTAACAATACGTATTTTCTTTCTCTTAACAGAAACGCCATGATGCACTAATACACACAAAATCAAATCTAAACTTAATCGTTACAAAAATTTCACAAAGACTCAAGGTAACCTAACAATACACTAGACCTAGACTTAACTATATTTTACCCATATGCGCACATCTAAACAACACAATAAGCTACACATCAGTGTTCTCCAATTCAACAAGTATAACTACCGTATACTAAAAAAAAATTTCACAAATCTATAACCACAACAATACCCTTCACAATACTGTGCCAACAAAACAAGTATAACTACTGTATACTAAATTTTACAAATCTAAAACCACAACACTAATATTGCACATTTATACACTTCATACAAAAAACTTAATCCTTCTAGTCTCTTATTCTTTACTAAAACTTTACCTAGTTTTTATATTCCTTATTTAAAACATTTTACATACAAAATCAATACTCAGTTGCTGCCCCGAAAATAATCTTAATGAAAAGACTCACCTTCAAATTTATAGAAGACACACAGGAACACTCAGGAATTCTGGCACTTGCAAAATACAGGCGGGCACACTTCATCACTAGCAGGAACGGGATACTCTTGTTTCCAGCACTTCTCACAGCTGGGAAAACCTCTCATAGCAAGCAATTCCAAAATACAGGCGAGCACACTTCATCACACATGTATCCAGCACTTCTTACACCAGGAAACATCTCATAGCAAGCAATTCCAAAATACAGGCGGGCACACTTCATCACTAGCAGGAACGAGAGACACTTGCATCCAGCACTTCTCACAGCTGGGAACTCCAGGAATTAGGCGTCATTAAACTCGCTTCATCACATTCGCACACGGCTGGGATTTTTTTTCTCTTCACTTAAAATTAAGGATTCGGGGGCATCTGTTTACTTAAATGCCGGATCAACACCGCTGCCACCAATTTCATATATATATATATTAGCTGTAACGTCGTGTGTAGCTATCCATCAATAAATAAGGTTTCCAGCTTAATATACAAATACAAGCAAAGTTTATTTGCTAACAATTTGTTAATGAAGTAATATAAATTCAGTCCATATGCCAAGCCGGTGTAGTCAGTCTATTCTATTCTCAACGCCACTGGCGTTCCTCGTCTTTTTCACTCCAATCACCGGACTCAGTCCTTTTCTCCATACCAGGCGGGTTCCTCACTCTCTCTCCCCGACTCTTTTCTTCTCTCTTTCCGTCTCCTCTCTCTCCTTCTCTCCTTTTTTGTCCTCTTTCTTTCTCCTCCAAAAAGAACCCTTTTAAACACCAGGGGTGTGTTCACAACACGCCCCTCGTCCTTTCTTATTGGCCAGTCACAAAAGTCTCTCTTGACCTCCCTCGTCCTATTTGCGCATAACACGCCAAAACACACCCGGGCCGTCTGGCTCAAGGTGCCATAGTTCCTTGTCCAACATCTGGACACACTTGTCCATCACGCCACCTGTTTCTAGTATCCCTTTCACTCAACACCAGAAAAGACGACATGATTATTTTAAGATAGGCTTCGCCTATTGTCAATGGGGCGCCGGCTCTACTTTACCATTATGGTGACCCGTCTGGCTGTCTCCACTCCCCAAGTTCAGACAATAAACAAAGGCCCCATGGCCACGTGCACTGGTCATCTTACAGCTGGTGGATCGTAAAAATTCAGGGACAATCGAAAATGTCGCACTCGTCCTTGAACAGCTGGTAAGACCATAAATCTTATCGTGAATCGAAAGATGGGGATTCACAGCCATCGACGATGTCACACTGTGAATGCCTTTGAATAATTTAATATCAACATATTTGCCAAACTGTATCAAAAATGTTTCAAGGAAGACTAAAAATATCTGTGTGTACTTTCTCTCTATGGAAAAAATATTTTCTTTAAACTGTCAAGTATTTAAAAGTTAAATAAGCTTTTTTAATACTCAATAATTTTTTTACTGAAGCTCATTTCTATATAAATGTATTTTTTCTGTAATATATGTTCAAATGATTGAAAATTCTACATTTTGTCTACAGAAATTATGGAAATTTTAAATAGTTACAACATTTAAAAAACTGTTCTTGAAATGTTAATTATGTTTGGTTTTATTTTGCCTCATTTTTTAATTTTTAAATAGTAAGTTTAAAATTCTAGATTATTTGGAAGTTTTTTTAGTCTGCGAGAAGAAAAAATATCTGTTTACACTAAATTTAAATTGTGCTCACTTATTTAAGGTATGTGACTACCTTCAGAGCACTTTTTTTTAAATATATAAATTTTCAATCAAATAAACATTTTTTTATTTGAAATGGGACATAAAAGTAAGAATTACAAAACAGTTTTTACAAAGTTAAAATTAATTCGGGAAATATTGGGAATTTTGAGTGAAAAATTGCAGTTGCGGTAAGGATTGTATTGAAAATTCTAATTAATATATTCTTATAATATTTATACAGTACATAAATGACATAATTATCTGTTGATAGCTATAAAGTTTATAAATACTTCTGAAAGTTTTTGAAATATGTCAATTTTTATGCAAAAACTCAATTATTTTACTAAACACTAATGTTTTTTTCGCACAAAAAGTGCAATAAAATAAATAAATATATACACATTATAGTCTAAAACACTGATTAAAACATTTTCTGAACTGTAGTGAACTGTGCCGTGAAGAAAAAAATTGAAAAACATAGTTTTTCAGGAAATATATTTAAAGATTTTAATACTATATGAATAAATTTCTACTAATTTTACACTTTTAAAACTCACTATATTTATAGCTCAAGCTCTTTTGAGCTTCATGTAAAACTGATTTGACCTTTATTTTACCCTTTTGATGTTTTCTGGAGAGTTTTGTAGACTATAGCAATTGTTATTTTTAGCGAAATTTTGGTGAAAAATTACAGTTACGACAAATCTTGTACACAAAATTCTAATAAATATATTCAAATAATATTTATGAAGTACATATACAACATCTTTATCTGTGATAGGAATCAAAAAAATTTTTAATACCTTTGAAAGTTTTTAAATATGCCAAAAATTAATGCTTTTTCTTTCATAAAAAACAATTAGGTACATAAATATAAACACAGAGATTAGATTTTGATTCATAACACAGATAAAACTACATAAAACATGTTCTCAAAATTTAAATTTAGTATCTTAAAAATATTTTGTGTAGTGAGCTTTATCGTGAAGAAAAATATTGAATAACAGTTTCTCGTAAAAACACATTTAATAATTTTAACTCAAAATAAATGCTTTTCTACCAACTAAACATTTTCAAAACTCCCCATATTTATAGCTTAAGCAGCTTCATTTTTAGCTAATTTGGACTTTTTGTAGCTTTTTGTTTTTTCTGGAGAGTTTGTTGAAGGTAATGACTGGTGTTTCGATTGTTGAATTCTCTCTGTGTCAATTCCCATTTAGTTTTTAGTGTCGTTGGATCAATTCCTATACCTAAATAACCCAAATTATATAAGATGACAATCATACATGAACCCCAAAACAAAGTTTTTTTATGAACAAAGATTTCTTTCGGTAAAAACAGACCACAATTCATTATTATTTTGAGTCTTGCCATGGAGGCATTTTTTAGCAACTCCTTATCACAGAGTGCTAAATAAGTAGGCTTTATCACTTTAATCTCTGAATTTGAAAGGTCTGCTGTTTTGTCCACATATACTTTACCATCACATAATGCTTGTTTATACTTGCACCAGCTGTCTTTCCCTGTTGGACATTGCCTATGCATGAGATTTTGATTGCTAGAGCAGCTGTGAAAGAAGGCAGCTATTACAGCAGATTACATTTTTTCGAGGCATCCAACATTGCTGCGGATGGCAATTCCATAATAGTTCTGCAGTTTATCAGTTAATTTCCCCTTCCCATCAACTCCTTTGGTGTTCTTTTTTAGTTTCCTTAAACGTGAAGTACATTTTGCATAAAATCACTGCATATATAGCTATAAAATTCTAGAGTTTTTGTAAACATAAGTCTATAAAATGAATGAAATGAAATTAAAAAAAATTTTAATTTTTAGTTAGTCAAATTCCTTTTAAATGTTACATAGAAAGTGTGCTACATTTAAAAATTGTGAATGTTTATTTGAAAACGAATTAATTCACTTTTTTGAAAATTTGTGGATCTTATACTATGCAAAATATTAGCAATATAGGTAAAATAAATTTTGAGAAAAATGGACCGAAATGAACAAAAATTGTAAATAAAGATATATTTTCATCTATGATTTGTAAAATAATATTTTTTAAATGTAATATAAAGTACGCACAATGGTAAGAACGTTTTAATGTTATATTTAAAAATAATATTGTCACACTATATGTTTCGACTGTACAATTTAATACATAACATTTAAAAAGACTGACAGATTTTTAAATGACAGATTAATTATTGAATTTTACGCCTTTGAATAAGTTTACCAAATACGTTTAGTTTTATTCTGAAGAATTATTTCAAATACATTTCCAACTTGCTAAATTGTGTGAAAAATGTTTTACGCTAGACTAAAAATATTTGCAAACTTTAAGAATGTCTTGTAATTGCTTATAATGTCTGTGAATGTCGTTGAATAATTATATCAACATATTTGCCAAATTGTATCAAAAATGTTTCAAGAAAGACTAAAAATATCTGTGTGTACTCTCTCTCTATGGGAAAAATATTTTCTGTAAACTGTCGTGTATTTAAAAACTAAATAAGCTTCTTTTAATATTCAACAATTTTTTTACTGAAGCTCATTTCTATACAAACATATTTTTTCTGTATTATATTTTTCAAATTATTGAAAAATTATGGAAAGTTTAAATAGTTACAACATTAAAAATTGTTTTTGAAATATTAATTATGTTTGGTTTTATTTTGTCTCATTTTTTAATTTTTAAATCGTAAGTTTAAAATTCTAGATTATTTAGAAGTCTTTTTAGTCTGCGAGAAGGAAAAATAACTTTTTTACACTAAATTTAAATGGTGCTCACTTACTTAAATTAAAAACAGAAGTAAAACTAAATTGAATTAACTGAACATTTATGCACCTGTTAAAATCACTGAACAATAAACAACTATTTTATATATTTTCAAGGCATGTTCTTACCTTTAAGTACATTTTGCATAAAATTCACTGCATATATAGCTATAAAATTTTACAGTTTTTGCAAACACAAGTCTATAAAATGAATGAAATTTTAAAAATAACAATACGAGAGGTTTATGGTTGATTTTCAAAAGTTTTCTTAATCTTTATCATTATTAAAACAGTTGATTTGAGGATTCAAATGTTAACAATAAACAGTTAGGAAAAACGAAATGTTTGTTTTACAAGTTGTACACTTAATTTAGAATAATTCTGAAGATGCACTTGTACTAAATACAATTAATTTATAACTTTGGAAAAGGTGAAAATCGTTAAAGTTGGGTCTATAATGTATGGTTCAAAACCTCTCAGCCAAAATATTCCAAGTCCAGAGTCGCTCGAGAAGTGTGAGGCATTGTATTACCATGATGGAACTGCACTAAGTATTTATTGACCTGAGATAAAATGTGAACCACACTACTTATTTTGTTCCGAATCCCTTCCTCCTTTTTTCAGCTCCTGCTTCCGTCCGCAAGCGGCAAGTGGCATGTAATTTACGGAGTACCTGTCCCTAAATGAGGGACGTACCTCCTCATCAGAATTTTAAAATTAAGAGCCGAATTGATGGGGTTACATAAGTTAAATTATAAAAGATAAAATTAAGTCGGCAGAACAATCTGCTGGAACGGCGACAGACGAAGTCTGTCGGCCGGTGGGACGATTGCCCTTCTTCCTGCGATCTGATTGGCCGAGGCCATTCACTCGCAGAAAGTGGGCGTGGAAATGGATTGGGTCGATCCGAAAATAAACGACCCGAGACAGGGAGATCTTCAATAAAAATTCAAAGATCTCATGCAAAAAGAGGGGGAGAAAATAAATTTTGAATAAAAATTTAAAATGAACCAACTTGCACATTGCCGGTGAAAAAAGGGGGTGGGGGTAGGACTAAAAAGATAGAATATAGGACTTTGCGGTTTTAGGAAAAAAATGACGCAATGAAGTCATATATGTGATACAATCATGATAAATAATTGATAGAAAAGTTGAGGAATATCCAGTTCTCAAAAATATAAGTGATCGTTCAAAAGAACAATTTAATTAATGATTGCTGGATGTGAAACGAATTTTACAAGAGATGCTAGATAGATAGGTTCGTACCTCCATCTGGTGGCCGAAAAGGAAAGCTGAAGCGAGAACAACCGCAAAATGGAATCTGAAAAGGTCACCCTCTCGGATTCCGACCGCGGTGAACATTGCTTCGGAAAAACGTTAATTCTGCGACTCTCGGCGCGGAGCTAGGATTTACTAGTTATTATGAGAGTTTTTACTTTTAAGTAGGAAGTTTAAGTTAAATAATAAGTTAAAATTTAAAATAAGTTCCCCCAATGATAATAAGCTAAATTTAAACCCTAAGCCTTTTGGCTTGGGGGAAGTTTATAAATTCGTGATCAAGAAGCGCTCTGGGGCGCTTTTGAGACGAAGGCACTGCGGGATCGTATGCAGGCTGGTTACTAATTAATTCATTGGGAACGGAAGGAAGTTTATCAAAGAACCTTTTAGAAAGGTCCTTTATATGTGGTAAAAATGGTTTAATTTTTAAATCACGATAAGTGGCAAGTGGCAAGTGGCATGGAATTTACGGAGTTCCTGTCCCGGAAACGGGACGTACCTCCTCATCAGAATTAATAAAAAATAGAGCTGAATTAAATGAAAGTGACATAAGAGTAAATAAAATAGAAACAAAAGATGGGCAGGACAAATCCTGCTGGAAAAAACAGTAGCGGACGAAGTCCGCTCACTGATGAGAGAATTGCCCTGCAAGCTGCAATATGATTGGTCGAGACCGATCAACGCAGAAAGTGGGCGTGGAAACAGATTGGGTCGATCCGGAAATAAACGACCCGGAACAAGGAGATCTTGAGATTAAAATAAAATCCAGATTCCATAAAAATAAAAGGGAACTAACAAATTTTGAAAACTGGTTGACCTTATTTCCCCGTTCGAACGGCTTCACCTCAATTCGGGTTCCGAATAATTCGGTGAAGTCGTAGATCTTATGTGCCTCCGCACCGTTCTCAATCTGTAGGTAGAAAAGAGGCATGGGGGCTTTCGAGCGGTAGTTCTTCATTTGCGAAATCTTCGCAACTTTGAAGCCCTCCGCCTCGATTTCAGATTTTTTATGTCTTCGGGCTCTGTGTTGGAGGGAAGACCGCGAATGACGACCTTAATCGGTCGATCTTTTTTTTTGAGCATGAAGCTCTTAAATTCAACCCCAGTCTGTTCGAGCCAGTGGCTGAGGTTCCTGTATTCGAGCTCGTCTCCTACAGTTACCTTCAGGAAACGGCCCGACATCTGGGATTGAAATGAGGGGGCAATTAATTTGGCAAGAGCCACAAGTTGCCTCCAATCTCCCTTTGGAGATACGAAAACGGTGGGATGCGGGGCTTTTTTAATCACCTCGGGCTCCACTACCTGATTCTGCAACTCAGCTGGTTGCGAAGAATCCATTTCTTCCTCTTCTCCTTCAAACGCGTCTTCAACAGAAGTCGCGGAAGGAGGGGTAGGAGAAGGTGGAGGGGACGAACGGGGAGAGCGAGCTTTCCTAACAAGCTGCTTGGGGGGAGCGAAGCCGTCCGAATCGACGCTTCGTTTCCCTTTTCTACCCTTGCGGGGAGAGTTGGGGGAGGAGGGACCGCTGCCGGTTTTGCCGCCTCTTGGTTCTTCGAAGGAGTGGGAACAACTGGCTTGTTTTTCACTCTGAAAACTATGCGATCAAGTTCCTTCTCTGACGCAGGAATCTTGAAGAGGGGGACGTTCAACTTAACTAATAAGTTTTCAACAGTCTCACCTGCTTTCTGAACTTCCTGGTGGTAGAGCTGTACATCTGGATCGGTGGGTTTTGCATTTGTGAGTTTGCGGGCCCAAGCCGCGTAGATTTTCCTGGCCGTAATCGCCTCTCGGAAGATGTCGGAATTTTCGGCGATGTATTCATCGCCTATGACGGTTTGCGAAGGCGAAGCTCCCAAGCCCGTGGTAGTAGCTGCTGATTTATCAGTAGAATCTGTCCTTTCGGACCAGTTCGAAATGGACGTCATGTCTCCACGACGGTCGAAACGAGAAAAGTAAATCACGATAAATGACTTCTCCCAGTTTCGTGTTTGGCTCCGCCCACGTCGCGTCCTGATTGGCTTTGCCTCCTCTTGTTGCCCCGCCCCTCCCCTTTTTATGGGCATCTTCTCATGTCCCTCGAAGAAAAAATATTTTTTTCATCGACACCATTTCTTGGGTATAAAAGCTCCCCCCAACGAGGCATTCAACAAGTTTAAGAAAAATTTAGATGAGCTTCAAGAAAGCATTAATTTTCATAACCCCGACATAATTGGGATACAAGAAACACATCTTCGTCCTCCGGACCGAATGCGCATTCCAAACTACACTTGTCACAGAAATGATCGACTCACACACAGAGGCGGCACTGCTATCTTCGTCAAGAATTCTATCAAGCACCACGCCATCGTTAGTACTTCAAACACATTCGAAAACACAACCGTTATCATTCAAATAGGTAACAACACGAAAGTCACTATGGCGTGCATCTACAAACATCCACACGGCTCCATTAATGTCACGGAACTCGACGCTATTCTCAGCCACAATAACAAAACCTTTCTCTTCGGCGATTTTAATGCTAAACATACGAGTTGGAACCCAGGGAGGGGCAATGCTAACGGTACTATCCTTAGCAATTGGGCTATTAGCTCAGCTATTGATATTATCGCACCAGACACTCCAACACATTTCAATCACAACGCTCCAAGCACTGTCATTGACATCGGCTTTGCAGCTAATTTCTCACACTCTAATGTTTTTACTATAAATGAACTTAGCAGTGACCACAATCCAGTTATTTTTGATTTCGTCATTAATGCTCACTTACCACCATTACTTCAAACACTTAAAACTACTAACTGGATTAAGTTTCAAGAAATTCTTTTTTACATCATGCCAGGTAATCCGACGATAGATAATTTGGACCAGGCCGTTCAAAATTTCAGCAACATTGTCTCAGATGCTATAAATACTTCCACTTCCACTAGAGTAATTAAAACTACACACCTCCGCCTTCCTATTAACATTCGAGAGCTCATTAAAACAAAAAACAGATTCCGAAAACTTTGGAATAACACTAGATACCCCCCTTATAAAAGGGAAGTTAATGCTCTCGTCAGGCAGATTAGGATAGAAATCAATGAACACAAAAACAGGACCTGGAAAAATTTTCTTTCCCCGTTAAATGTTGAGGACAATTCTCTTTATCAATTGCATAAGAGAATCACTAAAAAACATACAGTCATTCCACCTCTCCAGGGTCCGAGTGGTATGGCCTATTCTGATTTCGAAAAAGTGGAGAGAGAGAGGCTTTTAAAGACACCCTCGAAGTCACTTTTCAGGAAAATGCAGAACCCTATAGTGACGATAAGATTGAAGAAGTTGAAAGCTTAGTTAATAACTATTTCGATGACTTCATTACACTTACACCTCCCCTCACTTCTCCCTTAGAAGTCCGAGGCATCATTAAAAAATTACCAAATAGGAAGTCCCCCGGTCCCGATCAAATTCCTAATATCGCATTTAAATATCTTCCTATTAATGCTATCACACATTTAACAAAAATTTTCAACAGATGCCTCATAAATAGCCACTTTCCTACACAGTGAAAAATAGCTAATGTAGTCATGTTGCCAAAAGTAGGGCAAAATCATAAATTCACACATGGTTTTAGGCCCATTAGTTTACTCAATTGCACTGCTAAGATATTCGAAAGAGTCATTCTACACAGAATTAAAGAGCACTGCAAAGCCATAGATTGCATTCCCCCGGAGCAATGCGGGTTCCGGGAGGGCCATTCAACGTCACACCAATTAATACGAGTAACAAATATCATTAATGAAGGCTTCGCAAGCAAATTATACACCGTCGGTGTCTTTTTGGATGTCAAAAGGGCATTCGATAAGATGTGGCATGATGGTCTCACCTACAAAATGATTCAACTCAAATTCCCTGCATATCTAATCAAAATTATACACAATTATTTACACAACAGAACCTTTCGGGTTCGTGTAAATAACACTTTCTCTGAAACGGGTATTTGTCGCAGTGGTACCCCGCAGGGTTCGGTACTTTCCCCGTACTTATACAACATATTCCCACATGATTTTCCTGATCACCCCACCGTCAGTACTTGTTTATTTGCGGACGACTCTGCGGCGCTCACCCAGGGTGTCCGACTCAATTACACCATTAAAGCAATGCAAAAATATCTAGACACACTCGAGGAATGGTTAACAGACTGGAGAATAGCAATAGATGTTGAAAAATCACAAGCCATTGTATTCAGAAAATGGGGAGTCATCGACCCCCAAACTGAATTGACACTTTTCGAAAACAACATTCAATGGGTCCCTGTTGTACGTTACTTGGGCTTACATCTCGATAGTCGTCTAACATACAAAAAACATATTGACTATCTTTCAGATAAATTCTGGGGTAGAATTGCGTTAGCTATCTCTCTTATTGGGAGAAGCTCGCCACTATCCTTAGAAAATAAAGTCATCTTATACAAGCAAACTCTGCGCCCAATTCTAACGTATGGCAGTTCAATTTGGGCTGCCGCAGCACCGACCCACATAAAACGAATTCAAGTCATCCAGAATAAAATATTACGCATCATCACTAACGCGCCTTGGTACGTTAGGAATGACGTAATACACCACGACCTACATATGGAGCCGATTGATAACTACATCACTAGAGTCTCTAGGAATATTTTTACTTCCATCCAAAATCACGAAAACCCAATTATTAGAGCACAAACACTCTTCACTTCTCCTCACACTAAATTAAATTTTGCATATAAAACGACAAAGTGGCTTTTGCCTTTAAAACCGCCGTAAACACAACATAAATACTTAATTCAAACACTTCACTACATTCAAACGCCTTTGCATTTTTTCTCTCGAAACTTGGGATCAATTGAAAAGCGAATCGTCGTTTTCCCCTCTTGGTTCTTCAAAAAGATTTGAGCATATGGAGACCGATCCGCCCCCGCCCAAGCCTGAGGACTGGGAAAAATGTTCGAGAATCCTCGACACTTTCGAGTGCCAGATAATAAAAAAGAGCCGACTAGCTGCAAACCAACATATCCTGGACACGATGGACAGTGGTATACTCCGGATAAATCACGACAACTACAGCCTGATTGTAAAGGAAATTAGAAAGTTGACGGAAGAAATAGATCTCCAGGGTGAGTTGACTTTGATCGGTTCTTGCCCTATTGAAAATTGCCAGTACCACTCTAAACTTAACTCCCCAAAAGTTGCCCAAAAACTTAAAGAATCCTCAAAAAACCTTGAACTTGAACTTAAAAAGCAAGCACCAACACTTGCGTTGGTAATCCTCCCCCGAACCCTTTAAAAAAGAAGAATCGCCTCGACGGCTTTACTGCGCCAACCAAAGTGATTAAAAAGCAGAAAGTACTGCAAAACTATTCCTTTGGTGCGGCAGCACCCATCCCTACAAACAACAAGTACCAGACCCTTTCTGGAAATGATGAATCACCGACTCAGAGTAACGAAGCGATGCCAGTTGCCACCCCCAAAATCCCCCTATTCACTTAAAATTCGAAGCTAACTATAATCTAATAATGCAAGAGATTAATAGAAAATACCCCAAAACCAGCTCGAAGCTATCTGGGGAATACTTACGCATCTTTGCGGCTACAACCGAGGAACGCAACAAAATCATCGATTTCCTTAAGGGAAAAGGTGAACAATTCTTTGCGCTTCACCCACAGGACATCAAAACCCAAAAGATTGTCATTAAAGGCTTACCGATATCCGCAGATATCGTCGATATCAAACAAGATCTATCTGAGCAAGGCTTCCTTGTTTCCAAGGTCGCCCAACTCACTAAAAGTAAATCGAAATTCAAGCTCCCCATTTTTATGGTGGAACTACAAAAATCACCCGATTCCCCAGATATCTTCAAGTTGGAAAAATGCTGCTACCTAACTGTAAAAATTGACACCTTTAATAGACGACCAGGCCCGACTCAATGTTACAACTGTAACCTTTTCAACCATTCCTCTAAAAATTGCCATATTAAAACCCGATGCCTCAAATGCGGCGAGCCGCACAAAACGGGCGACTGCCCAATAAAAGATTTAATTGAAAACCCCGTCTGCATCAACTGCAATAAAACCGGACACCTGGCAAACTCGCATCGCTGTGAGAAATTTCCAAAAATACAACCTGTTGTTCTTTTGTGAAATCACTTCTACTACGGTATCTTGGGACAACACATTTATTTATATACATACGAAAATATTGATCGCGGATACTGCACACAGCAAGTCTGACCCAAAAGCACACAGCGAACGGTCAGCTCGTCAACCTCGTAGAAGGAATGCGCGGGAGTGAAGGCGGGAAAAAGAGCGCGTGGGCGGATCACTCAGTTATCCTTCCGCCAGAAAAAATAGTTCACTCGCTTCACCCCAACATACCCCTCCTGCGAGTGATACATTTTTTTTCAAACAATACAAACATTATAGACATATACACAATACACATAAAATATAACAATAAACACAGTGACATAAAATCAAGAGAGTAATGCAATTTTTTGCATTGAATATTCCAACTTTTCTACATTCATGGCTTTCGTAAGGAAATCTGCAATTAAAAATTCTGTTTGGACATATTCTAATTTAATCACAGTATCTTCAATTAAATCCTTTATAAAATGAAAACGTAAGTTCATATGCCTTGATTTATTTGAAGAACGGGTACCCTTAATCCACTGAATTGCTGCTTGGCTATCTGAATTTAAAGTTACAGCATTATTTATAAATTGTTCACATTTTAATTCAGTTAACAAATTTACAGTCCAAATTATATCTTTACAAATTTCAGAAATAGAAAATAACTCTGCTTCACATGTTGATAAACTAACACTCTTTTGTTTACGACATTTCCATAAAATTAATGAATTACCTAGTAAAACTACACCTCCAGAAAATGATTTTCCATTTTCTGCATTTCAACTAGCATCTGAACTAGCATTTAAAATACCAAATTCTTTTTCATAAAACAATTTTTATCTTTTGAGCCCATCAAATATCTTAACACTCGTTTAGCCAAATTGTAATGTCTCTTCTCTGGATTATGATTAAATTGGGATAAATAAGATATTACAAAAGAAATATCAGGTCGAGTTCTATTAGCTAAATATAAAAGTTCACCAATTAATTCCTGATACATAGTAATATCAATAAATTCATTTGTAGAGGGAAAAATTTTGTCTTCCCCCTTCACAATTGGAGTTTTCACACTTTTACAATTTTCTAAATTATGTTTGACTAATAATGAATTAATGTAGTCACATTGGGATAAATAAATACCATTTTCACATTTTTCAATTTCCATGCCTAAAAACTTATTAGTTTTGTTTTCAACCACTTCAAATACATTTTTAATCTTACTAACAATATCTTCATACATTTTATCATTGTTACAAAAAATTGCTAAATCATCTACATACGTACATAATATAAGAACACTTTGATTAACAGATTTAATAAAAACACAATTATCAGAAGCTAATTGTTTTAAACCAAAATTTTCTAATTCACCCTTTATTTTCATGTACCAGTTTCTACCAGACTGTGGCAAACCATAAATACTCTTTTTTAATTTACAAACTTTATCATCTCCAATTAATTTTTCATAACCAGGAGGGGGTAACACATACACCGTCTCCTCTAAATCACCATATAAGTATGCAGTTTTTACATCAAAGAAATTAACATTTAACTTTAATTTAGCTGCAAGTGCAATTAACAATCGAAAAGATTCAATATTTACAACTGGTGAATACGACTCTGAATAATCTATGTTTTTAATTTGATTAAAACCAGCTGCTACAAGCCTTGCTTTGTATTTTATATTTTTCCCAGCATCATCTTGTTTTAAGCTATATACCCATTTAGTTTTTATTAATTTTGATTTCGCAGGTTTTTGTACAATTTCCCAAACTTTATGTTTATCTAACGAATCTAATTCATTCTCCATTGCTAATTTCCAATTTTTCCAATTAGCACTATTTTCTGCCTCAAAATCAGAGTTTGGTACATTATTCACCAAATGGACAGACATCAGCTTAGATTTTAGTCTTTCCGATCTTCTAACAGGGATTTGATTTTGCACATCATTCAATTCAAGTACCGGAATTTGGATTCTGCCTGTCCGAGGTGATGACGTGGTCTGAAGGGGAATTGAGTTATTCTCAATTGCTCCAGGTCCATTATTTATATCAAAATTATACAACACTCCATTCTCTGTATTTTGATTAATTTCGTTTCTTTCGGGAGAGACTTCAAAAAATGAGTCAATATCCCATGTTTCATTTTCTATCTCACATAAATAATTACTACCTTTTAAATATTCATTAAATTTAACTGATCTCTCCTCAATTACTTTTTGATTTTTAATATTATAAATTCGATATCCCCTCCTTTCTCTAGCATATCCTAGCATAATTCCACGTCTTCCTGGAACTTCAAATTTATTTCTCAATACTTTCGGAACGTGAAAATAGGCCACACAGCCAAATTTTTTCAGATAATTTAATTTTGGTTTATTACCTGTCCAAATTTCTAATGGGATTTTTTCTTTCCCTTTTCGTGGTGTAACATTAGATACTTGAGTACTACAATTAATAGCTTCAGCCCAAAATTTTAAAGGAAGTTTACTTTCATATAATAAAGATCTAGCTCTTTCTAGAACACGGTTGGCTCTTTCTGCCTTGCCATTTGATTCACTATTGTATGGAATAGTTTTTTCATGAAATATTCCTGAATTAGCCAGGTAAGTATCTAGTTGTTCATTTACAAATTCTAACCCATTATCAGTTCTTATCTTTTTAATCCTTTTATCAGTTAAATTTTCATATTTGGCTTTAAATTGAGAAAATATATTAAACACTTCATATTTATTTTTTAAGAAATAAGTAAAGTACATGCCAGAAAAATCATCTACAATTACCATAAAATATTTTGCACCACCATGCGATTCGATATTAATTGGACCACACAGGTCGGCATGGAGCAACTCAAGAATTTGTGAGCTTTGATATATATCAATACTATGATGAGTTTTTCTGGTTACCTTACTTATATCACAAGTTTCACATGTGAAATTATTTACATTATCAATATATCAATATAATCTTTCATTTTAAGCATATATTTACAATTTAAATGACATAACCTGTTATGCCAAATTTCATAATTATTAGTAGATTGGTCAGAAATAAAACATTCAGAATTATACATAGGTTCTAATTTAATTTCTAATCTACCATTATTTTTAAATGCTATAGTTATTAACTTATCATTTTTATCATATATCAATACACAATTATTTCCTGATTTAATCTTACAACCTTTATCCATTAAACATGTTACAGACAGTAAATTACATCTTAATTGAGGAACATAACTGACATCAGTAATTGTTAGATTAATAGAATTACAATGTTTTGTACTCACAGTTTTAGCTGAAACGTTTCCAGTTCCTTGGCTCATCATTTTAGAATTTTTATCGGCTAAGTAAATGTCCATCACTTCTGGACTAATATTTTTGAACCACACAGGTTCTTTAGCCATATGACAGGATGCACCACTATCCAGAATCCAGATATTGTCACAAAGTTTTTCTTCTCGATGGGAAGCTGTAAATACGTGTCCATTTCTAGATGAATTGTTTCTTTGGCTTGTACTTGGAGAGTTCTTGTTTCTATAATAACAGTCCTTAGCTAGATGATTTGATTTTCTGCAAATATAACACAGTCTCGTTTGCTTTTCATTTTTTCTTTTACAATAAAATGCTTCATTAATTCCATCCAGGCGAGTTTTAATTGGCAAGTTTAAAGTTGCTTCTTCTTCCCTTAAAATTTGTAATATTTCGTCCATGCTCTTTCCTCTTTGCGTTTTCAGAATATCCCGCACTTTGGAGAATTTTCCATTTAATCCTCTAACGCTATGTTAGACCAATTCCCTCGGCGACACATCCAGTCCAAGGGAGTGACATTTAGTCGAAATCCCCCGCGCTCTTGCAATATAATCTGCTACAGTTTCGCCATTTTTCATTCGGATGTTCTTGAGTTCATTGCCCGCGTCAATTTTTCGGTCTTCACCTTCGCCCATGTAAGTCGCTCTAATTTTATCCCACAGCACTTTCGCGTTGTCTTCCGCCGCGAACTGTAAGGCTTGCTCATCTGCGAGCGATAACTTAATGTATGATATTGCATCCGAGTTTTTAGTAATCCAGTCCATTTCATCTTTACGGGTAAGGTCTTCAGGTTTCTCCTCTAAGATTAGAGGGGCTAATCTTTTTAAGCTAAGGGCAGCTTTCATCTTAAGCTCCCAAATAAAATAGTTCGTTCCGTTTAAATCGAGAATAGTTATTTTATCCATTGTAGATAGAAAGGTTTAAACGTTCACAAAGTCAACTAACTCGTCACACAGATTAACCACGCTCTGCTACCACTTGTTGTTCTTTTGTGAAATCACTTCTACTACGGTATCTTGGGACATCACATTTATTTATATACATACGAAAATATTGATCGCGGATACTGCACACAGCAAGTCTGACCCAAAAGCACACAGCGAACGGTCAGCTCGTCAACCTCGTAGAAGGAATGCGTGGGAGTGAAGGCGGGAAAAAGAGCGCGTGGGCGGATCACTCAGTTATCCTTCCGCCAGAAAAAATAGTTCACTCGCTTCACCCCAACACAACCTAAAAAAGGTGCCCCCTTAAACAGAAACAAACCCCAAAACTCCTTTAATTCTGATCAATTTAAACTTAAAAACGATATCTCTTTTGAAAATGTCTTAAAAGGCAACCAACAGATGGCACCACAATCTGATAACCCTGTTCCCGTCGTAGAGCCCGAGACAGCTCCAGCCCCCCAAAAGAAAAAGAAATCAAAAAGAAATTGAAGACGATGATAGCGGAACCTTCGGGTTCATGGACGCTATCATCGAACTGAAAAATTCTTCGCTGAAAAAAGTTTAAACAGCTTCGCCCAACCCCACTGATAAACCCCTCGGACCCCTCTCATTGAGTTGGGTAAACAGCTTACGAAACGCCCAATCCCACGCTGATTGGAAGAAGGTCACCGCTTTCACTTAAAAAAACTGTAAGATTGCTTTATAACATTTTTTTTATCGTCACATCACAACTCATTCCGATATGACAAATGCGGTACATCAGAAACAGTGTTTTACATCACGATTTAAAGAGCTGACTATCGAGAATCATCCCCCTAATTCAGGCACAAACAATTTTCCTATCCCCGCAAACACAAATTTGCCCCCAAAGTGGTCTCAACCGCTTAAAGTAGCCAGCTGTCTCCCGACTCGCACTCGACTGTGAGAAACTCTTGTTTTGCAACGACCCTCAAAATCGACCGCTTGGCTTTGGCGGCCCTCCCCAGTTTTGGGCTTCTTTCTCATGTTGGCCTTCGATCGATCTTATTTTCGTTCCCGAATTTTTTTGTACCGCCCATAGACTATTGTCTTGCGTGTCAAGTGCTTTTAGTCTGGCTGTCCAATTTTCATTGCTATATTTACGAAGTTCTTTTTTGACATTTTTTTGTGCTCTATTGTAAAGTGTTTTGTAGTGTGGATCGAGAGTTCTGTGATATAAATTTCTGTATTGGTTTTTCTGCTTAATAAGATTGTGAATATACGGCGGAGTGTAGCTTTTGCGGAGCGTTTCTATTGGTCGGGAGGCGTGGCTATGGGCGGTGCGGACCGTTTCGGTGAACTCTGAAATTTTTTGGTCAATATCGGTGCTTGTTTTAATAGAATTTGGATGATAATTAATTAGAGAAAGCTTAGTATTAAGATGCTTAGAGAAGAGCGGCCAGTTTGTATGAACGGCTCTGGGATTAGGAGTATCTTTTTTGAGTTTAAGAGTGAAATTAAGAACTGGGTTGTGATCGGAAGATAGATCATGGAGGGAGTTAATGGTATAAGGGTAGTAAAAGTTTCTAATAACAGCGATGTCTAAAGTGTTAGCAGAGTTAATCCCGAACCTCGTAGGAGAGTCGGGGTAGGCAATATATAAATTAGTCATGTTAACAAAGTCAAGGAGGCGTACACCTCTAGAAGAGTTAGTATTACAATTCCAGGCAGTATGTGGGGCATTGAAGTCGCCAAATAAAACACAGTTACTGCTGGTTTGAATGAGGTTTTCAATATCAATTGTGAAAGTGTACTCGTCCGATCTCGGCGGTATATAAATACTGACAATCGAGATGGGATCGTGATCTATGGGAGTTAGTATTACAATAGTAGCTTCGATAGTTTGCATGGATGGCGTAGGAAGTGAGTAGTGTTTAATAGAGTTTTTAATGAGAATTAGAGTTCCACCGAAGGCCCTGTAGTTTTCATTTGATGTCGGTCTGTCGTTTCTGTAACAAATGTAATTAGCTATGTTTATGTTATGTGATGGTCTCAAATGTGTCTCTTGAATTAAGATTCCGAACGTTCCGAATAAACGTTCCGACATTCCACCGTTAAACTGTTCCTCCGGCACAGCTGTTACAGATACACAAAAAGCAAATATCCTTGCCGAATCTATTCTTGATAATTTCACTGAAAATTCTAGACCGAATAATGATTATGATGACGTAGATGAGTTAATTAATAATACGGTTAACTCCTTCCTCTCCCTTCCTACCTCCACTACTACTGAAACTGCATATCCCTCTGAGATTATTAGCTACATTAAAAAATCTAACTCTAAAAAAGCGCCAGGTAAAGATGGCATTAGTAATCGGATGACAAAAAATTTCTCCCTCAAAGCTATTCTCATTCTAACAATTCTAATTAATAAGATTTTAACTCTTAATTACTTTCCTAAAGCTTGGAAAGAAGCCATTATTTTTCCTATCCTTAAGCCAGGTAAAAACAAAAATATTCCTTCTAGTTATCGACCAATTTCTTTACTTTCCACTTTAAGTAAAATCACAGAATCAATTATACTGACTAGACTCAAAGAATTTCTCTATACTAACAATATTATCAACCCAAATCAGTATGGTTTTACAAATAAACTCTCTACCCTACACCCACTTTTGAATCTAACGGAAGCAATCTCAGAGGGCTTTCAAAGTAAAAAGAGCACCGGCGCAGTATTTCTGGATATCCAGAAAGCCTTCGACCGTGTGTGGCTTACTGGTCTTACCTATAAACTTATTAATTATAATATTCCTCCACCGCTCGTTTTCCTACTTCACTCGTACAACTCAAATCGCTCATATCAGGTTCGTGTCAAGGATACTTTGTCTACAATTTAATTTATTAACTGTGGAGTAGCGCAGGGCAGTCTGCTTGGACCCTTGCTGTTTAATCTTTACATAAACGACATACCAGAATACTCTCTCACTAAACTAAACATGTATGCCAGTGCTTCTCAAACTTTCAATACTGACGCCCCCCTTTTCAATCACAATTTTTATAGCGCCCCCCTTATACATTAATAATGTACTGAATGCAATAATAATGCACTTTTTTTTACGCTAAAGCAATAATCTTAATTATATACCGTACAAATTCATGACATAAGTATTAAATTTTGTATATGTTGCCTTTAAGCAAAAAAAATATTAAGTAATAGGATAATTATTGTTATTTTTCCTTTCTTTAATTTTTAAATTGGAACATATTGCAAAATGTGGTGGCTGCTTAGAAGACAAAATATAGATATCAGCTTTTTTTTAGAAAGAACTCAGTGGGTCAATTTCTAATCATATAAGCATTCCTTTGAAAAATTTGCTCTGTAAGACAAGCTTATGGAAGTCGCTAATACTTATTAAATTTGTTCTTAATTTAGCATTAATTAATTAGTTATAAAATATTCTGTGCAGCACTGATACATTAAAAGTATACCGGCTGAAGTACCCGCTATTTGCACGAGTTCATTTATAAGAAAATAAAACATTATTGATATAATCACTGAATTTTAACAAGAGTAAAGCCAAGTGCGCAACAATGTTTACAAAAATGTATATAAAATGATTTTTTTAATCATTGCTCAAATTATAATTAGTTTTAAACGAACTGTAATTTTAAGCCTCACAGAATTAGCATTTAGAATTGGTGTTGAATAATGAACAATAATATAAAATTCCGATGAGAAATAATTGTATTATTTTTAATATAAAAAGTGAAAAGACTTTAACATGTTTTAAACCTGGAGCAGGCACGCACTCGATACTAATGTTCGAGTGGGGTTACTGAGCCACCCCAATCTTTTTTTTTTTTTTTTTTTTTTTTATAATTATTTTTATAGTACACAATAAAAATCGTAATTCCAGTGAATAATTTAATTAAGAGAAAATATACTCACCCCTACTTTCAAGAACACAGAAAATATTTCGGAAAAAAAGTTATCACACCGGGGGAACTCAATCAAAACAAGTACCTTAAGATTGTAAAAAAAAACGTTTGTCACTCCCAAAAAAGAGGGAGATATGTGACAAATATATTTTAGTTCACACGTTAAGACTTTCAAACAGGAGGATAGTGTCAGAGCCATTGGTAACAATTAAACAGTTTCGTGCTGTCTGTGCTCGGCGTGACAGCTCCGGAATAAAAGTGTATTTATTACAATATGGATGTTCAAAAAAAATTATGTAAAACGTTTTTCATTATGCTTTTTTATATGTTTGGGAATAACTCATGGAAATAAATCTTGGCCAAGTAATCCTTCAAAGAGCTCTCTGTGCTTTTCCAAAAATCATAAAAATATTTTACAAGGAAAAAATCGCAGCAGAAATAGTTAATTTGCAATTTCCCTAAATGAAAAAACAAATACATAAGAGCAGGGACGTAACTAACCGTACAAGTAAGTTCGAAGGTCAAACCGCAGCAATTACATTCTGCTGCCTACAGCTGATGACAATAATATAACAGTGATGAATTTTTTATCTTCCTAAAATTTTTTTTCGATTATGGGTCTGGGTTTTGTTTTTTCTCATTTTGGTTTGAAAAGAAACCGTAATAGAAGTAGAAGCTTTAATTTTTTATGACGTAATATCGCAGATATATAAATTATATCAGTGTAAATGTGTATTTTTTATTATGTCAGAAAGTATTTTGTTTTACTTCATTCCAGTAAATAAATTTTTTTTAATCTTTTATTTTCGATATGCTCGCGCCCTCCTTGTACGTTTATCGCGCCCCCCCAGGGGGGCGCGCCCCACAGTTTGAGAAACACTGATGTATGCAGACGATACAGCTGTGCACACTACATTTAAGAGAATCACATCAGTCACACACACATTTGCTCTAAACAAACACCTTAAATTACTAGAAAAATACTACGACCGGTGGAAAATCAGCATTAATGTTGAAAAATCTGCCGCCGTATTATTCAATAAAAAACGCAAAATTCCACCACCACCTAAAATGTACAACACTACAATCCCATGGTCTCAAAGTAGTAAATACCTTGGTATTACATTTGATAAAAATCTCACTTGGAAAGCACACATTCAAAACACGCGTCAAAAATTCCGGAAATTAATGTTTAAACTTTTCCCCCTAATTGGCAGGAATTCGGATTTATCTAGAAATAATAAAGTGCTTTTATTCACAGCCGTTATGCGTCCCATATTATCTTATGGGTGCCCAGTGTGGGGATACGCCGCTAAAACTAATATCAATATCTTAGATACTCTACAAAATTCTACAATCCGAATGATCGTTAAAGCCTCAAGGTACATGAGAAACGACGACATTCGGAAAGCTCTTAAAATCAAAAGTTTTAAATTCTATATCCAGAAAATAGCTAAAAAGTTCTTTAACTCTCTGCAATTCACCAATAATAGCAATATGATAAACTTAAATACCTATACTCCTCATGATTCTACTAAAAGACCGAGAAGAATACTTCTCGACTCCTACAATCCGCCATAATTTTAATAACCCGTGCAATTATTGCACAACTATTGCTAAATTTTTTATTTCTATATTTATTTTTGTTATTCTTCTTAAAATTTGTCGTATCCCCACCATCCGGGCTTGCCCCTCCCCCTTAGTCTTAATTTTCTCTTTGAGAGACTTGAGCAGCCTATGAGAGTCGATTTCATCTCCCGCCATGCACCAATAAGAGAGCTTCCTTTCAGCTCTCCGCCATGAACTCAGAAATCCGCACGACCCAGGAAATTACTCCAACGATTGGCTCGACCAATCAGCTGCTTCCTACATGCTAGCAGGATACAGCCCACAGTCGTTCCACATATATTTTTCGGCTATGGGATGGAGGCTCGCTTCGCGAGCCATATGCCCAGAAAATGTCACCGTAGTCACCGTAGGCCGCCTTCGGGAGGAGGGGACCGGCTCGCCGTCCCCCTCCTCCATCGTTCTTTTACCGCCGACTTCGTCGGTAGGCACTGATCCACTTTCCCCACGTCTTCCTACTGGCAATTCTTCATTTAACTGTAATTTTCTAATTTTCTTTAAATATTTTAAACTCAAAAAAGGGCAAATTACTGATCTAATGTCACTCCCCAACTTTTGACCGATAGAAGATTAAGATTTCCTTCGGAAATCAGGCGCTTCATTAAGCATTAAGCATTCAACACCTGTACAGGTCGTTGCACTCGGGCCACATTCCTTCCTGCGCTCTTTCAGTCTTCGCCTCGTGACGTCACTTGTTGTTTTCGTTCCGTTGCGTTTCATTTCCGACTTTTGACCCCTCCGGGGGCACTGCTCTGATAACGGTTTTTCTATTTCACCCTTTCCCCGGGATTCTGGGCAAAAGCGCTTAGTTTTCGCTGTCGCCCGCTTCATCTAATTTTCGATTCTATCATTCAACAAGTTTCTTTCGAATGGAACTTCTTTACCCTGGAAACCTAGCGGTGTTAACGAAAGGGTAATTGGGGACCATTTGAAACTTCTCTTTTAACCTGGCGGTGTTAACGAAAGGGTAATTGGGGACCATTTGAAACTCTTTTTTTCTCTGGAAACCTCAACGGTGTCAACGTAAAGAGAATTAAAAGTTCATTTGTTTTGGAAACCTGAAGGCTTTCTGAAAGAGTTGTCCATTTTTGCCAGTTCTTTGAGAGTAAGAACGCTACCCAAAAGTTATTCCCTGACGAACGCTGCACTAGGGCAAAGTTCCCCGAACGTGCAGCAAGTAGGCTAAGGTGAATACGGATCTGGTGGTTGGGTGTGTATCTAGTTGTAAGATCGTCTTGTGGGTGAATTAATGAGCTCTAATTAACCGGATTTACCGTCTTATTATTTCCTTCAAACACATCACTATACTAATAATTTCATTTACAATTAAAAAATTACATCAGGAACTACAAGCAGCTTCCTCCATTTTACGTTCGAGAGTCTTCTTCTCTCCTTCCCGCTCAAAGGCCAAAACAGTTCACAGCAGCGCCCTCTTTCTAGTCTATCGTGTGCTATGCGTCAAGCCTCCTTGTGTACTATGTGCCACGCCGTTACAGTCTAATTATTTCCTCCCATCCTGGAGAAAACTTTTCACGATAGTTGAGTGGAAAGTTTTACTGTGATACCTGAAAAATACTTGACATAGGATCAGTTTATGCAGCAGTAGAGAGTTAAGAATTATTTCTTAAAATCCTTTTCTTTAAACGGAGCTAAAAATATTTTTTTTAAAAAAAAAATTACGTGCAAGTACCTTATTTTAAGGAAGGCATTAAACTTATCCCTACTAATCTATGTGAACTTCAACATATACAAAATATCATTTGGTGAAATACTGCTACCAAATGCAAATTTTAAAACACAAATACAAATATTAATTATCAAAAAATTAACATACAAATATCAAAATTTTTTTTAAATATTAATACCAAAATTTAAAATAAAAAATTCCAAATATCAAAATACAAATACAAAATATCAAAAAAATTAAAATACTAATATCAAATATTAATACTAATATACAAATACCAATCATTCTAGACAAAAAAAATAATACAAAGAAAATTCTTATTTTTCCATCAATCCTCTTAATAAGTGTGTGTGTTTTTTTTTCAAGTTTTAAGGGATACGGCTTAAACTATCAGCATTCTGATTCTGTTTTCCCTTCCGATAAGCAATCTCATAATTAAATGCTTGCAAAATTAAGGACCACCTTAAGAGTCTTGGATTAGTCCCAGTATTTTTCTCTAACCAGACCAAGGGATTATGGTCAGTTTGTATGACAAATTTTTGGTGTCCATCAAGATAGCATTTCAACTTTTGCACGGCAAAAATAATGGCTGCACATTCTTTTTCCGTAGTGCTATATTTTTGTTCTGCAAGCGACAGCTTTTTGCTCAGGAACATGATGGGATGTTCTTCGTTTTCACATACTTGCGACAACACAACGCCTATTCCAAGATTGGATGCATCACACTGAATGATGAAGGGTTTTGTGAAATCAGGGCTGTATAAAACTGGATTTTTAGATAGTCTTGTCTTGAGCTCCTCGAATGCATTCTGGCAAGAAGTGTTCCAGTCAACGGTTGATTTTCGATTTCGGCCCTTAAGTAAATCTGTCAGTGGAGCTGCGATTACTGAAAAAATTCGGGAATATATCTTCTATAATAGCCAGATAATCCTAAAAAGGCTCTAACCTGCGTCTTGTTAGTGGGGATTGGGAAATCTTTAATGACCTGAACCTTTAATTCTCCAGGTGTTCTTAAGCCTTGGCCTACCAAATGTCCAAGATATTTAACGTATGCTTGAGCAAATTGACATTTGGATGGCTTGATATGTAATTTAGCGGAGCGTAGGCGCTCAAATACATCTTTTAGATGTTTTAGGTGATCATCCCAGGCTAGTGAAAAGATAGCTATATCATCTAGGTAGGGGACTGCAAAGTCTTCACAATTTCTTAATAAGTTAGCCATAAGTCGACTAAAGTAATAGGGCGCATTTTTCAGACCGAAAGGTAACCTCAATGGTTTAAAAGTTCCAAACGTTGTCACAAACGATGCATACCTTTGCGCTAGGGGACTCAGGGGTATTTGCCAATACCCTCGAGTAAGATCCAAGATAGAGATATATTTAGCTGCCGATACCTTTTCTAAAAGTTCCTCTATATTAGGCAAGGGAAAGAATTGTGTCCGAGTTACTTTATTCAACCTTCTGTAATCGATACAGGGCCTTGCTTCCTTTCCCTGAGCTTCACCAAGTATTAATGGAGATGTAAAATCAGATTCTCCTGGCTCTATTATTTTCAGTTCTAACATCTTATTAACTTCTGATTTGAGAATTTCAATTTGTCGAGGAGACATACGATAAGGCTTAGCAACAATTGCTCGTTCAGATTCTAATTCAATATCATGTTCAGCTAAATCGGTACATCCAGGAATATTCGAAAAAGATTACTATATTCATATAAAAGTTCTTTGAGCTGTCCTCGTTGAATTTGAGATAATTTTGAATTTAACTGCACATCGCTGATGATTTTGGACCATCCCGACCTTTCGTTTTCAAGTTCCAAACTAGGTATGTCTTCTTCGTCATGCTTTAAAGGATTAATGCACAATAAGTTAATATTTTCCTCTCGTTGGTGATAAGGTTTTAGCATATTAACATGATAAACGTGGGTTTTATCCTTCTCTGGGAATTTGACCACATAATTTGTCTCAGAGAGTTGTTGCACTATTTCTCCAGGGCCAACCCACTGAACAGATAACTTGTTAGGCCTGGATGGAGCTATGACCAAAACCAGTTCCCCCAGTTGAAATTGACGCTTAACGGTCCGGCGATCATACCACAACTTCTGTTTTTGTTTGGAATCTTCCATGTGTAGGATTGCCAATTCCTGACATCTTTTCATTCTATTAATGAGTTCAAATACATAATCCACAACACTGCTTTCTACATGCTCTTCTTCTGTCAGTTTCTCGTACAATAACATCACAGGAGTCCTTAGATTTTCCCCGTGAACTAGTTCAGTTGGTGAAAACCCAGTACTATCGTGTATAACAGTCCTTAGGGCAAAGAGGGCTTGAGGAAGAATTTTCTCCCAATCTGGAATTGCCTCCAGACACAGGACACGAAGAATCCTCTTCAAGGTTCTGTGCATTCTTTCCACAGGATTACTTTGTGGATGATAAACAGAACTTCTAACTACTTTAACTCCAAATCTTTCTAAAAATTCTGTAGTTAGTGCACTCATGAATGACGTGCCTTGGTCAGTCTGTAATTCTCTTGGGAACCCCATTCGGCTGAAAATCTGTAACAATGCATTTATAACAGTTGTTGAGCAAAGGTTTGCTACAGGAATGGCATCAGGATACCTTGATGACATACATAACGCCGTAATTATATATTTATTTCCTGACGGTGTCATTGGTAAAGGTCCACTTGCATCGATGTTAATCTTTGTGAAAATTTCAGTTATTACAGGAACAATTTTTAGTGGGGCCTTCTTTTTATCTTGCGGTTTATCCACCCTTTGACATTTGTCGCATGTCTTTACAAAGTCCTCAACATCACTAAAGCATTTAGGCCAGTAAAATGTTTTGAATATGGCATCTTTCGTTTTAGTTACTCCTAGATGAGCTGCAGCCGCCTCGTGACCTATCGTCATTAAATTTTTTCTATACTTTTCGGGAACAACTAAACATTTACGTTTAGTGCCATCCTTATCTTCTTTTTGGAAAAATAGTAAGTTATTTTTGACAATATAATGATTTTTCTTTGAAGACCCGCTTTTAGCTTCTTCAAACAGTGTTTTTAATTCAGCACTGTTCATTTGTTCCTGTGTAAAACCTTTATGAGATAATTTTATAAGATTTGATTCAGAAATTTCAGGTTGAATTAAAGGCAAAATACCATCCAGTTCGTCCGGAGATTCTTTATTCTTTTCGTTACTTTCAGGAATAGTTTCTTCTGACATGTTAAGATCTTGTTTACTCTCTTCAGTCAATTTCTTCTGCGAACGTGTTTCAACAGCGTTCACCATATACACTTGTATTTCTTTATTTTTCTTCACTTCTTCAAACAATGCAGCAGTCTTATTTCCCAAAAGATATTTTCCTTGATCTAATGAATCTCTTAAAACAGCAGCTTTCGTAATCACATGACCAAACACACAGTCCAACTCAATTTAAGCCATCGGAAGACACACTGCGGTTTCCTCCAGAGGAGTTCGAATCCACACAGTTTCATTTATAAACATGGAAGGTTTTACGTATTTTTTACATATTAAATCGAGAGTTGCACCAGTATCTCGTAGTATAGGCATTTCAATTCCATTCACTGTTCCTAAACTTGTATATGGAGCCAATACATCAGTACCATTTCTAACAGTTTCATTAGACGCGACTGTTTCGTAATTCTTCTTTAGTTTATCACATTGTGGTCTGAGATGTGAATAAGACCCGCATTCATAACATCGAAGCTGTCTTCTCTTCTCAAAGTCTTTCTCGTGATTTTTTTCATGGACAGCTTCCTTTTTTATTTGAAATTTTGACTTGAAATCTTTAGGAGTTTCCTTTGGTCTGGCACCACTATAATTTACACCACCTTGGAATTTGTAACTATTTTTCTTAGGGATTTCTCTTCTGAAACTCTGTTTGATGCTTTCATATTCGTCTAATTTCTCTGCAAGTTCATAGGGAGTTTTTAACTTGATCCAATCATCAAGAAAATGCTCTCTCTTACTTCAGCTGGAACACGGTACTTCAATTGTTCAGTTATTAATAGATCTTTCAGTTGCTCGAAAGTTTTAACCTGCAATTCAGCTATCCATTCCGTAAAATAACTATTCAGCTCATGAGCATAATTCCTCCAAGACTTCTCTGCTGATTTTTGATGTCTGTAAAAACATTGCTTCAACTTTTCGCTGTTCAACCTGTACCTCTTCAATATAAGATCTTTTACAAAATCATAATTATTTGCCCTTTCGGTAGGTTCTCTAGCTAGCATATTAGAGAGTTCTGCTGGTAAAACCGCCAACAAGTAGGCCACCCAATCCTTCTTTGGTACTTGAGCTAATTCTGCCTTTCTTTCAAAATTAATCAAATATAAACTAATCTCATCATGTTTTTCATCAAATTTAGTTGTGATTTGTGTCAATTGAATCTTAGGTCCAATTTCAACTCTTCTTCCAGATTCATCATTTAATGGTTGATTCTGCTGCGATAATTCTAATTTTCTCAATTCTAATTCGTGTTGTCTGGCCTCTCGAGCCATTCGCTCTTCTCTTTCCCTTTCTTCCCTTTCCCTTTCTTCTTGTTTACTTCTTTCTTCCCTTTCTTTTTCTTCTTGTTTACTTCTTTCTCGTTCTTTCCTATCACTAATGACTCTGTCGAGAATTATCTTCACTTCCTCTTCAACATAAGATTCGCTATTTAGAATCAATTTTTTTATATCTACCACCTTGCTGGACTGATCTACTTCAACCCCCATTTCCTCACATACTGACAAAAGATCAGGTTTAATACCTTTAGCTAAATATGCCATGATTTAGGGACTAACAAGATCAGAATGCTTTCCAAAAAGAAAATCAAAATAAGACGAGTAAGAAACTTATTTTTCGATATATTATTTAACTAAAAGTAGTTATCGATTTTGCACTGTACCAAAATATGCACAAATATACACTTAAATTATAACGAATACATACATATTCAGCACTTTCGAATTCTATTTTTCAAAAGTTTCAAGTGATTAAAATATCTACGTAACTACAATACCAGAATAATCAAACAAGCACACACAAAAATAAACATTTCAATGCAAATGTTTGAACGAAACGTTTCGAAGTTCCAAAAGGGGATTTTTTCTGTTGATGCCTCAAGCTTAAGAAAGAGTTGTAGCGAGATGGTTCTGGTTTTGATTAGAAAGAAGGTGAAATGTTCGATGAGTTGAGGCATACGGTGGGTGGATGGGGGGAGATTGCGAAAATAATTCTGCGTGTTTATTGTGGTACTGAATTGAGGCATGAAAATTTGACGACAAATTTGAGGTAAGATTATCATTGAGAATAAGTCCGAGGTATGAAGTTTCAAAAGTCCAGTTGATCCTTTCTTCAAAAAGGTCGAAAAATGTTTGTATTATATTTACGATTTATATGAATTAACCAAATATTTATTGTAATATGCAAGTGATAAAATTTTAAAAAATACTTACAGGTACAATATATGTTTGGTTGGAAAAAGGAAAGATGAAGATGTGTGTGTTTATTCTTTCATGGGATCCTTAGAGGTAAGTTTCATTTTAACTTCTGCATATATTTTTAATACTAAAAAAATATACACCATTTATTTCCTATGGCATGGATTGTAAAAGAAACTCTTATTGGCGTTTTACAAATGTATTCATATTTATTAAAGACAATGTCACAATAGTAAATCACTCAATTTCTTTACAATTCTTTCTTTCTTGGTTCGAATTCCATTCTTGTTGAAAAAGAGGTTGGGCTCCAATTCAATCCTTCTTTTCATGAAACGTCGTGATCCAATGAGAACATAGGCTTTCGATGTTATCAACTGAAACCATGGATTAAAAAAGAATCCAGTTCCTACAAATCTGAAAAAATTTTGAGGATTTAACAACCACGATTCCTCTGGATAAGCATAATCCCAAACTAGGAGTTTACTTGCTTCACAGTTTTTTTCTAGATTAAAGAGAAATCCATCATTGGTTCGAATAAATTGACAGTTGACAAAGTCTTTTTTCCAAGTAAATCCAAGTACTTCTACTTTGGTTCCAACTGGACAGTCCAAAATATTATCACGAACAAAATCTGTAAAAACACAATGTGGCAGCAAAAAAATGTAATCTTGTTCCTCTTCGTAAATTGGAAACATGTTGAAAAGACAGGAATAACTCAATGGCCAGAAACATTGGTTTTTATAGTCGGAATAAATGTCAATTATAAATTTAAAATCCCCCCAGTAATATTTAAAATATTGATTTCAAAATTTTCTTTTCCCCAGTAATATTTAAAATATTAATTTTAAATCCCCCCCCCAGTAATATATAGCAGTTATTTGAAGCTTCAACAACTTGATTATTTTGTGCAAATTATTTGATGTTACATATTACAGAGACATGATTCCTATTTACAAGAGATTAGATGATTCATTTTATTTGGTTCTAGTCCATTCCCAAAACTTTGCTGATTTTTTGACCCAGTACATTCTTAATTGTCCTGTTGGGACTCGAATCGAAATGCAGGGTTGTAATCAAGACTACAGTATTGGAAAGGTTGAGTTTATGCGGACCGAGAAGGGATTCCTCTATAATCAGGAACATGGAGATGCAGACATAGAACATGTTTTACCTCCCGAGGCTTGGCTAAATATAGCGGTTGAACAATTCATTATTAAATTTCCCATGTTGAAAATACAAGCACCCCAACTGATTATTCACATTTGGATCACTGAAGCCTTCTATAACAGATTATGCTATTCGGAATTTTTTTCAACCGTGGGCTATCTGGAATTGAAACGTACATTGAACCCCCAATTCGAGGGTAAGAAACTCATTAAAAATTTGATGGATTTACTAACCTTATTTATGGAAAAGGGTGATTGGAAATGAAACGCACACGGAACCCCCGATCCGAGGGTGTATGCAAATAGGTGATTTTTCAGAGTTCTGGAAAAGGCCAACGCGCGAGAAAGTGACTAGGTTTTAATGAAAAAATGGTGGTGCTAGGCAAGTTTGTATATTTCTTATAGCATGGATTGTAAAAGAAAATCTTATTGACGTTTTACAATGGAGTAACTTCATGGACAGACTGACGCCAGTCAGTAATCACGTGATATTCTTTGCTGTTAAAATTGAATGTCATTTCTTTTTTTTAAAATTAAAATACAATATTCTTAAGGGGAATGAAACCATTACAAAAGGGGTAACAATTTTTAGAAATGATTACATTTAATTTGATATGTCATTGTCTTATTTTTTTGAAGTACATATCAAACTTGCAAAAAAGTTTATTTCTTGAAGCCTGTGTACATAGAACATTAGTTAATATGAAAGTTTGATAAATGAAGAGAATTACCTTTTCGTAAAAGTGTCCCCCCCCATCTTTTTTTGAAATCTCAGTGGCTACTTAAGAAGTATTTGTTTTACCCATGATTTAACTATTTTCTTTTTTTGCACAAATCCTTAAAATAGTTTAATTCCTGAAAACTCAGTATTATGCATGTAAGGGTCATTAAGGATGTGAGTATATGATTCATATATCTGTCTCCTGTGATGAAAATTGAATTTTTTTTACAACTTCATGAATTGCAAATTTTATAATAGTATCTAATGGGGACATTAAACACTCTATGTGAAGCATTACAAGTGTCATACATTTGAAATAATCCCGTAATTTTGGTTTGATTTATCAATACTATAGGAAGTTCTTAATTTTTGTTCCTTTGTACTTATATGCTACTAGCTGATAAACTTGTTCTTCCCACAGGTGTGAATTTATATATATAAATAATGTTATGCATAAATTTTCTCTCCCCCCAGTACTTCATTATTTAGAAATGGTAAATAACAATTTTCTGAAAAATATATTATATTTACTTGAGTTTACCTACCTACACTTCAAATGAATATGTTATTTCACTGTGGAACAGTTATTTGTTGAAAATGAATTTTTTGTTTACACAATGTATTTTGCGTATAAATACTTCATATGTATTTTGTACAATATTATGAAACATTTAAAGCTATTTGAAAATGTTTCTAATAAAATAACATTCCTATCTTTGACTGTCTGATTTACTTAGTAATTATCCTTTAAAAATGTTTGGAATTTTTTTTAGAAATGATTGTATAAAGTAATAAAAGAAAATACAATTTCACTATTAAGTTAAAGAAATGAATCATATTTGTTAGTTCTGTTAATGAACAGCGTCCTCTAGCGGCTTGTAAAATAAACCGTCAGTGTATATGTGTAACACTCACTCCGAGAGGTAGTGTACGGAGTAGAGAAATTAAAGAGATCACAGTCCACTGCTAGTGTTGTTTATTGTGTTGAGTCAAGTCATGGTCCGCCTCACCGGAGGTAAGCGACCGAATGGAAAAGTGTAATTGTGAAACCGTGGATTATCAAAATTCCCAGTGAAAGAAAAAATAAGTGATCTCCAAAGTGTGAATAGAGACCGATTGCGAAACCGAAACTCTAGCGAGCGGCGTGAAACAGCGATCTGAGGAGGTACGTGCAATTAATTGATCCTTCTATTAGTGTCCTTAATTCATAAATATGTCTTTAAATAAATTAAGGAAAGACGAGTTAAAAATCGTTGCGGAAGAATTAAATTTAACTGTACCAGAAGGAGCAAAAATCGCTGACTTAAAAACTTAATTGTAAATAGTGACGTTTACAAAAATGATAAAGAAATAGTTCAATCTGCAATCGATTATGCTTTGGCGGAAATTAAAAATAAGAAATTGGATAGTGAAACTAAATTAGAATTTGAACGAATTAAATTAGCGCAATTGCAAAAACAATTAGAGCTCGCAAATATCCAGAAGAATTTAATTGAAAATTCCGATATTCAAAATCCGAGTGTTTTTGAAACTGCCGCCAATATTAATGTTGAGACTTTGTTAAAGTCTGTGAAAACTTTAACAATACCCGTACCTTCAAGAGTGGAGTCATATAATTTATTTTTCCAGTCGCTTGAAAAAGCATTCAAAATAAAAGAGGTTCCCGAACAATTTAAAGGCGAAATTCTTTTAAATATTCTAGGTGAGAGAGTTAATAATTTACTTGTTCATGTTTCCGAAGAAGAGTTAAATAATTATAGTAAGCTTAAAGATTTAGTATTAAAAGAATTTTCTCCCACACCACAAGAATGCTATAATAGATTTCAGAAAGCGCAAAAATTAAGTTCAGAGAGTTATGTGCAATTTGCATCACGATTATGCGCGACATTTGAGAATTATTGTCAGCTGCGTAATGTGAATGATTTTAAATCATTGTGTGAGTTAATTGTATCGGATAAAATAATAAACACTCTCGACAGAGAATTAATGTCTTACATGAGTATAAAACAGGGAGAGAAATATTTTAAACCCCATGAGTTAGGGCGTGAGTGCGATATATATTTGTCATCGAAAGGCAAAATTAAAAATGAGATATTTTCTAAGTTCTTTTGTGAAAATGTCAAGCGTTTCAGTTATAATAAACAAACCAAATTTAATGCTAAAATACCACGAGATGCATCGAATGTATTTTTTTCCGAGTTAAAAAATAATAAATGTGTATTGTGTAAAAATAATGGTCATGCTTTACAATTTTGTCCACAATTTAAAATGTTTTCTGTAAACGAAAGAGTAGAATTTGTTAAAAATAATAGACTTTGTTTTAAATGTTTTTCACCTCAATGCAGCGTTAGAAGATGCCGATCAAAAAATTGTTTCTGCTCTAAACCGCATAATAAATTATTACATTACCCCAGAGAAATGAAAGGGAATTTTCTTTCTTCCCCCTGGAGACGATGACAGAGGTTAACCAGGATGAGCCACAATTCGCCTTGAGTGTAAATGCTGAATCTTTCGTTCCGAAAGTAGACAAAACACAGATCGTGGCAACTGCATGTTTTAAAAACAAATGCCTTTTGAGTACTGCTTTAATTCTATATAGTGAAAGATAAATATTCAGAATGGCAGACATTTAGGGCCTTGTTAGACTCGGGAAGTGAAACATGTCTAATTTCGAATGAGAGAGAGAGTGCGCGAATAAATTAAAGAATTAAGACCGAAAGAATAAATACATTAATCTCGTGTTTAAATGATGCTTCTATGGTAGTAAATGGGTGTGTTAAAGTGGCGATTTCTAATCAAAATAAATCTTTCGAAAGGGAATTGGATAGGCTCGTAGTTAAAAAAAATCACTGATTTTATTCCGCAGAAAGCGTTAGAAATAAATTCTGATTTTTCTAATTTTGTGGAATTAGCGGATTCTAAATTTAATGTTCCCGGCAAAATTGATTTATTATTAGGTGCAAATATATTTTATGAGTTATTGAAACCGGAAAGAATTAAAATAAAAGATTCGCAATTACTGTTAGTCAACAGCGTATTTGGTTATATAGTAACGGGTAATTTAGATTCAATAAATGAAACTAAGGTTCACTGCGGTTTGATTCGTGATGAGGACTTGAATAAAAATTTAGAAAAATTTTGGAAATTAGAGGAGTAGAGGAACCAATAGTTAAAAATAAAGAAAGGCTAATTTGTGAGGAACATTACGCGAATACTCATTTTAGAACTAAAGGAGGTAAATATGTAGTATCTATGCCCTTAAAAAAGGAACCCTCGTGTTTGGGTAATTCGAAAGACATAGCCCTCAAACGACTTGGATCGCTGTGGAATCGCTTAGCTAGTGATAAAAATTATTTAAATTTATATTGTGAATTTTTAAGAGATTATGAAAGACTGGGTCAAATGAAGGAAGTGACTAACGAAACTGAACCGGAAATAACATATTACGCTACCCATCATGGAATTTATCGTCCAGAAAAGTCCACAACAAAACTTAGAGTTGTCTTTAACTGTTCTTCGTTAACTGATAATGGAATATCTTTAAATGACATTCAATATAATGGAGGAGTGATACAAGAGGACTTATATGCGCAAATGCTCAGGTTCAGAACTTACACGTATGCATTTACAGCAGACATTAAAATGATGTATCGAACTATATTAATTAACTCTAAACAGCGTAATCTGCAGAGAATCGTTTGGTGTGAAAGTGAACATGAATCACCCAAAATTTACGAACTTTCGACTGTTACCTATGGCACTGTAAGTGCTCCCTACTTAGCACAGAGAACTTTAACCCAATTGTCGATGGATGAAGAGGCTAACTTCCCTATAGCAGCTTCCGTTTTACGGAACAACTTGTATATGGACGATGTCCTTTGTGGTGCTGCAACGTTAGAGGAGGCAATTGTTCTCAGACAACAATTAAAAGGAATTTTTAAAAGTGCTGGAATGGAGTTGCATAAACTTTGCGCCAATCAGGA
Organism: Trichonephila clavipes; assembly: GCA_019973935.1. NCBI lineage: Eukaryota > Metazoa > Arthropoda > Arachnida > Araneae > Nephilidae > Trichonephila > Trichonephila clavipes. The sequence continues at coordinate 227,038 of BMAU01013974.1, forward strand.
GAAATTGTCACCGGATCCCGAACAGAATTACAATTTTGCAACTTTAACAGAGACGAAAACGTTAGGAGTGTGTGGAAGCCGAACCTAGATTGCTTTTTGATTAAAGTGAAAGTCTGTTTGGACAGTTCTTATACTAAAAGAGACGTCTTGTCTACTATTGCCAAGATCTTTGATCCTGTTGGACTGATGGCACCAGTAATTTCCAAAGCAAAGATTTTCCTCCAGCGTTTGTGGAGAAGCAAATTGGAATGGAATGACCTTCTGCCAGCTGAAGAATATCGAGAATGGCAACAATTCCTAGTATCTTTAGAGAATATCAACAATATAGAGATACCAAGGCGTATTCTTGTTGCTTTTCCAGAAGTTATTGAGATCCATGGCTTTGCTGATGCCTCAGAGCGGTGCTACGGTGCAGCAGTTTACTGCAAATCTAAAAATTTGAAGAGTGAAACTTTAGTTCGGTTAATCACAAGCAAATCGAGAGTAGCGCCTATTAAAAGCCTGACAATTCCCAGACTTGAATTGTGTGCTGCAGTGCTATTGGCAAAACTTGTGAAAAGAGTTGTAGCTGCTTTACAACTAGAAACTGCTGAATTATATCTTTGGTCGGATTCGATGATCGTCTTGGCGTGGCTTCGAAAGGAACCGATGGACTTAAAGACCTTTGTTCAAAATAGGGTTGCCAAGATACAAGAACTCTATCCTAATCAGTTATGGAGACACGTACCATCTGATCAAAATCCTGCAGTCTTAGTCTCCCGAGGAGTCGATCCTGATAAACTTTTGCAACAAAACTTATGGTTTAATGGACCAACATTTCTTTCAGGTGATGATGACTATCCAAATCGAGAACTATAAACTGTAGAGAGAAACTAGATGAATATAATTCAGAACTGAAAAACTGTGTTAATGAACAAATTGAAAACTTTCAATCGGTGCTTAACATTCATGTTAATGATTTTTTAAACGACCTTCTTAATCTAAGCAATAATTATATAATATTTTACGTGTATTAAGTTTTATTTTCAGGTTGTGGAAAATTTGAATAAAAAGTGGCTGGTCCACTCACAACAAAAGAATTTGAGAAAGCTGAAACATTTCTGGTAAAAAAAGTGCAAGAGCAAGAATTTTCCAGTGATATTAACCATCTTAAAAGTAAGGGGAGTGTGCTACCAAACAGTAAGTTAAAGACATTGAATCCCTTTTTAGATGACAACGGTGTCTTAAGAGTAGGAGGACGATTGTGTAACTTAGAGTTAAGTTTCGATAAAAAGCACTAGATAATTTTAACAAAAAATAATAGATTAACTTTAATAATAATAGAATATTTTCATAAGAAATATTTATATACATGTGGCAACTGTATCTTTACTGATCAAAATTCGGGAAAAATTTTGGCCGTTGAATGGTAGGTCAATGTGCAGAAAAATTGTATATAAATGTATTGTATGTTTTAAAGCGAAACCAATTGTGTCAACTCAAATTATGGGTAATTTGCCAAAAGAGAGACTTATTACTGATTATCCATTTAATTGTTCAGGAGTAGATTTCTCTGGTCCTTTTTTCATTAAAAATAAAGGACAACGTAAAGGAAATTTGTTTAAAGTGTATATTTGTATTTTTGTGTGTTTTGTGTTTAAAGCGGTACATATTGAGTTAGTATCAGATTTAACATCGCAAGCATTCATTGCCGCGTTGAGAAGGTTTATGGCTCAAAGAGGCAAATGTGCAAAACTGTTTTCGGACAATGGTAAAAATTTCGTCGGAGCTAGGAATGAAATTAAAAAACTCCTTGAAATAGTCAGAAAACCAGACGAAAAATTAGCTAATTACTTAGCAGCAGAAGGAATAGAGTGGAAATTTATTCCTGCGAGGTCGCCCAATTTTGGAGGTCTTTGGGAAGCGGCCATAAAGTCATGTAAATATCACTTAAAAAGAGTTGTGAATGGAATTAATTTATAACGTACGAGGAACTACTTACGGTCACAGTACAAATTGAGGGAATTTTAAATTCTCGACCGCTTTGCCCCCTATCAAACAATGATGATGATTTCCAAGTGCTTACACCAGCTCATTTTTTAATTAATAGGTCTTTAAATTCGCTAGAAGAGCCTAATTTGACAAAACGTAAAGAGAGTAATCTCAAAAAGTGGCAAAAAATAACTAAGATAGTTCAATTAATGTGGAAATTTTGGAGTCGTAATTACTTGAATCAATTACAACAGAGAGGAAAATGGATGTTTGAAAAAAATAACGTTAAAATTGGAGACTTGGTTTTAATAATTGAAGAAAATTTACCAACATATAAATGGGCATTAGGTAGAATCGTAGAATTGTATTATGGCGAAGATAAAAAAGTTCGTGTTGTTAAAATTAAAACTCAGTATAGTACATGTAAAAGAGCCATATCAAAAATTTGTGTTTTACCAATGGAAGATCCTTAAATATAATTTGAATTTTTCATATAGTGTACCATTGGTGGTGTGTAAATTTACTCATTGTTAGTAAAGTGATTTTGTATTTGTATAAAAAAATATTGTTATTTGTGAAATCTTGCATTTATATAATGATTTATGTAATTGTATTTCTTGAGAATTGTCAAGTGTTGAATGTGTAAAGTGTTCTAGATGTAACCAATATGAATGTTAATTTAGTAACAATGATTGCATGGTTAAACCAGTGCAATGTGGGGCGGTATGTTAGTTCTATTAATGAACAGCACCCTCTGTAGCGGCTTGTAAAATAAACCGTCAGTTTATGTGTAACACTCACTCCGAGAGGTAGTGTACGGAGTAGAGAAATTAAAGAGATCACAGTCCACTGCTAGTGTTGTTTATTGTGTTGAGTCAAATCAATATTAATATATAATTTTTGAAAAATATTCAATGTAATATGAACTTCACCTTTATATCTCGGCTACTAAATGTTATGCATTGATATGCTACACTTTGATCATAAATTCAGATTATTAATGCGAGTATGAACTATATTAAAAATTTACATTACAAATTCAATAATTTTTTAATTGCCTTTGTATAAAGTGCTTATAACATGTTGAACAACTTGTTATAAATAATTGCATAATATTAAAGAATATTTCATCAGAAAAAATACTATAATTTTCACAAATTCAATTTAATTTTTAATTGAATTGCATACGTCTTTAAGCTATTGTTTATCTCATATTAAATAGAGTTAATACGAAAGTTTTTGATTAACAATAAATATTTATCCTTTGATGAAAATGAATTGCAAATAAGATAGAAACAATTTAATACAATATGGAAATAAATAGTTGCATAAAATTTCCATTCACAATTTCTACTAGTTATGTCTCTTGAACAGATATTTATGTTTAGTGTTAAACACTTGAGTTCCATTTTATGCAAACTTAAAACTTACTTGGAGAAATGTATTGACATTTTATTTTGTTATCACTAATATGTATCTAAAGTGTCCTTTCATATATAATTATACTTTTAAAAAAAGAAATTGATCATTATAATACACAAGAACTCAAAAATTATCTTTGAAACATGTCACACAAAAATATCAGTGATTTTGACCAATTAACCTCTTAACAATAATTTTGAAAAAGGATTCTCTGTAATTCTCTTCGATAAATACCATAAAATTGATCAAAGTACTCTTTTTAGGTCAATATTTGCAACAAACTCAATGCAACAAATTTATTCAGGACATGAGATTTATTTTTGCAAAAGTATAAAATAAATCTAATTTCTATAATGATAAATCTACAAATTGTGCAAATACCAATAAATGCATATTTGTTATACATGTGTAGTAAAAAAAATTGTATATGTATGGGACAGGTTTTTATACCATACAGTCAAACTCTGAAAAACATATGTGTTGAAACCACGCAAATATATTACAATTTTTATTTTTTTCTAAAAGGATTATAAATTCAAAAAATGACTTTTTTTTATTTTGGTCATGTACATTTTTTTAGAGTTTGTCTTACAAAAAAATTTCCACACAAATTTTATCTTGATACATTTTTAATACAGTTTGGTAAGTATGTCGGAAATAAATTATTTTTTATTTTTATTTTTATATCAATATATAAAGTATAGGCAAAAGAAATGACACTTTAAAATTCAACAATCATGTGATTTCAACTGGCACTTAGTCCTGAAGCTCCACTTTTAGGCGTATTGTTTGGCATTGATAATCTTTTGTATTTCCGTATCTTAGATATAGCCAATCTCCTCGGTAAAAAGAATGGAACCATGTTTGCCAAACATTTCAAGTATGACATTATCCTTGGACTCAACGTGCTACCTCGTACACAAACGTATCCCAAACACATAGCCGGTGCTCATTTAGTCACAAGAGATACAACCGCTCGCATCATTCGCCATGAAAATTTGGAATTGGCCAAAAAATTTTCAAACGCCCTCGATACTGGATGTGCATATTTGCAGGGTAAGCGAATATTTGCAAGTTCGTACAAGCAATCTCCTAAATTTTTTTTGTTTGTGGTGAATACCCACAATGAAAATACTGTCAAAGTTGCCCAATGGATACGAGAATTTACGATGGACTTGGAGTTGCAACGAAAACGGGATATTGAATCCTTAAGGCAATACATTTGTTCCATCTCCCCAAACATGTTGCAACCTCGTATTGACGATGCTGAGACTGCAGGGGAAAATGATGCTGGGGTTGTAAGTAATGGTGGAATTATGGGGAGGAGGTTAATCATGGTGAAGTTATGCAGAATTATGGTGAAAATGTTATGCAGGATTATGAAGAAAATGTTAAGCAGGAGGTTAATCATGGTGAAACTACTATGAAGAAAGCTGGTGTAAATAATGGTAGAGTTGATGTTGGAGAAAATTATGAGACTACGGAGGCAACTGCAAAAATCAAAATGATGGCGGAGAAAGTTTATTTCAAATGATGCCCGAGTCATCATTTAAGAGCTATTTCAATAATAAACATGATTCGTCCGAAATATTTGCACAAATTCCTCAGACTATTCATTTCACGAGAACATTAAATTCCAGAATTATGATAGTTGTTCCCGATAAATAAACATTAAAAACCATATCATTGAAATTTACTATTGTGCCATGGTAAGTAAAGCATTTTTACCCAGGAAGGATTTTATTGATTGCCAAGAAAAGACAAGTAACCAAATATTTGTTTATCCAGGAAAGATTTTGCTGGGAAAGTAAAGCATTTTTACCCAGGAAGGATTTTATTGATTGCCAAGAAAAGATAAGTAACTAAATATGTATTTATCCAGGAAAGAGCATCAAGTAAAACATTTTTACCCCGGAAGGATTTTGTTGATAACCAAGAAGAGACAAGGTGTAAAGAAAGTAAACATATATACGTTTACCTAGGAAAGATTTTGCTGTGAAAGTAAAGCATTTTTACCCAGGAAGAGACTAGGTGTAAAGACAAGTATCTAAATATGTGTTTATCCAGGAAAGAACGCCAATCCGGATGGATTTTGTTGATAACCAAGAAGAGACAAGGAGTAAAGACAAGTAACTAAATATATATTTACTCAGTTAAATGTAATGTGTATAAAAAGTAAATTGTATCATAAAATAGAAAGTTGTGTTGAGAAGAGTTTGATGTGACAACATGTCACCCAAATAGTTTGACAAAATTGTAAATAAAGAGTAATAAAAATAAAATATTTTTGTGTGTAATGTTTTTGTGTATATGAAAATATTTGTAAATGAAAAGGAAAAAGACAGTTAAAACTGTCCTCTACAAGTAAAAAAAATTTTTTTTTTTACTACAACTTATTATTAAGCTCTTAATAAGCAGCAGCCCAAAGCATTCAAAGCAACTGGGCAATCAAACAGAATATTGCACACGCACTGGCATATTGCACTGAGTCTTTGTGGCAACTCTGTTTGACGAACATACACGTTATTTCCCAGCACATCTTTTGTAAACAAGTAATGTTCATTATTGATCGCATATTTAGCCAACAGGTTCCAAGGAATCAATTGAAATCCTTTGCGATTGTGGGCCAAGTAATGTTCTCCATTTGGTTTTCGCAATAATAAAGGCTTTCCATCCCACTGCAAATAATATTCATTTCCTTTGGCGTCTCGTGGATATCTCTCTGTGCCATTGGATGTTTTGGCAAGTCGAAATTTTCCTTCAATATCTTGTTTTATAACGGATTTTCCCTGTTGAAGAGGATACATTTCGTTTCCTTGAAAATCCCTGGCATAATATTCTTCATTTTGTTTATTTCTAGCAAAAAGTTTCTCTGAATTTGGGTACAATTGATTACCCTCTTTATCCCTAGCATACCGTTCGCCCGAGCGATCCTTGATAAAAGGTTTCTTTTTTTTGGAATAATATTCGCTTCCATTTCTACGTCTAGGATAATTTTCTTGCAACATGTCGGTAGAACAGTATTCTTTTTCAATCTTGTCTTTTAAAGATTGTCCTGTTCAAAAAACGCCTGAACAAGTGATTGAATTGCTTAAAGCTTGGCGTAAAGAACACCCTTTTGCTGACAAGTGTTCAGTGTGCAAGACATTTTTACTTCCTATTCCTTACACCTTGTGCTGTGGACATTTTTATTACAACAATCAATTTAAAACGTATCCCGTTCAATCTTTTGCCGTTCAAACCCCTAAATATGCGTTTGAACTACCCATTTAAAACGTTTAAAGGCTCAAGCCAAATTGAAACTAGATCAAGATTTTTTAGTGCTGCCCGATCCCATTTTTTGGCAAGTGGTGTCTACCTTGGTGTATGAAAAGATTATGAAGTTTGTGCAAGGGCTACCCATGATCAGTCGAACCCAAACCGTTCAATCTCCCAGCAAAGTGGGTTTATTTTACAAACAAATTTTGGAAGTGCCTCTGAATTATGGGAGCTTACAGCGTCGGTCGTGTGGAAAATCCACCTTGATTCGACAAGTGGCGTTTGGGAAAAAGTGCATCTTATCCATGAGGGGAATGATTGTGCCAGATGCCAGTTTACGCCTCAATCAAATACAACTTCCAGCCCACGTGGTGAAAAAATTTAATATTCAAAATCAATGGATTATTTTGAATAGGATGCCCTCGTTACAACCGGGAAATTTTATTGCTTTAAAAGTCAGTTCCCCTGGTTGGGAATATGATTGTTTTGGCATTCCTTTGGAAGTGGTGCAAGCCATGAACGCTGATTTTGATGGGGATGAATGTAACTTGAATTTGGTACCGAATGTGCTGTCTCAAGCAGAATGTGCCACCATTTTGAATCCAGAATTTCAATTGGGGTGTTTTGTCATGCAAGGACCGAAACTAACTCCGACTCAAGACATGTTGGTTGTGTATTTTGCCAAATTTAAAGATATTCATTTTTTGCCTTACAAACAGAGGGATTTTAGTAAAACGTTTCAAGTCTTGTATGATTGTGATGGCTCGCAACAAGCCTTTGAGTACATTGATCAAATGAGGCAATTTTACTTCGATGTCTTGCAAAGACAAATGTGTTTTGCGTTGACTTTGCAAGAAATGCAAACCTTGTATGAATGGGGACGCGAGTCTTTGGAAGGGTTTCAACAAAAGGCTGAGACCAGTAATGGATGTTTAGTGACCCAAGTGTTGTCGAGAGCCAAAGGTAGTTTTGAGCACTTGTGTCAAATGTTTGGATCCATCGGGTACCAAAACGACGTATTTGTAAAACATTCATTTTGGGAAGGATTAAGAGCCAATGAAGCCGTAGTGCAAGCAAAAACGGCTACCGAGGCACTCAGTAACGCGTCCAAGATTTGGGAACCTGGATATAGTTAGTATAAAATGGTGTACAATTTACAAGGACTGTATGTGGACTACAAAGGACGTTTAATGGATGGTGAGACTGTGATTGAAAATGATGTATTGAATGTATTTCATTATACAGATGTCGTGTCTGTGGAAGGGTTTTAACATCTTTTGGACACGACATTGCAATAAAAAAAGAATGGAATTAAGGAGGCGATCCGACAAACCACTTGCGGCGAGATCTGATATACCAGCTGAGCCATTGGAGCGACGAATGGATATTCAACCTGAGATGGCAACTTTGGGACAGATGTTGTTTTCCAATGCAAAGCAATTGCTAATCAATTTTTTTAAAATGATAAAGAAAATGATTTGGTAAAAATTTTTTTTAATGCTTTATAAGCTTGATAACACTCTGCAATCGTTTCATGTTTCTACTCTTAGCTCAAGAGAACATTAGCCAACTTGAAGAGAGTTTTGATTCGGTATTTCAACATGGATTATTGTGCTGAAGTTTCGTATATTCGTTGCAATAACGGTTGCCGATTACCCATGGAAATTGCCTTTGCTCGTGTGGATAATCCTCGTCAAGTGTTTATTTTACATATGCGAATGCCTCATGATGTGTATTTCACAGTGAAAGATTTGGTTTGCAATAAAAGTCAATGCGAACGTCGTAACAAAACATTTAATATTATTGCCAGATGCATCTTGAAAATGGACATGGAGTCTTGGTGGCACACGCTACAGCATTTTATTCACGACTAGATGGGCTGGGATGCCCAGTTGGCCGTTAGTTCAAAAAATCAAAAACAATTTTTTAAGACAGTGGGTGGATTCCGAAATGTTTGCATTGTGAACCCTCCCGTGGGGAATCATGTGTACGGATGCATTCATTTTCATAATCGACTCGTTTCGTTTCCTTGTGCTGCCAAAGCCGCTCGAACCCTGGCCATGAATTTGAATCGAATGCCTCAGGAAGATTTAAAAAAAGTGATTCAAGTGATGGATAATGAGGGAAAACCAATGGATAAAATAGACGAGCATAAACTTTTGGAACAATGTGACAAGGATCCAGAGGAGGAAACACCTAATGAACCTATGGATGGAACTTTGGAGTCAATAGATAAATCAATAGATTTGGAACAAGAGGTGATGGAACAAATTTCAATGGATACATTTTCTGAGATTAAGATATCCGACTACGTTAAAAACGTAAATTTTGGCGAAAAATTCGATTTTTATTTTTTGGCTAAATATTAAAATTCAAACGATTTGCTTTCTAAAACTGTTCTTGCTTTGTTAGTACGATAATTAGAAAAAAAGTTACAGCATTTTTAAAACAAGTCGTATTCATCAAAAACAACCAGAAGCTGCGGTTTCGAAACCGGAAGTCGTATTCTGTATTCGTATTTTGTGTATTTTTATGTAACTTTTCATCTGAAATTGAATAATTTTACTTGCAGAATGATCTATCTTTTAGCCCCATTGTTTTAGTATTGAATTTTGTTTTGAAGAAGTGGCAACGATCATTCTGATTTCATTTGAAAGTATTGTTTGTTTACGTTTTTGCTGTGGCTTTTCTCGAATCATTTTGCTAAAATTATTTCTATTTTTCTCACGTAATTTAACATTTAAAGTATTTTAATACTACGTTAAATAATCTCGTTATTATTTGAAATGGGAAATCGCAAGAATAAATCTCGTTCGCAAAAGCGAAAATTTATTGGGAATCGTTACACAGAACGTACCAAGCCATTGGATGTACCAACAGTAAGTGAGCAGAAGTTGAAGACCACATCTGTCTCTTTTGAAAATATTCCATCTAAAGATGATAAAATGTCAGGGAATCGAATCTTTGATGTGGAAATTCTACACAGTGTATTCAGTTGTTTGTGTTGTCCCTCCTGTTTGTCAGTGAATCTTCAGTTGACAGAAGATTCAATCTTTGGATTATCTTCAGGTATGACTTTGAAGTGCAAAAAATGTATGTTTGTGTATGCTTTTCAAAGTACAAGAAAAGCAAAATAAAATGAACGACATAAATTTGCAGTTTGTGTGGGGAATGAGAATAATTGGAAAAGGCCATTCATCTTCGAAGAAACTGTGTGCCAGTTTGAACATTCCTTCAGTGTCAAAAGCTGCATACAGGTCTTGTGAAAAAAATTATTGAATGTTGCTTCTGTCGTATCAAAGAATGCTATGATTGAAGCTGCTGATGAAGTTAGGAAACTGAAAAACACTTCAGATGTTGCGGAATGTGGAGTTTCAGTCGATGGTACATGGCAAAGACGGGGACATTCATCGTTAAATGGTTGTGTCGCTGTTCTTTCAATTGACACAGGCAAAGTCGTGGATTTAGAAGTGATGTCGAAATGGTACAGAAACTGTAACACATCAAAGAGTTCAGAAAAAAGTAAACATGTAAAAAAACACCAATGCTCGTGCAATCATCAGGGATCAGCTGGAAGCATGGAACCTGTCGGAGCATATAGACTATTTGAGCGTTCCCGTGAAACTAGGAAACTTGAATACGTAGAATTTTATGGTGATGGCGACTCAAAAAGTCATTTAGCTGTTAAGGATATTTATGGAATAGATAGCGTAAGAAAATGAGTGTATAGGGCACATTCAAAAGAGAGTGGGCAGCAAACTGAGAATTTTAAAAACTAAGGAAAAAGGACTTGGAGGTAAGGGCAAACTTTCTGACTCATTTATAGACAAAATTCAGAATTATTATGGTATTGCTATTAGGAGCAACATTGGTAATTTGGAAGAAATGCAAAGGGCTGTGATAGCAGCCTTTTATCATTGTTGTTCCGGTAAAAGCAATACCATGCATGGTCAGTGTCCATTGGGCTCCGAGCTGGTGTGCCTACCAGCGAGCACAATCTGCTGGAAAAGTGTTTTACGACAAAAATGCTGGTCTTCCCAAGAATATTATTAACAAAATTAAGCCGACGTATCTTCAGCTATGTGATCAAAATCTTTGGAGGAAATGCCTTCACGGGAAGACTCAGAATGCAAATGAGGCATTCAACGGATGTCTGTGGAACGTAGTTCCAAAAGAAATATATATTTGTAGAACTTCAAACATTTTCTCTGGGATCTTATATAGCTGTTATAAACTTTAACAAAGGTTTTTCAGGGCTATTGTCTGTATTAGAAGCCCTAGATTTAAAAATTGGGTCCTACACTTTACGAGGTTATGCAGCCATTGATCAAACTCGTATCGAGGACTCAAAACGACACTCTTTGCCCAGTGAAAAAGTTAAAAGAAAAAAATTCGAGCTATTAAAAAGAGAAAAGTTGTTAATACTGAAAAACATGAAGGTGTAACATATAAATCTGGAGCATTTTAGGTAATATTATATATTTTTGTATAATAGTTATTTCTTTTTAAATTCTTTAAATGTGTTTTTCTCAAAACTGTTTTTTTGATAAAATGCCATAACTTCAAACATGATATCTTAAAATCAAATAAAGGTACATAAGTGAAACTTTGTACAAGGGTTTTTGAATGCATATTCTAGAGAAGGATTTATGGACTTAGTAAAATAATAATAATTAGTATTATTATTGCTCATGTTTTTATTAAGAAACAGAAAAAATTTTGTCGAAAAGTGATATTAGTAAGTTCGATTCATGATAACTTTGACTCAAGTTAACAAACTTTAAATATAATAGGTCATTCTCTAGTAAGATGGTCAAGAAGTAAATTTCAATGAAAAACTTTGAAATATGTAGATTTTTACGAAGGAGTGTAGGAAAAAGTGTTTGAAAAATTCTGTAAAATTTTTAAATTTATTAAAAAGTGTGTTCCGGTATTTAATTTTAACTGAAATTTTGTATGTTATTAAGAAAAATGAATCTTATAATGCAACAAGATTTTTTACATTTTGCAGTTTTTCAAAAAAGTTCTCCGAACGTAGTCGCAGCAATGTCATGCACTGTGAAAACCATTTATTCCAAAAATTTTGGGTCATTCTTGTAAGCAATCGCCAAGCGGTCGCAGTGGCGAAGGTCGTTTGGAACTGTAGGTTACGGGATAGCTGTTAATGCCTTTCCTATCAGAAAATATCCTGGTGTGAGAACACAAGGATCATCTGGACTGCTACATAATACGCATAGTAGTCTGGAATTGAGGCATGCCTCAATTTGGCTTGATAATGTAGATAGTTCTTCGAAGGTGAGACTAGTGACTCCAACAACTCTGCTCAAATGAAACTAAAAATACACTCTGTCGCAAAAAAATATATGCACCCAGAAGAAATTGAGCTACATTCACGAAATTTGGTATGCATGTAGTGTATATGAAAATAAACAAATGATTAAAAATTCAGAACAAAATATCATTTTATTAAGCGGTTACAGCTTGCAAAGGTTAAAAATCGGTAAGTAGTAAAGCCACCTCTGGCAGCTATACAAGCCGAAATTCGGCGTGGCATCGATTCAATTAGATCACTTATGACCCCCTGTAGAAGATCCTGCCATAGTCTTTGCATCTGCGCAGTTAATTCTCCTGTATCTCGGGACGGCTGCAGTTGCCTTCCCAGCGTATCCAGACATGCTCTATTGGCGAAAAGATCTGGTGACCTGGCAGGCCATGGTAGGACGTCATATCCTTGAATAGTCTTTGTTGGGAGAGTCGCGCAGTATGTGGACGAGCATTATCCTGTTGATAAATGGCACCTGGGCGACTTGATAGCATGGGTAGCACAATCGGCGTTAAAATATCGTCCACGTATCTGCGAGCTGTCAAAGTGCCTTGAAGGACCACTAAAGATGATCGTGTGTCCCAAGAAATTGCTCCCACACTGTCACACCTTGTGAAATTGCTGTATGCCGCTCGACAATAAATGCCGGATCGGACCGCTGGCCGGTGCGCCTCGACACGTGTGCGGTGGTCATCAGCACTGAGACTGAATCGGGATTCATCACTGAAGATGACACGTCTCCAGTCTGTCACACTCCAAGTTGCCCGAGGTCGGCAAAAATCCAGTCGACACTGCCTATGATGTGGGGTCAGTGGTAAGCGTCTTAGCGGACGTCGGCTCCTCAAGCCAACTTCGGTCAGTCGTCTCCTTATGGTTTCTCTTGATGGCACTGGATGTCTGGAAGGAGGTAAGTGGCGTTGAATCGATGCTAGCGACGTTGTTGGTGCCGAAGTGGCCACTCTTCTGATTGCACGATCCTCGCGATCATTTTGTGTTCCTGGGACGTCCTGACCCTCCGCGACGGTACACTCTACCTTCTGTGATCCACTGTTGCCAACACCGAGCAACTACCATATCGCTCCGACCGAGGTGGCGGCCGATACGTCTATTCGACCAACCTGCTTCTCTGAGGCCTATTATGCGGCCCCTATCAAAGTCCGTCAGCTGCTCGTACTGCCGCCGGTTACACGTCTTAGAGGCATCACTAAGTCTCAATATCGTCTATCAAAGTCATCAGATTCGTTTGGATAGCCGTACGGCGCTCGTACTCATGCTTTTAAACTCTCCCAGTTGCGCAACTAATATGCGCATAGTACACTTAGCCCTTGTCTCATTGGCTTCGAAATTTTTAATCATTTGCATATCTCTTACCAGACTACATTCTTGCCGAGTTTCGTGATTGTAGCTTGATTTCTTCTGGGTGCATATATTTTTGCGACCCTCAAGCGTACCACACGGAAAATTTCGTCATTGTAAAGATGCTTCGAAAATGCACTGCGCGGGTTTTTGCCTTCAACAACATTTTCAAGAGCGCTTTAC
>BMAU01013977.1:0-24930 GCA_019973935.1 Trichonephila clavipes
GACTCTCACTGTCGCGAACGGAGCTAACGCGCGCGCGCGCGCGAACTTGTAGTTTAACTAGAGTGGCGCTGTAAGCGCATTCCTTTTTTTTTTGTTTACGTTTGTTAGTAGTTGTAATTGAGTCTGTAATTCGAACGTGAAATGTATCAGTTGTCTATTTTCCTTATCCATTAAATCTTTTTTGCATCAAAAAGGACTCTCATTCTCTTGGTTAAGAGTCTATTTAGTCGAATCTTTTAGGTCAAGCTCATCCCGGGCGTTAGAAACGGAAGAATAAGGTAAGTGATACCTTTATTCTTATATTAGAATTTTGTGAAATAGAAAATTAATTTTTTTCATGGCATCCCTGCCGGGATCTGAGCTTGACATAGTTTTAGAATTTTGAAAGCAAATAAGTTTGAACTAGAATTTAATAAAATAAAAAGTTTGTGACGAATCTATACGGAACTTTATCACTAACCTTCTGAACCGACCTTTTTAGGGAAATTTAATTCCCTACCTATTTCCAATCAACTCCAAAAAGCGGACAGGATTCCTTGTTATGCATATTAGATTCAGTATTTAAGTCAAACGAAATAGTAAAGTTAGAGCAGTAGGAGATAGACATTGAAACATAGAGTTATAGTGATTTTGAATTGAAATATTGTAGTTGAAGATAAATTAATCTCATGAAGAATTGAGATTCCGAGTGGTAAATATATTTTTGAAGTTAAAGTCTCACTCAAGTTTTAAGAGGCGGATTAAAATTAAATGTTCATTAAGAACATTATTGAATATAATTCTGGGATCTCTTATCGTGGTAATTCCTGCGTGATCGTTATTTAATGAATTAATTAATTAGATCATTAATCAATTGAGTTAATTTAAAGGATATTATATTTAAAACCTCATAATATTCGTATTGTTATTGTTAATAAGTCTTTGATTCTATTTGGGAAAGATAACCAAATAAAGAAAGTTATTTATAATAATGGCTACTGGTTCTTTTATGTCTCATAATTATTCTAGTTCTCAAAGTGAGGTCCCCAGAGACTATCACAAGTTATTTTTTGAATATTGATTATAATTAAATACATATGTTACATTTTATTTGAATATTTGATAATCGAAAGGAAAAAAGAAATATTTTAAATGGTGAATTTTTATATTTGAAACTGATACATTGAACTGTGTTAACTTTTTGAACGCTAGAACATTGGAAATGTTTTGAAATTAGTAGAATTATTGAAAATATTAAGTTGATCTGAACTTGTTTTGGAGTATAAGCTGTGATTATTTTAATATACTAAATATGGCCGAAGCACAATCATTCGAGTTGTTAAAAACCAAAAGAAAATCATTGAGAACAGCTGTTACTAAGATAGTTAATGAATTAGAAGCTGAACTATCGAACTCTGATTTAAAATTTGATAGGTTAAGTGAACTGGTAGAAACTCTACGCATCAAATTTGAGCCTTTAACTTTAGTTGATCAACTAATGGAGCCCCTTTTTAAGTCCGAAGAATTCGATGGTGAATTTGAAATCGCCGAAAAATATAGAGAAAAGGTGCTACTTTGGCAGTTTCGTGCGAAAAAGAAGATTAATGATTTTTCAAAACCCCATGTCACGTCGTCCTCCTTACAGACTACATTATCACAATCACAAGATGAACATTTTCGGAACTCTGATAACATTTGCATTTAAGTCCCAAAGTATCATATCACCCGATTCTACGGGAATGACGCATCAAAATGGTTAACTGTTTGGAATAGCTTCGAAACAGCCATACATAATAATGAATCTTTAAATAAAGTCGATAAGTTTAATTATTTGAAGGCGCATTTGGGAGGATCTGCTTTAAACACTGTTGAAGGTTTCCCAATTTCGGCAAAGGCCTATGATGAAGACGTAGAATTATTAAAGAACAGATTTGCTAATCCGGAAACATTAATTCAAGCGCATATGAACAGAATTTTATCATTACAGCCTTTAAAAAATTCTAATGACCTTCGTTCTTTTCGGAAATTTGTTGATAACTGTAATGTTCAATGGAGTAACTTCATGGACAGACTGACGCCAGTCAGTAATCACGTGATTCCAACGTCAATAACTTCACGTGTGAATTCATAGCGTTGGTTTTACTATATGTTGACGTTATTCTTCTGTCTTAATTTTATCTATTTAAAAACATATATCATTGTATTTTTTGTATTATATTACAATATATTTGTTAGGAAATAATCTTAACAACTCTTTTATATAATTTTTGTTTCATTCTAATTTATTTATCTAATTAGGTAATTGTCTACTTCCGACTAGTGTTAGCTGGCATATTTATTTATCCTAGTTCGGTTCGATCCTAGCATTTATTTATAGTTCATGGTGCACTTAGGTATGATTCTTAGTTATTTTAGTTCTTAATTAATTTAGTAGTTATTTATTATATAGTTTTGCGCAAGAATGGTTGACAGTATAGAATTAAAACTACTTTTTAAAATTGTATGATTATCGAATAACACACATTGATATCATTTCTTTAAAAAGAGCTCACACCTATTATTATACAACACAGTGTCAGTTAGGTGTGAATAATATAAAAAATGTCTGTTTGTAATTTTAATTAATTCAAAGTCAGGAGAAAATATTTATTCTGAATTTTTTCAATTTGATGATAATTTGTGGGAGGAAAGTTTACAAAAATTAAAGAAATGTGTTTCTTTGATTGTTACCTTCCACACACAAATTATCGATTTCTAAATGATTTATAATTATTTTTTGCAGTTAAAATTTAATGTCATTTCTTTCTTTAAATTAAAATACACTACTCTTAAGGGGAATGAAGCCATTACAAAAGGGGTAACAATGTTTAGAAATGATTACATTTAATTTGATATGTTATTGACTTATTTTTTTGAAGTGCATATCAAACTTTCAAAAAAGTTTATTTCTTGAAGCCTGTGTACATAGAACATTAGTTAATATGAAAGTTTTAGATAATTGAAGAGAATTATCTTTTGGTAAAAGTGTTTTTTTTTTCATCTTTTTTTTTTTTTGAAATCTCAGTGGCTACTTAAGAAGTAAGTATTTGTTTATCCATGATTTAACTATTTTTTTTGCACAAATCCTTAAAATAGTTTAATTCCTGAAAACTCAGTATTATGCATGTAAAGGTAATTAAGGATGCGAATATATGATTCATATATATGTCTCCTGTGATGAAAATTGAATTTTTTTTACAACTTCATGAATTGCAAATTTTACAATAGCATGCCTTACCAATGGGGAAATTATACACTCTATGTGAAGCACTATAAGTGTCAGACATTTGAAATATTCCCGTAATTTTGGTTTGATTTACGAATACTATAGAAAGTTCTTAATTTTTTTCCCTTTGTACTTATATGCTACTAGCCGGTAAACCTGTTCTTCACACAGGGGGGAATTTATATATATAAATAATGTTATGCATAAAATTTCTCTCCCCTCCCCCTGTATTTCATTACTTAGAAATGGTAAATAACAATTTTCTAAAAAATATGTTATATTTACTCATTACTCATTACATTACTCGAGTTTACCTACCTACACTTAAAATTTAAATGAATACTTTATTTCACTGTGGAACAGTTATTTGATGAAAATGAATTTTTTGTTTACACAATGTATTGCGAATAAATACTTCATATATGTTTTGTACAATATTATGAAGCATTTAAAGCTATTTGAAAATGTTTCTAATAAAATAAAATTCCTATCTTTGACTGTCTGATTTACTTAGTAATTATCTTTTAAAAATGTTTGGAAATTTTTTAGAAATGATTGTATAAGGTAATGAAAGAAAATACAATTTCACTATTAAGTTCATGCTATCAAAGCACTTTGATTTGTTATAATGATATTATAAAATGAATTTTTCTTTCTAATTATCCTTTCTATATCTGATCGAGTAACCATTTCAGCAAAATAAGACATTTTAGAAAGTAAAATGTAAATCTTTAAGAACAAAATAATTGTAGGCAATAGTAAACAAACGACGCCATATTCACCGGTTGACGGAATCACGTGATCGTGACGTCACATGAATTTAGTCCATTAACCCTCCAAGTGGTTAGCACGGAAAATTCCGTCATTGCAAAGATACTTCAAAAATGCACTGCACGGGGTTTTTTTGCCTTCAAGTAACATTTTCAAAAGCGGATTAGCCGTACTTTTCTGAAATCCTTTCCTCCTTTTAAAGGTTTAACATCTTGAAAGATAATTAGGGACGGTGGAAGCAACAGAGCAGGACACTGATAGGAAGTTTTATGGCTCGCAGGGAACCCCGCGTTTTGACCCTGGAGCAATCGCAAGAAATCGGGGTAAAATTTCTTTAGACCCCAGGAAGTGTTTGTTTGTTAGCTTGTATTTTAAAAGCTTTGAAAGGTCCCAACGCATAAGTAAAATATGTTACAGTTCCCTTTTGGTTTCATATTAATTTGACACTGTAACAAGTTGGGGCGTTTCAGGGCAATCTGCTATTTTATATACTTAGACAAATTATCCCTTTTAAAGTATATTCTTTCGCTTCATTTTTCTTATCTTAACCCTCTAAGTGGTTACCTTCCTCCTGAAAAGTTATTCCGAAAGCGTCTACTCTTATTTTGAAGTTCGCTTTAAAAATGCAACAGACTTCTTTCCTTTCCCCCTTTTAAAACTTGGGAGGTCGAACGGGGACAATTTTATGACCTAGTTCAGTTCCTTTGTCAAGTAAGAACCAAGAGATCAAACGTTTACAGCTAGCTGTTAAGTTGCCTTGGGCTATCTTGTATGAAAGCTGTAGTGGAATTTTCGATGTTTCTTTCTCCTATATGTTCAGTCACAGTAAAATTAAAACAAAAAGAAGGGTAAAAAAAAGGAAAAAATGAAATAAATAGTATGTTAGAAGTTGAAAATAATTATATTTTCTTCAAACAAAATTTATTTTTTGTCATTTTTTAAAAATTAAAAATATATACATATTTTTGGTATTGCGATTTGAACCAGAAAAAAGCATCCTGTATTCATTTTTGAATATAAAGTAAGAAATCGCGCTCACTTTCCTGTTTTTTAAAAAAGTTATGAGGTAAAAAGAAATTAATTTTTTAAACAAAAAGACAATAAATGGTGCATACGGTGATATACATACTGTGATTATATTTACGAAATAAAACCGATCTTTCTCTATTCAATTATATTTTTAATTTAAAATAGCATAAAAAAGGATTTCAATACTTTTAATTTATTTTAATTAAAATCATATAGATGATATTTTTATGTTAACTGAATATTTTTCGGAAAAAATCTAAATTTTCATTCCTAGTGTTCTCCTTTTCGAACTTCTTGTATTAAATAAAAATTTCTTTTCTACATCGGCATTTGTGATGGACATAACACACAATCAGTCAATAATTTTTAATTTAAATGGGGCATATACTTCTTCAAATGCGTATGACAGTACTTCTAACCATTTTCTACTCAAGTTAAATTTCTTATCTTTCTGTTTCTTTTATTACAAGGAAAAATGTCACACATCGAAAACTACATTTTCACACAATTCAGTTATTTAAAATTCTATTGCGAAAAAAGTTCTCCCTAATTAATTTTGTCTTTCAAAACAGTACACTTAAAACAATTTTGTTCAGTGAAGTTAACCGACAGTTCCACAATGTATTTATACCAAATTTTAAAAACAATTTTAACATTTTGAAATGCATCCTGTATTAAAATTTTTGAGTATACACAAATATTTCCTGCTGTAGGGAAGACATAGTATGAGAGAGAGATGTGGTGTGCGGTTGTGAAAGAATGTTTTCGTACGTGTAGACTATTTTTGAAAATTTAAGTATCACTGAAGCTGATCATATAACTGCAAATGAGCCTTATTTTAATGTGTGCTGGTATCAAAATAAAACACTTTACAATATTAAACAGCCTATGGGTTTATACTCAACATCAAACTATTCGCAAAATGGCTTACAACTTCTATTCAAATTGTAAAGAAACTGAAATATAAATATATCTTACTGCAGTCAAAAATATTCATAATGTTTAAGTATCCTATTCCTCCACTTATTTCAGAACATTTTAAAAACTGTAGCTGAATGCAATTTTTTATATTTATAAACGAGGCATAAAAGCTCACACAGTCGTAAAAATGTCTTTATCATTTCTAAATATACTACTATAAAACGTATATGGATTGTAAAATCCTTTAAGCTTTTAGAGAAGCAAAAAACATGTAATTTTGGATTGATCAAATTTTTAATATAATACACAAATATGCATGTTATTAAGCAAATACATTTGAAAAATCAAACTTCCTTCTGAAATAAACGTAATTGAAAGAAAAATATTTAATTGCAAATGAGTGGAAATACATGTTTATCTAAGGAATATCCCCAAAGTGAGGCAATCCTCAAACTTAGTGGCACAACAATCCACGAGAGCCAGGAACTATTGTGCCCATCCTAATACACGTTACCATTGGGCTCTGAGGTGCATTAACAGATGTCGCGATTTGGTGGTCTGTCTGAAGAGAGAGACCTTCAGTGTTTAAGAATCCAAGCAAGCTTGGTACTCATTTATCGACCCAATGTAGCGGGAATGAAAGGCAGAGTCGACCTTGCCCAGCCCGGTAATACAACCCCAGACCTGTGGTGTGGAAGTACTATACACTACCACTCGACCCTATTCGGTCAAAAATAAAACTTAATGTTAGAATCTTATATAATTCCCTAATGAATGAGGGAGTCCAAACTTTTTTCATGTAAAATGCTTAGACGGATATGGTTAATTAAGAACATTTCACAAGTTGCATAAATTAAAATTAACCGTTATAGTTTACATAAATTTTTAAGGGTGCAAAAGGTGTATTTTGGCATCCATCAAAATCGCGGTTCCCCCTCTCTGTTTTTCCAGATCGCCCCTGACTAAGCCGGCTCTGCCATAGTAAGTGAAAATGACGTATTTTGTTTGTCAAGATCATTTTATAGCAGACTGCATTTTTTATGTATTTTAGATGGTCGTTTTATATTTTCTACATAAATATCTTAATGTCTGAATTTAAAATTACATAAAATTCTTGACATTCGCATCAATGACGATTATAATTTTTATTAGTATATGAATGTGTCCTCAAACGATTACATGACTATTACTAACGTATTAATTTAACCATTTAATTTATATTAAGTATAACATAATGCACACAAATTTTTTGAACTTTAAAATAAATATTTCGAAAACTACTTCAGATATACTCAAAATGTTTCATTCCTACGTTTTAGCGCTTCTCAGTTTTGCTTCTATATAGAAATTTATTGTAATTGTATATTCATCAATTTTTTTAGTATATTCTTTGCCCTTTGCATGCAGTTTTCAACTGAATTGTAAGAAATCTTCGAAATATATTAAAAAATACCAAAGAAGCTATATAATAAAATTTGAAATTTATATTATACTCAAACAAATGCTAAAACTTATGGTAAATAATTTTTAACTGCGCGATGCATTTTTTTTTCGAAATTTCAAATGGAATTTCTAACATAAAATTTCTAAGCTTATACGGTCGAGATTTCAAAAAAATATCCAGATTTAAATTACTTATTCAGTTAGCCTTTAAAAAAAGAAATGTTGAGGCATTTTGCATAAATAGATTTTTTTGAAGAATAATTCGAATGTTTTTGATTAGCTCAAATTTAAAACTGATTTTTATGTTTATTTATATGCATCAATGTCTACTGTAAATGTTTCCGTATATTTTTGATTACCATTTATGCAAACATTCAAGTTATTAAAAAAATGTGGGAAAATCTTCATTCATGTTGTCTTTGATGTAAACTGAAGTTCAAGCACTTAAAATTCAAATATAATTCGGTGTATTTTAACAATATATAACTAGGCATTGTACTTAAACTTTTGTGAACACTTGGGCTTTGAAATCTAAAAAAAAAAAACTAATAAATCTTAATTAGTTTTTTTTTCGCTATTATTTTTAACAAAGTATAAGAAAATGTTTCAAATTATTTGATGAAGTTTAAATTTATTCATTTTTAGTGATTGGAAAATTCAAAAGGTTTCAAATTTTAAAGAGTTTGATGTTTTATTAATTTTTTTGGCATCTTATAATAAAATAATCATGTTTCAAAAACTGAAAGCTTTGATTAAAATAAGAAAAATGAAGCGAAAGAATATGCTTCAAAAAAGATATAATTTGTCTAACTATATAAAATAGCAGATTATACTGACACGCCCCAACTTGTTACAGTTTCAAATTAATATGAAACCAAAAGGGAATTGTAACATATTTTACTTATGCGTTGGGACTTTTCAAAACTTTTAAAATACGATGTAACAAACAAACACTTCCCGGGGTCTAAAGAAATTTTTCCCCGATTTCTTACGATTGCTCCAGGGTCAAAACACGGGGTTCCCTGCGAGCCATAAAACTTCCTATCAGTGTCCTGCTGTGTTGCTTCCACTGTCCCTAATTATCTTTCAAGATGTTAAACCTTTAAAAGGGGGAAAGTATTTCAGAAAAGTGCGGTTAATCCGCTTTTGAAAACGTTACTTGAAGGTAGAAAAACCCGTGCAGTGCATTTTCGAAGCATCTTTACAATGACGGAATTTTCCGTGCTATCCGCTTGGAGGGTTAATCAATGCTTTCTGTTTCTATCATCGGTGGTTCAGTTAATCAGTGGTAAAATGCTTTTATATCAATCAACTTTCATATCATCACAATCCGTTAAGGGTCAAGTACACGGGGCGAGTTTACAAGCTACAAGCCGGCGAGTAAGAAGCCGGCGAGTTGGCGAGTGCGCTAGTTGTCAAGTACACATAAACATTCCACTTGCTCAGTAGCCAAGTAGCTGGCACGTGGAAATATACATTTTCAAGACCGTTCTACTCGTTGCTTCTGGACAATCCACAAGCTACTGTCAAGTACACTTGGCTAGTTTACAATCTAAATCGCTCAAAAGCCGGCGAGTGGCGTGTAAAGTCGCCGGCAGAGTCAACTTTTTCAAGAGCTTTTTTAAAAGCAGCTTTTAAGCGAGTGCGGTGAGTACACTGGGCTAGTTTACGAGCTGCTTGTAAAAAAGCCGGCTTGTAGCTTGTAAACTCGCCCCGTGTACTTGACCCTATAGACTCAATTAAATTCAATAAATCATCGAAGACAAGTGTAAGATTAAATAATAAGTTTAATGGAATATGGAGTGCGTCTGCACTCGGTCACGTACAGAAGATCTCTGGTGTCAACAACACATGTTATTACAAGCAGCGCCCTCTATACTGAGGGGGGTTCTACCATAACTCCCCACTTAAACTCCTGCGGAGTTTACATTAAGATAATTCAAATTCTAAGGTAATTCAAGTAAAATTCATGCAAAATGAAATAATACAAATAAAATTCATGCAATGTGAAATAATACAAATAAAATTCATGCAATGTGAAATAATAAAATAAAATTCATGCAATGTGAAATAATACAAATAAAATTCATGCAATGTGAAATAATAAAATAAAATTCATGCAATATGAAATAATACAAATAAAATTCATGCAATGTGAAATAATAAAAATAAAATCCTATGAATTCAATTCTCATCACATGCATCATCAATAATTCTGAAATAAAATTAGCAATTCTTAAATCACATGCATATCAATAATTCTGAAATAAAGTTAGCAATTCTTAAATCACATGAGTTATCAATAATACTGAAAATCAAATTAGCAATTATGTAAATAGAATAATATAAAGTTAAAGTTCAAGAAATTGTAAAATGTGTTCAATTGTTCTTCTCTACAGTTGCAGGATCAACTGGAATAGGTAAAGGCACTACCTTTGTGATGGCTCGTTTTAAAATACCTGTTGAGGTTTCACACACATTAACTACTCTTACAAGACCATCACTACCGGGAAATACTTCAAGAATACGCCCCATAGGCCAGTCCAGGGGCTTGGTGTTGGGATCCTTTAAAAGAACTAGCTGATTCTCCATCAGGTTAGGGTTCTGTTCACTCCATTTAGCACGGGTCTGCAGATGGGTCAGATATTCGGTGCTCCAACGGTTCCAAAATTTGTCTCTCAGGGATTGAATGAGTTTCCACCTGGAATGATAGGACAAAGAATCCGAAGCAGTATAAGGTTCAGGAAAGGATGAAATTGCACAGTTCGTCAAGAAATGCCCCGGGGTCAAAGGGTTAAGATCATTGGGGTCCGAAGAAAGTGGAGACAAGGGACGTGAATTCAGAACTGCTTCGATTTGTGCCATCAACGTAGTTAACTCTTCGAAGTTCATGATAGCTGATTTCGCTACCCTCAATAAAATGCGTTTCATGGACTTAATGTTTGCTTCCCACAATCCACCGAAATGGAGAGAAGCGGGTGGAATGAAGTTCCATTCAATTCCCTCTTCCGCGCTGAATAGCTGAATTCTGTTGGACTTGTGTGTGCAAATTTCGTTCCATTCATTAAGAATGTTTCTTGCTCCCTTGAAGTTCGTTGCCTTTGGCAACATCATTTGATGTTTTTGGAATTCAGATAGGGTCGAATGTTTCAATCTACCTCCTGGGTCAAATAATCGACCTGCGGCTTGTAACAAATATCTTTTTGTATTAATTCTTTTAGAAAGAAATGTTCCTAAATCGCTGGAATCTAAATAGAATGTATCAGATTTTTCATTCCAACCAACTCCTAAGACCTTTGAAGCCATCAACGTGTTCAATGACTCTTCATGTTCATCTACTTCAAAATTTGAATTTTTTAACCTTTGATTTAGCTCGGAAGAGTTGGTTCTCCATTTCCGAAGATCCATACTTGCATCTTCCAAAATTTGTTTACTTTCTATGCAGGTCTTCAAGGCTGCTTGGACACTGACATTTCCACACAGAAAATCATCAACATACAATGACTGGTTAAGATTGTTTAAAGTATCAGGAAAAATATCCACATATTTTTTAAGATGATGCTTTATCGTAGCTGCAAGAAGAAATGGACTTGATTTTACTCCAAATAAAACCCTAGTCATTCGGAAAATATCAAGACGTTTGTTTTCTAAATCAATTCCTGGATTTTCATCCCAAAAAAATCTTGTAAAATCCCTTTCACTTTCGTCTATCTCAATCATCAAAAATGCCATTTTTATGTCAGCTACAAATGCAATTGGATTCACTCTAAATTTGATTAATAGAAAAATAGGTTAGGTATAAAATTTAGCCCTGTGTAAACAATCGTTCAAAGATAGCTGTGTTTTCGCATGTGATGACGCATCAAATACGATTCGCAATTTGCTTGTAGTTTTATCAGTACGTATTACTGCTCTATGTGGTAGATAAAAAATATTATGCTTTAGATTTTCTTCTTCAAATGGAACGCGTTCTATGATTTTCTCAGAAAGAATTATTTACAACTAATTTGTAATCCTCAAATAAGGAACTGTCATTTTTAAAACGTAATCTTAACTTTAGAAATCTTTTCCTAGCGATTTCTTCATTATTTTATAACAATGTTTTCATGTTAGGTTTCCAAGGGAATTTAACTTTATACCGCTTATTTTGGTATGAAATTCCCGCTTCAAATTCAGACATTATATCATTATCAATATTTTCCTCATCGGACACCTCTGCTTCTATTCCTAAGTTCTCTAAATTCCAAAATTCACTAAGCTGTTTAGAAATATTGGATTCATTAACAATAACACTCATTGTTAAAATGTCCTCAGAATCTGTTTTGATTACTGTTGAAACTATATTATCAGTGTCCCTTTTCAGAGACAAATCGTCATCATGTCGATTTCGAAAACATATTGAGAAATGGTGGGATCCATTACAAATAGGACACGACTCCCTCTTTACACATTCCCTTGCTCTATGACCGTGCGACAAACATAAATAACAACAGCCCTTTTCCCTTAAAATTTCTCGCTTTTCGTTCGCATTGAAGGAACGACAAGCGTCGAGATCATGACCTTTGTTGCAGTATAAGCATTTTCGGCTTCTAAGTTCTACTTTCTCCAAAGGGGTGGGAAATGAATGGGGTCGGAAATGTACTCTATTCGGGGTTGGCTTCATGTGTTGGAAATAGGAGCCTTTATTTTTTGTTCTGTCTTGCGGTGGAGGGGAATAATGACATAGTTTATGACTGTTTATTTGAGAAGCTCGTTCCCTGCAGCGTATTTCAAAGTGTAGGAACCGCAACAGAGCGCTCAGGTCAAACCCTTCGTCCTTTTGAGAACGATTGAATTCCAAAACGAGTTCCGAGGGTATCTGTTTCAACAGGATGGGTGTTAATAAGTTTGAGTAGGATTCTCCTTTAACTCCTAAACTTTCAAGACTCATTATTTGCGTTTCTGCTCTATCGTACAAATTTCTTAAGCCCACAATATCAGTAGGGTTTCTAACAGGTGTTAAATTTAATAAATTGCTTAAATGAGCGTTAATTAACATGTTTTTATTTCCAAATCTATCTTTTAATAAATCAAGAGCTCTATCATAATTATCATCAGAAATTGGAAATCCATTAATGCAAGCAAGCGCATTACCACACAAATATGATTTTAAATAATTAAATTTATCAACTTTGCTTAGTCTATTGTTATTATGAATAGAGCTTTCAAATAAATTATAAAAATCTAACCATTCAGAATAATTTCCAGAATACTTATTTATATGCAATTTAGGTAAATTTATGTTCATACATTCAAAACTATTGGAATCAATAACTTGGATATTTCGAGAAACTGTATCAACCTGGATAGAGTCAGAATTTATTCTCCTAATTTTAGAAGAAAGCTTCGTTTTCCAAAATATAATCTCTTTAATTTCTTCCAAAGCTTCCATATCTTCAGTAATAGTGTCAACAGACAAACGATCTTCAATTAGTGTATTTAATAAACTTAAGTTACTTTCTTTGTCATTTAATTGCTCTATAAAAGCTTCAAATTGATCAACAGGTTCATTTTCATTGTTGATCTTTCCTTCAATTTTATTTATCAATTTTGTCAACGAAGAACGTACCGCAGTACGCTTCTTTTTAAATTTTGAGAGATCTTCTGACATTTTAATCTTCTATTCAGGTATGATTCAATTTCAATAAAAATTCGGCTTACCTGAATTCACTGTCGACGATGATATTCCAACCTCTTGGTCGAGGGTATCAAAAATGATTCTTTCATCAATTTCATCAATTTTCATTAATTTCAGGCCGTTGCACCAATGTTTCTATCATCGGTGGTTCAGTTAATCAGTGGTAGAATGCTTTTATATCAATCAACTTTCATATCATCACAATCCGTTAGACTCAATTAAATTTAATAAATCATCGAAGACAAGTGTAAGATTAAATAATAAGTTTAATGGAATATGGAGTGCGTCTGCACTCGGTCACGTACAGAAGATCTCTGGTGTCAACAACACATGTTATTACAAGCAGCGCCCTCTATACTGAGGGGGGTTCTACCACTTTCAGTTTTTGAAACATGATTATTTCATTATAAGATGCCAAAAAAATTAATAAAACACCAACCACTTTAAAATTGGAAATCTTTTCAACTTTCCAACCACTAAAAATGAATAAATTTAAACTTCATCAAATAAATTGAAACATTTTCTTAACTTTGATAAAAATAATAACGAAAAAAAACTAATTAAGATCTATTAATTTTTTTTAGATTTCAAAGCCCAAGTGTTCAGGGAAGTTAAAGTACAGTGCCTAGTTATAAAGGGTGTTTTTTTAGAGGTATAGAACTTTAAATTGCAATAAAACAACGATGTATTATTCGATTGACATGAATTTCTTTTATTCGAAAGATAATCTTGGGGCATTACATTTTAAGTATGATCAAGCAAGGCGTAGATTCGTCGAATGGGCCCAAAACGAGATAGCGTTGTTCCCGATTTTCATAAGCGAATTTTGTTTAGCGATGAAGCTGGATACGTCAACAAACAAAACTGCCGCATTTGGAGTGAAGCTAATCCACAAGTGTATGTCGAAACACCGTTACATCCAGAAAAACTGACTGTTTGTTGCGCTTTAAGGGCTGGTGGAATCATTGCTCCGTACTTCTTCAAAAACGATGAAGGCCACAACGTTACAGTCAATGGTGATCGGTATAGAGCCCTGATTACTAACTTTTTCATTCCTGAATTGAACGATAATGATGTCCAGGAGCTGTGGTTCCAACAAGACGGCGCAACATATCACACAGCTCGTGCCACAATCGATTTATTGAAAGACACGTTTGGTGACTACCTAATTTCACGTTTTGGACCTGTGAATTAGCCTCCAAGATCTTGTAATTTAACACCCCTAGACTATTTTCTGTGGGGCTATGTAAAGTCATTGGTCTATGCGGATAAGCCACAAACGCTTGACCATTTGGAAGACAACATTTGCCGTGTTATTGCCGATATACGGCCTCAAATGTTGGAAAAAGTCATCGAAAATTGGACGTCGAGATTGGACTTTATCCGAGTCAGCCGTGGCAGTCATATGCCAGAAATCATATTTAAAATGTAATGCCACAAGATTATCTTTCGAATAAAAAAAATTCATGTCAATCGAATAATACATCGTTGTTTTATTGCAATTTAAAGTTCTATACCTCTAAAAAAACACCCTTTATATTGTTAAAATACACCGAGTTATGTTTGAATTTTAAGTGCTTGAACTTCAGTTTACATCAAAGACAACATGAATGAAGATTTTCCCACTTTTTTTTATAACTTTGTGAAGATCCCCTTGGATCTCACTTTGAGAACGAGAATGATTTTGAGTCAAATAAGAACCACAGTAGCCATTTTTATAAATAATTTTCTTTATTTGGTTATCTTTCCCAAATAGAATCAAAGACTTTTAATAACAAATAAATCAAAATAGTTATATGAGGTTTAAAAGTGACTTTCCTTAATATTAATTTAAATATTTAATGATCCAATTAATTAACAATTAGAATATCAATCACGCAGGGATTACCGCAATAAGAGATCCCAGAATTATATTCAATAATATTCCTATTGAACATTTAACTTTAATCTCACTCCTAATATGAAGCTATAATGAAACTTTAATTATAAATCAATATTACCACACCGCAGCTCAGCTCTTCCTGAGATTTATTCACCTAGAAATCTTCAATAATAATTCTCTAACTTTACTATTATTCCTTCCTGCTTCAATCTCTCTCTCCTACTGCTTTTTACTTTACTATTCCGTTTAACTTAAATATTCTATCTCATCTGCATAACAAGGAATCCTGTCCTCTCTTTTTGGAGCTGATTGGAAATAGGTAGGGGAATTAAATTTCCCTAAAAAAGACGTCTAAAAGGTTAGTGATAAAGTTCCGTATAGGTCTGTCACAACTTGAATGTTTGAATAAATGGTAATCAAAAATATACGGAAACATTTACAGTAGACATTGATGCATATAAATAAACATAAAAATCAATTTTAAATTCGAGCTATTCAAAAACATTCGAATTATTCTTCAAAAATATCTATTTATGCAAAATACCTCAACATTTATCTTTTTTTAAAGGCTAACTGAATAAGTAATTAAAATCTGTATATTTTTTGAAATCTCGACCGTATAAAGCTAGAAATTCCATTTGAAATTTCGAAAAAAAAAAATATATCGCGCAGTTAAAAATTATTTACCATAAGTTCTAGCAAGTCTTTGAGTATAACATAAATTTCAAATTTTATTATACAGCTTCTTTGGTATTTTTTAATATATTTCGAAGATTTCATACAATTCAGTTGAAAACTGCATGCTAAGAGCAAAAAATATACTAAATCGACGAATATACAATAAAGTTTTACATAAAAGCAAAACTGAGAAGCTAAAGCATAGGAATGAAAAATTTTGAGTATATCTGAAGCAGTTTTCGAAGTATTTACTTTAAAGTTCAGAAAATTTGTGTGCGTTATGTTATACTTAATATTAATTAAATGGTTAAAATAATATGTTAGTATAATAGTCATGTAATCGTTTGAGGACACATTCATATACTAATAAAAATTATAATGGTCATTGATGCGAATGTCAAGAATTTTATGTAATTTTAAATTCAGACATAAAGATATTGATGTAGAAAATATAAAACGACCATCTAAAATACATGAAAAATGCAGTCTGCTATAAAATGATCTTGACAAACAAAATACGGCATTTTCACTTACTAAGGCAGAGCCGGCTTAGTCAGGGGCGATCTGGAAAAACAGAGAGGGAACCGCGGTTTTGATGGACGCCGCTCTAGCTTTAAAATCTCTCAGGGAAAAAAACATATAAATTACAAATGCAAAAATTAAGTCTTGTAATTTTCCATACATTTTTATAACAACGAATTGTGGAATTGGCTCCCAATACTTTGTTGTGTTTGACAATATCTAAGGTAACCAACCATACTTTAGATAGATTTGTACTACTTTTTCGTAACCGTATTCCTTTTAAAATTAATTCATGCAGCCCAAATACACTTTTTGCACTCTTAAAAATTTATGTAAACTATAACAGTTAATTTTAATTTATGCAACTTGTGAAATGCTCATAATTAACCATTTCGGTCTAAACAGTTTACATGAAAAAAAAAGTTTGGACTCCCTCATTCATTAGGGAATTATATAAGATTCTAACATTAAGTTTTATTTTTCACCGAATAGGGTCGATTGGTAGTGTATCGTGCTTCCACACCACAGGTCTTGGGTTCTATTAACGGGCTGCGCAAGGTCGACTCTGCCTTTCATCCCCGCTACATTAGGTCGATAAATGAGTACCAAGCTTGCTTCGGGTCTTAAACACTGAAGGTCTCTCTTCAGACAGACCACCAAATCGGGACATCTGTTCATGCACGTCAACGTCCAATGGTCACGTATATTGGGATGGGCATGGTAGTTCCTTGCTCTCATGGATTGTTGTGTCACTGAGTTTGAGTTTTAAATTTGAGGATTGCCTCACTTTCGGGATACCCCTTAGATAAACATGTATTTCCACTCATTTGCAATTAAACTTTTTTCTTTCAATTACGTTTATTTCAGAAGAAAGTTTGATTTTTCAAATGTATTTACTTAATAACATGTATATTTGTGTATTATATTAAAATTTTGATCAATCCAAAATTACATGATTTTTGCTCTTCTAAAAGCTTTTAGGATTTTAGAACTGATCTTACAATCCATATACGTTTTATAGTAGTATATTTAAAAATGATAAAGACCTTTTTACGACTGTGTGAGCTTTTATGCCTCGTTTATAAATATAAAAAATTGCATTCAGCTACAGTTTTTAAAATGTACTGAAATAAGTGGAGGAATAGGATACTTACATATTATGAATATTTTTGACTGCAGTAAGATATATTTATATTTCAGTTTCTTTACAATTTGAATAGAAGTTGTAAGCCATTTTGCGAATAGTGTTATATTGAGTATAAACCCATAGGCTGTTTAATACTGTAAAGTGTTTTATTTTGATACCAGCACACATTAAAATAAGGCTCATTTGCAGTTATATGATCAGCTTCAGTGATACTTAAATTTTCAAAAATAGTCTACACGTACGAAAACATTCTTTCACAACCGCACACCACATCTCTCTCTCATACTATGTCTTTCCTACAGCAGGAAATATTTGTGTATACTCAAAAATTTTAATACAGGATGCATTTCAAAATGTTAAAATTGTTTTTAAAATTTGGTATAAATACATTGTGGAACTGTCGGTTAACTTCACTGAACAAAATTGTTTTAAGTGTACTGTTTTGAAAGACAAAATTAATTAGGGAGAACTTTTTTCGCAATAGAATTTTAAATAACTGAATTGTGTGAAAATGTAGTTTTCGATGTGTGACATTTTTCCTTGTAATAAAAGAAACAGAAAGATAAGAAATTTAACTTGAGTAGAAAATGGTTAGAAGTACTGTCATACGCATTTGAAGAAGTATATGCCCCATTTAAATTAAAAATTATTGACTGATTGTGTGTTATGTCCATCACAAATGCCGATGTAGAAAAGAAATTTTTATTTAATACAAGAAGTTCGAAAAGGAGAACACTAGGAATGAAAATTTAGATTTTTTCCGAAAAATATTCAGTTAACATAAAAATATCATCTATATGATTTTAATTAAAATAAATTAAAAGTATTGAAATCCTTTTTATGTTATTTAAAATTAAAAATATAATTGAATAGAGAAAGATCGGTTTTATTTCATAAATATAATCATCGTATGTATATCACCGTATGCACCATTTATTACCTTATTATTTAAAAAAAGAGATAGGGCCTTCGCTCTTTTTACCTCATTACTTTTTTAAAAAACAGGAAAGTGAGCGCGTTTTCGTACTCTCATATTCAAAAATGAATACAGGATGCTTTTTTCTGCTTGAAATCGCAATACCAATATATATATATATATATATATATATATATATATATATATATATATATATATATATATATATATATATATATTTTAAAAATTAAATGACAGAAAAAAATAAATTTTGTTTGAAGAAAATATAATTAATTTTCAACTTCTAACACACTATTTATTTCCTTTTTTTCCACCCTTCATTTTGTTTTAATTTTACTGTGACTAAACATATAGAGGAAACGACCCAGTTGCACTACAACTTCCAAACAAGATTGCCCAAGGCAACTTCTGTAATGGTATCTAAGTAAAACCAGTACTTAGACATCACGCGAAGACGATCGTCTTGACGTGATAGATAAATTACTGGCGTTCGGAACGGAAGGTGCCCGGTTCGAATCTATACCTACATTGGTGACCCTGGACTGAAGTAAGAAAACGCAACTTTCTGAACTGTCGTGGCGCCATCTACCGCAAGAAAATAGATAAAAAAATAAGAGAGAGTAAAAAAAAATAATAATAAATAAGAGAAGAAAAATATAAATAAATAAAACACATACTCTCTCCGAAACAAACGATAGATCATCTTTCTCTCATCTCAGCAAGAAAAATAAATAAGAATAAAAATAAATAAATAAGAATGAGAGAGAGAGAATAAAATAAATAAAAAGAACATGCTCTCTCTCCAAGAACAAACAAACGGGGAAAAAATCGTTCGCCCATCCACCTCACTGGTGGGAGAGTAGTGTAGTGGTATCTAAGTAAAACCAGTACTTAGACATCACGCGAAGACGATCGTCTTGGCGTGATCGATAAAGTACTGGCGTTCGAAACGGAAGGTGCCCGGCTCGAATCTATACCTACATTAACAGCTAGCTGTAAACGATTGATTTCTTGGTTCTTAATTTACAAAGGGACCGAACTGAGTCATAAAATTGTCCCCGTTCGACCTCCCAAGTTTTAAAGGGGGGAAAGGAAAGAAGTATGTTGCATTTTTAAAGCGAATGGCATAATAAGAGTAAACGCTTTCGGAATAACTTTTCAGGAGGAAGCTAACCACCCAGATGGTTAAGCAACAGAAAAGAGAATTCGGGTCAATGTCTACCGATCTGGCTAACCAAAACACAGGGGAAGTTTTTTTACAAACATTAGCTGTCTTTATAGAAAATGAAAGTTCCAAGCAACTGGTGAGAGCGATCTTAGACACTGGTAGCCAAAAAAGTTACATTTCAGAATATGCTGCAAAATTTATAGGTTTAAAGAATATTGGGAAAGAAACAATAACTCTCACGGACTTTTGGAGGACACGAAATGACCGAAGTTCATAATAAGTGATTGTCAACTTTCACCCAGTTGTGACGGAAAATATTGTTTCATAATAGAAGTTAATGAACAGAAAAACATTTGCTTAGGAATCTCCAGAATTAATGACTCTCGCGTTTTACAGAAATTGGCAATACATAATATATTTATTAGTGATTCGTCCGCAAATAACAAACTTTGCCTTTTCGAAAAACATTCTGATGAAATACATATTCTGTTAGGATCTAACATAATTGGAAAATTATTTACTGGTGAGATAAAATAACTTTCTGAGGGGTTTACAGCGGTGAATACTCGAATAGGATGGACAGTTATGGGGAAATTAAGCTGTGAATCTAAATTTGAATTGGAGAATTCACTTGTTCATTCTCTTTTTACGAACAGAGAAAAAAATATCAGATCTTTAGGAATAAAAGATCCCAGTGAAAAGAAATTGAAATTAGAATTACAAGATCTTGCTTTGAAACATTTTGAGAATACGGTATTGCGAGATGATGAAGGTAGATACATCGTCAGTATTCCGTGGATAGAAGGGAATGAAAGACTTGAGGATCACTACAGCTTAGCTAAGGGAAGATTGGAGAAAACTGTAAAAACTTTAAAATTTACAGGCAGATTATTTGATTATGAACAAGTATTTGTAGACTGGGAAAAGAAAGGCATTATTGAAAAGATTGCACACGATGAACCAAAAAATGGTGGAAAATTTAATTATTTGCCACACAGACCTGTATTCAAGGAAAATTCCACTACTAAGATTCGTCCTGTGTTTGATGGGTCAGCTCATCATGGAAAATCTTGTTCGTTGAATGACTGCGTAGAAAAGGGGCCCAATTTGATAGAAACGATACCAGCAATTTTAAATCGTTTTCGCTTAGGAAAAATCGGAGTCATATCTGACATTCGAAAAGCTTTCCTTCAGATATCTTTGCACGAAAATGACATGAACTTTTTACGTTTCTTGTGGTGGGAAGGTGGTAATTCGGAGAAAGCTGTTATCTACAGGCATCGTCGAGTAGTTTTTGGCGTTTCTTGTAATCCCTTTTTGTTAGTGGCAGTATTAAACCATCATTTTAAGCAGGCACCTGAACATTTGGAAAAGGCTGTTGAAAAATTGAAAGATTCGATGTACGTTGACAATTGTGTGGCAAGTGTTGATTCCTCCGAAGAACTTGAGTCTTTTCAAAGAGATTCCACAGAGTTGTTGTCATTGGGTAAATTTGACTTACGTGGATGGCGACATAGTGATATAGAATCAAATTTCGACTTTCAAGATAATCAACAGAAATCCGACCCACAAGAAGTACAAGTTCTTGGACTTATGTGGAATGTGAAAGAAGATACCCCCCTTTTCCATCTCTTACAGAGAAACAGAATCGAAAGAAGAAGTCACAAAGAGAAGAATCATTTCCATGGTTCATCGAATTTTTGACCCGATAGTATTCACATGCCCTTTCACCATCACCACCGAATTACTTATAGAAGAGTGTTGGAAGATAAAACTTCATGGAACTCCAAATTACAAATAGACATCGAAAGAAAATTTGAAAAGTGGAACAACCAAATTATAGAGATACAAGACCTCAAGATTTTACGAAGATTATCGAAACTCGATTTTAAAGATATAAACCTATCACTACAAGTTTTTGTGATGCTTCGAAATCATCATACGCTAGACAAGACTTTCGTTTACCTATTATACTTCCCTCCAATCATCCAGTAGACAAAGCACTCATTATTTATTAGCATGTACAGTTTGGTCTTGCTGGAGTTCAGATGCTTAGGTACACTCTCAGAGAGAGCCATTGGATTCTGAAAGGAAGAAAAACCATTAAAGAAGTCATTAAGACTTGCATTATTTGCAAGCGATTCAATGTGAAACCTATATCGGTATCAGAAGGACTCTTACCTCAAGACAGGGTGAGAGATGCTGCTATTTTTGAAATTATAGGAATAGATTTGGCAGGACCTCTCATTCTTAAGAATGGGGAGAAGAATTGGATTTTGATATTGACCTGTGCAGTCTACAGAGTAATTCATCTTGAATTGTTAACCTCCGTTTCGACTGAAAGTTTCTTGCTTGGTTTAAGGAGATTTATAGCACGCCGAGGCTGACCATCCGTCATTTACTCGGATAAAGACACCAATTCTAAAGGTGATTACCGACTTTATCAGAAAGTGAACTTAGAAAAATTGAAGAATGTTGAAGAACTAAATCCAATTTCATGCAAATTCATCCCTCTACAGGCTCCTTGGTGGGGAGGTTTCTGGGAGAGATTGATTGGACTTGTGAAGAGGTCTGTAAGAAAAACACTGGGAAAAACTTCCTTGAATCATGAAAAAATGTATACGGTTCTTTGCGATTGTGAAAGTTTAATTCACTCCAGGCCATTAACTTATGTTACAGATGACGTCGAAGATTTGGAACCTCTAACTCCAGCAATGATTTTGCAAGACATTAGACAAGTTGGTGTGCCGGAGATAGATCAAATAGATGAAAATAAATTGAATAAAAGATTAGTTTACCGAAATAGAATACAAAAGGATCATAGGAAACGTTTTCGAGTAGAATATTTAGGTCAAATGAAAGAGATAAGAAATATAAAAGGGAAAAATACCTTAAGTGAAGGAGATATTGTTTTGGTGGGAGATGACCACACCAAAAGATTAAACTGGAATTAAGGTAAAATTTTGAAACTCTCTGCTCTGGCAAAGACAAGAAGGTTGGAGTAGCCCAAGTAAAAACAAAATTGGGCTCTTTTCTGCGTCCAGTGCGAAAATTGTATTTCCTAGAGATGATGGAGAAAAATAAATCATCTGTGCACCCTATTGACTCCTCTTCATTTTCAGATGCTAATGAAGGAAGTCATTTACCCATTAATATAGATCCTGAACTGAATAAACCCCAGAGGGTGGCAACCTCTTCGATGCAGCCCTGTTCCAGTATTTCTAATGGTGGAGCTGGACTGGAGCCCAGAGCTGAGACAAGTGGTTACCAGCAAGTAGGAACCTCTTCGATGCAGCACTGTTCCAGTGTTTCTGATGGGGAAGCCGGAGTGGAGTCAAGACTTGAGACCCTTGATTGCCAGATGTCTTAACTTCTCACGGTGAACTTCAACAGCCGGGACCTCGATGATCTCGTTATGGTAGACTCTTGAAATCCCGAAAAGGACTGAATGACTCTTGTTGAGTTTTTTATATTAAAAATTCAAAACTCAATGTGGAGAGCTAACGCGCGCGCGCGCGAACTTGTAGTTTAATTAGAGTGGCGCTGTAAGTGCATTCCTTATTTTTGTTTACGTTTGTTAGTAGTTGTAGTTGAGTCTGTAATTCGAACGTGAAATATATCAGTTGTCTATTTTCCTTATCCATTAAATCTTTTTTGCATCAAAAAGGACTCTCATTCTCTTGGTTAAGAGTCTATTTAGTCGAATCTTTTAGGTCAAGCTCATCCCGGGAGTTAGAAACGGAAGAATAAGGTAAGTGATACCTTTATTCTTACATTAGAATTTTGTGAAATAGAAAATTAATTTTTTCACACTCACACTCCCCTTATATATCCACCCTAATCATCCTCTGATGCTTTTCCTTTTTCCGCTCCTGTCGGACTCGGCTCCTTTGATCTGCTGTCCCTTTGCCGACCCCGTCGGTCCCGACACATTCCAACTCTAGCCCCATGGGTGCCAATGCCTGGGTACACATTGTATGTTTCCAGACGCGTTGTCGTCACCGGAATCGGGGGTAACCGAAAACACATTGTTGATGCGTCTCTTTGTGACACCGAGGACCCAGTTCCGAAATTCCTTTCCAGCATTTAAGGAAAAGTCTGGAACTCTCGCAACATTTGTCGGCAAGGGCAAGGGATCCGTAGTAATTGGGGAGGAAGTGACCGGCTTCGTCACAATATATTGTCAAATACTTGAACAAACATTGCATGACTTACAATCTCACAAACCGGTTCGACAGACTGCAGTCCTTTGACTGTATCAGTAATGAAGGTGTATGATGGTAAACCTAGACCTGTATGTAGACGATGGTTATCACATGTAGCCAGTTGACAGACATATCATCTGAAATTCCCAGTTTTTTTGGAGAATACAGTCGAAAGTAGCATTTGACCGTTGAAATTATTGAAATAAAGATTTTAAGGTTGAGTCGAGAGCGAGACGAGGCATCTATTGCGACCTAGGTCCATGTCTTAATGGGCTAGACGGAACAAAACCCGAGTAAAGGTAGATATACCACGGGAATAGAACGTGCAAAACCCCTCGTGCTACAGTATATACAAAGATATAAAATGTATAAATGAATGTCTCTTTTATATCACGCAAGTGGGATTACGAAATCCAGTTCAGTATTTGATATCCACGAATGGCAAATGTTACTGAAAGAATCGGTTTCGTGAGGCAATCGAGATGATTGTTTGTTAGACCTGTGA
The DNA here is from genome assembly GCA_019973935.1 of Trichonephila clavipes. Taxonomy (NCBI): domain Eukaryota; kingdom Metazoa; phylum Arthropoda; class Arachnida; order Araneae; family Nephilidae; genus Trichonephila; species Trichonephila clavipes. The sequence continues at coordinate 24,130 of BMAU01013977.1, forward strand.
CGTTTCTATATCCGCTATCTTCTCATTAACAATCTTCTTTTGGAATTTTTGGTCCTTAAAAAATTATTTTATTAGAATGTTTCCAATGAAGGAGAGAACGTGAGCATGCAAATTAAGACTACTATATAAAGTTAGGCTTTCACGTTAGAAAGAGAGAGATAGGGTAGGCTGCTAGAAGATTAATCGAATTCAAAGTGTGATGCATATATTTAATAATTGATAGTTTTAATAGTAGGGTGACGATCTGTCACTTAAGATTGATTCAGATTAGATAGTTGGGAATTCAGGGTAAATGAATTGAAGTGTTACAAGTAATTAAAGTTTTCTCATACCTCGCGCGCGCGTACCTCGTTAAAATTTTCTTCATAGTGCTTAAATTGGGTGCATCTCTTAGTTTTGATCGATCGAACTTATGTTGTGGTTTGTGTTGCAAATAAACTAATTTTGAACATGGTTAGTCTTCGTTCCCTTTCTTCCACTCTTTTAGGCGCGGAGGCGAGATCCTTATAGACCTAGGTTTATTAGTAGATATAACAGAAATCAGGTAAATAAAGACTTTCAAAGACAAGATAACAGTAATTCCATCAAAGCTTTTTAAGTAAGAAATTATTTTTATTGGAACACCAATTTATGAATAATAATGTTTAAGAAACTCCACACAAAAAGCCAACATAAGAATTTCTCGAGATATACTAATAAAATTAAGAAACTTACAGAATTTGATAGTCATTCTTCGGAATTAGCAGTATTAAGGGCCAAAGGGGGTGGTCAATATTGTATTGAAGACTGGTCATAATAATT
>BMAU01013980.1:0-59377 GCA_019973935.1 Trichonephila clavipes
CCGTCCTCAGTAGAATAAAAAATTATCTTGAAAGACGTCTAGTCTTATTTTGACCAAAGTTACTCAGCATCTGGTAGATGCACCTGCAACTGAATTTCTAGAACATAGTGGCGTCCGTGACAGGACTCGAGTACTTTGGATTTGAATATTTTAGTTGAACTTTGAATTTTTGATATCGAAAATGAATTTAAATGCTTTAAAAGCACAACGAAAAGGACTGAGGACGGCTTTTTCTAATTGTTTGAAGAAAATCGAATCTGAATTAGCACAGGAACTCTGCAATTTTGAGACACTTTCGGTTTTGAAAATTCAATTCAACGATAAATTTGCGAGAATGGACTCTTGCCAGAATGCTATTTCAGAAACGTTGTTGTCTGATGATGGTGAGCATTTATTCGCTGAAGATTTGGAAGATGCTGAAATCTACCGAGAAAAGTTCTGGGAGCTTACTACGAAAATAGAACTGAAGTCGCAACAGTGTACTGTTCCAAGCGATAAAGAATCAAGGAAATTTAAACTCCCAAAAATCGAACTAAAAAAGTTCAATGGAGAGGCGAAAGAGTATTTGACCTTTTGGAGCCAATTTCAAAAGATACATGAAGATAGAGGAATTGCGGCAGAGGATAAAATGCAGTATTTGTTACAATCGATGGAGCCAGGGTCCAAAGCAGAGAGATTAGTACTAAGTTTCCCTGCTACTGCTGCAAATTACCCAAAGGCGATAGATCAACTGAAAGAAAGATTTGGACGAGAAGACTTATTAGTACAAATCTACGTTCGAGACCTGTTAAATTTGGTTATGAAAAATGCTGCTACCGGAAGAGCGAATGCAGATTTACCCTTACTTTATGATGAACGTGAAAGTAAATTGAGATCCTTGGAGAGCTTGGGGAAGACTCAAGATAAATACGGAGATTTTCTGACGCCCTTAGTGGAGAGCTGCCTGCCTGAGGAAGTGTTGGTCGCCTGGGAAAGAAGCAGAAATCATCAAACAGAATCCGAGGGATCCCGTTCTTTAGAAGAGTTAATGAACTTTCTTCGGCAAGAGGTGAAAGAAGAGGAGATGGTTCTTTTGGCACGGACCGGCCTCACCCTCCACCAGAATCCATGAAAAAAGGATTATCATGCAACACAGGTAAATAAGGTAGAAACGACGACAGCAGCAGCTTTAGTAAATATGGACAACCCAGGTAAGAGAATTTTAAACTGTAATTTTTGTAATAAGTCGCATCCAAGTGAAAAATGTTACTCAGCAAAGAAAATGACAATTGCTGTTAAGCAAAATTTATTGTTTAAAAAAGGGGCATGCTTTTCTTGTCTCAAAACTGGTCATTTAAGTAAATTCTGTAATATTAAAAATCAATTAAATTGTTCTCATTGTAATAACCATCACTTTGAAATCATGTGTTCTGAAAAAGAAATGAAAACGAAATCTATTCCAAAATCGGAAAGTTCTCTCTCTAACTCCAGTAAAAAGCAAAACTGTATTTTTGCAAACGCTTTGCGTTATTATTCGGTGTCAAAGGTCAGGAAAAAGTTAATCCGTGCTGTGATTGATAGTGGATCTCAAAGTACTTACGTTAGCGAAAATGTAATAACTCATCTAAAAGCACTTCCGCTTAGAAGCGAAACAGTGATTCATGCACTCTTTGGAGGGAGTGAAACAAAACCAAAAAAACATGATATATTTCCGGTAGAGGTTAGTAATTTAAATAAGACGAATACTTGTAGTTTTGAAGCTCTTTCTGAAAAAATGATTTGCGGATATATTCCGAAGATTGAAGATAAACAGGTCTTGAATGAATTAAAAAGAAAGAAAATAAAATTTACTGATTCTTTTCGAAAGGAAACGGAAATCAATCTTTAATCGGTGCAGATGTCTTAGGAAAATTATTAACAGGGAATTCTGTAGAATTAGAGTCCGGCTTAACTGCCGTAGAAACGAAACTAGGTTGGACAGTATTTGGAAAGGGTTCATGTGTAAAGGATAATATTGTAACAACATTATCGATGCATTCTATGAACATACCAGTTAATAAACTTTGGGAACTTGAGGTTTTAGGAATTTCCAGTCCTACTGAAATTGAAAAACAGAAAACTCTCTGAACTTAGCTTAAATGATTTTAATAACAGAATGAAAATTCTTCCTGATGGAAGGTATGAAGTAGAACTCCCTTGGAAGTATGACTCATTGAAGTTAACAAGTAATAAAGAATTGGTCTGGAAACGACATGAAGGAATGATAAATAGATTTGGATGTGGGAAATTTTTTTATTGATTATCAAAAGGTATTTCAGGATTGGGAAAAATTGAACATTATTGAACGCGTACCAGATTTAGAATTGAATAAAGAATGCCATTATTTGGCTCACAGGCCAGTTATTAAATTAGATAGTCAAACGACCAAAATTCACCCCGTTTTTGACGCCTCGGCCTCCGAAAAAGGGAAACCTTCTTTAAATGAATGTTTATTAAAGGGAACTAATTTGATAGAGCTAATACCTGATATTCTCGATCGATTTAGAATGTATCCAATCGGTATTAGTGCGGATATAGAGAAGGCTTTCTTAATGCTGTCTGTAGCACCGAAAGACAGAGATTTTCTTAGATTTTTTTTCCCATCTAGTGAAGGGCGGATCGTGTATAGGCACTGCAGAGTTGTGTTTGGTGTTTCTTCTAGCCCTTTTCTGCTGAATGCATCTATTATGCATCTTTTAGAAAATTGTCAACCTCAACATGAAGAGGTTGCTCAGAAACTGAAAAGTTCATTCTATGTGGACAATTGTGTATCTGGTGTGTTTAATACTGACGAGCAGGGACGTTTCATTGAACATGCGAAATTGATCATGTTGAATGGATGTTTCAACCTGCGTGGTTTTGAAAGCAATGTGGCTGGCAAAAATGTTGATAGAAGCTCAGGAGATACTTCCTTTTTGGGAGTAATTTGGAATTTAGAAACTGATACCTTGAAGTGCTGCACAGATATGGATACTTTGACCTGTGAAACAAATATCACAAAATGATTAATTTTGGCAATTGTGCAGAAAATTTTTGATCCTATTGGCTTATTAACTCCAGCTACATTGCTTCCGAAACTATTAATACAACATTTGTGGAAAATGAAAATTGCTTGGGACAGTGAATTGTCTCCTAAGGATGTAAATGTATTTTTAAAATGGTTTAGAGATTTATATGTATTGAAAGATGTTACTTTGTCAAGATATATGATAATTAGTTCCACTTCTGAATTACATGTTTTTGTTGACGCTTCCAAGGAGGCGTATGCAGCGTGCGTCTTTGTGAGATCAATGTTTAAATCAGATGTAAAGGTAACTCTCGTTCGAGCCCAGGCCAGAGTAGCCTCTCTAAAGCCTTTGAGTATACCTCGTTTGGAGCTTATGGCTTGTTGCATCGGTTCTAGACTTGCGAATTCTATTGTCAATGCGCTTAATTTACCGAACTTAAGAATTACATTTTGGTCCGATTCTACTACAGCCCTTTGGTGGATAAAGGAAAAAGGGAGTTGGTCCGTTTTTGTAGAAAATAGGGTTAAAGAAATTCGTCAACTAACTCAAGGTCATTTATGGAAGCATGTACCCGGAAATCTTAACATTGCAGACTTATTATCGCGTGGTTGTTCTCCTCGGCAAATGCTTATCTCTAGGTGGTGGGAAGGACCTTTGTGGTTGCGAGAAAGCCCTGAATATTGGCCTCTTGGAGAAACTCATGGCGAATCGGAGGAATTAGAATTGGAAAGGAAAAAATTAAAAGTGGTGAATATTGATCTCTCAAGAGACGCACCTCCTTGGCATTTGTATGCTATATCTGATTATAATAAAATGATTAGAGTTTTTTCATGGATTTTAAGGTTTGTGAATTTTTGTACTTTGTTGAATGGAAAATGTAAGGATTCTGAACTTTCACAATCAGAAATTGAAAATTCTGAAAAGAAATTAATTCGTTTAGTTCAGAGCTATTACCTTCCTGATGCGAAATCTTCAAATTATATTGAGACTTACATAGATGATGAAGGTATTTTACGGGTGAAAACTAAATTACTTAATCGAGATGATGAAAGATCATTTTTGTACCCAATATTGTTACCAGAAAATGTGAACTTACTAAGCTATTAATTAGAGATGTACATAAGAAAATTGTCACGCGGGAATTCAAATGATGCAATGTTTGTTAAGAGAAAGATATTGGATAATTAGAGCTAGGAAAGCTATAAAAAAATGTTCTGTATAATTGTATATTCTGTAAACGCTTTAAAGTTAAATCCCTGTCAAGCGAACCAACGCCTTTACCACCAGACCGAGTAACAGACTGTGCACCTTTTGAAATCGTAGGAATAGATTTGGCGGGGCTTTTATTTTTGAAAGATGGAAGAAAAGCGTGGATAATTTTGTTTACTTGCGCGGTATACCGTGCTATTCATCTTGAACTTGCTAATTCCCTAACTTCTGATGCTTTTCTTTTGGCTCTTAGATGCTTTATTGCTAGGCGTGGTCAGCCACGAACAATCTATTGCGATAACGGAACTAACTTTCGAGGCGCTTTTAATGATCTATCAAAATTGAATTGGAGCAAAATAGTGGAAGAAACTAGAACTCCAAAAATATTATGGAAATTTATCCCACCTACTGCAGCTTGGTGGGGAGGCTGGTGGGAAAGGCTGGTCCGCACTGTAAAAGAATTGTTTTAAAGCGTACTTTGGGTAGATCAGTGTTAAAATATGATGAATTGTATACTGTGCTTTGTGATTGTGAATCCATTATAAATTGTAGACCATTAACATATGTGTCAGAAAATCCGGAAGAATTGATTCCTCTTACACCTAGCATGTTTCTTATCAGTAATAAAAACTCAAACATTGAGGATATTGAAGAATTAAATTCGAACAGCCTTAACAAAAGAATAAAATATCGGAGTAAGCTGTTAAAAGATCTACGCCAACGCTTTAGGAATGAATACCTTAGTCAACTTATACAGAAACATAATGAAAAGGAATCGCGTGATCCTCAGATTGGAGAAGTAGTTTTAGTTGGAGATGATAACAAAAAACGATTGTTCTGGGCATTAGCCAAAATTATTGAATTAATTCCAGGGCGAGATGGCAAAATTCGAACGGTTAGACTTAAAACTCAACACGGAAAAATGTTGCAACCAATACAGCGTATCTACCCTTTAGAGATACGCTCAAATGAAAATCTTCAAAGGGGTCTGGAGGAATCAATTCCCACTGTATCTGAAACTCTGTCACCCGATGAGGGAATATTTAAAAAATATACTTCATCCGGGAGATGTGTGAAGAAACCAAAGAGACTGGATTTATTTAATAGAATTTGTTATGTCCTTGAGACTCTTTGCGAGTCTCAAGGGGGGAGGATGTTGCAAAATGAAGTGAAATAAAAGTGCCGCTAGGCGGCGTTGTTTTTGTGACGTCAGTATGCGAGCTGACGAATATATTGATAGTACTGGTTGGACGCTCGGCGGTTGCCGAACGTTTATTTTTTATGTATTTTAATGTGCCGTCCTCAGTAGAATAAAAGAATTATCTTGAAAGACGTCTAATCTTATTTTGACCAAAGTTACTCAGCATCTGGTAGATGCACCTGCAACTGAATTTCTAGAACATACGTTCTTTTTCTCTGTTTTAGGGTATTTGGGCAGTTTACTTTCTGCAGTATTCTCAAGCAAACGATTCCTACAAGTGCAGTAGAATACTTTGTGATGAAACACTTGTACTTTTATTAATACCATTCTTGATATTTCACAAACTTGAACACACTTTGCCACATATTAGACCAAGTTTTTAAGACTCTGCTGTATCAGAAAATGTTTTTGCGACATTTTTGAAGAAAATATTCCGTTTCTCCATTTGTTCACATTTATATCTATAGAATTAAAGATTTCATATTTTGTGATTATTTTACACAATTTAGTAACATATTAGGATATTCAATCGATATAATTATTCTCTCATATATAGTGTTAATAATTTTTTTATAACTGCATTCTGAATTGCGACTCACTATACTAAAAAACTATTTTACCTCAATTTCCTTTAAATTACTGTACATATTTCTTAATCATTTCAATAAAAACATAATTATAATTAAAATGGTATCAAATACAATAATATTGAGTCATGACTAAAATAAAAAAATCGTTTAATTTTTCTGAAACAATAATTATAAATACAATTTATATTAGAGTGAATGATGCATTATTAGATCAGAGTATTTAACATAATTAGGAGAAGTATAATCCTTGTTAAGGGTTGGAGCGAGGTCAACAACACAAAAAGTCAATGAAAATATTCAGACAGCTCGAGATTATGGAAATTTAAGCAATCTGAGCTCCCAACAAAACACAAAACGAAAGTCAATACACTCTGAGTGATAAACTTTTCCCTTTCCGTAAATAGAGGCATCAGCATTTGATTGGGAGAGAGGATTAAAGGAAGATGATAATTTGCTGCAAGAAAGTTGGATGCTAAGTTGAATAATGTTGTTGGGAATAGGAGACACTCGGCTAACGATAACCTCTTTGATAAGTTCTGAATGAATGACTGCTTCTTAAAAGAGATTACAAGTATTTCACTTATACGGAGCAGTTTCTAACACTTGGTGTGGTTTATTCGTATATATTGGAATGTGTTCCAAATGAGATTGGTTGTATTTCAGACTCTGTTAAAAATGAAACTAGGGTTCAATAATTGAATTGTTTATTTGTATTATAAGTAGTAGGATTCACAAGTTCCCGGGATAAATCTATAACTTAAAAGATTTTACCAATTAAACTGCTGAAACACATCCACGTACGAAACAGGACCCTTAAGTAACAACACTATTTTCTCATGGTTTTTAAAGGTCATAGAAACATTTCTGGAATCTATGTTTAGCTACGTCCTTTAATTCATCCTATGTGGTGCACTTTTAACTTCATCTGCAGATTGGTCTTCGTTTAACCTGCGTGGAACGATAGGCTGACACACCCGATGCATGTTAAGATCCTTAGTCAGTATTTATTAGCATGTGGAAGAACTATTGTTTGAAGTGTATTCTTATGTACCACAGCAGAAACCTTTACGATGTTTTCAGCGGTGCGGAAGTCTGCGCACAACCAGAGCGTTTATCGTCTTCGAAACTTTCCCTGCCTTCACTAAAACGTTGATGCCTTTCGAAAGCTTACGTTCGTGATAATGTATCCCACCCTCACACATGCAACAAAATTTCGTAGGTCTTCGTTGCACTTTTTCCCAAAGGAACACAGAAATTAATATCCATTATCCGCTCAACAAACGCAATTCTTTCAATCGTCTACTATTAAATCAGTGATTCTTAAACTTTCAGTATTCGCGACCCAAATTTCATTCATAATTTTCATCGCACCCCTCTTATACAATAATGTATTGAAAACAATAATAATGTACTTTTACTCTGTTGTTGTTACTGATGCCACCTGATCGGCAAATGCCTGATCGAAATAATCTTTTTAAAGAGAAAGTACTCTTTTTAGTTGAAAATTGCTTTCCATTTCTATTTCTCCTTTTTCATGTCTCAGTTTCAAATGTAGAAAATTTACAAGCATTAAAGGATGTATAGAGAGAGAGAGAGAGAGTTTCCAGTTAATTTATAATAGCAAAACACGGGAAAAATATTACATGAATAAATAAAATTTTTTAAATAACTAACCTTGACTTTCTTTTTGTTCCCCCGACATCCTTTACGAGTGTCATGGCTCCGCTGATGATCTAAATAATAATCCGCCATTTACAGGTTTCGCGCTTCCACATCACAGGTCCGAGGTTAAGCTCCGAGCTGGGCAAGGTTGACTCAGCCTTTCGTTCCTTTGGTGGGTTGATAAATTGAGTACTAATCTAGCTTGGGAACTTAACACTGGGGATCTCGCGTTAGACTGACCACCTGACCAGAACATCTGCTCACGCACCTCAGGGCTCAAGATCGTGCATATTGAGTTGGGCACAGTAGGCCTTGGCCCTCATGGGCTGTCGCGAAACTGAGTTAAGTCAATTAACCGGTTTATGGGTTAATTATTTTTTTAGGGAACAGACGCACTATTGCAACCCTGCCAAATTTCAAGATAATTCATCCTATAGGCAACCCAGAATCCACTTGTATCGTAAGCACAGAATTGGGAAGCATGTGTTTCCTTTCATATTTTTACGCTTGCCATAATTCTAAGCCTAACCGTTCGTTGATGTATCAAGTGCGAATACTAAAATGCCAATCTGGGATTTACCAATTTCCTAAATAATAAAATTCATTAATTAAACAATAAAACCTAATTTTGTGCGGTAGATAGGGACCACATAAAAAGAAATCGCACAAAAAAATATTGGAAAATATTTCAAAAATTCTTACTTATAGCGAACAATTTTTTTTTTTTGCTGTGGAGAGGAACCACATAAAAAAAGTCGCATTTAGGAGATATGCCAATTATTTACGAAATTTATGAGAAAGTACTTCCATAACAAAATAAATAGTCAATTTACTCATGAAAACCATCTAGTTTCTCATTGTTTACACGGTGAAGTTTTCACAAAATGCACATACATAATTCACTGCTTCTCATCGCAATCCAAAGAATCACTTGAAAACACAATTTCAATTGATTTATTTTTTGGTCTCATAAATTAAGACATCATTTTTTGTTACGAATGTTGGTTGGTCAGTTGCTTGTAAATGTCACTGTAACCAGATAAACATGATTGAGAGGTTCTTTTTAAAACTTCATACACCTTTCGGAATTAGTATGTATTTTAAGAAAATGCTTTCCCAGTCTGATATAAAGCTGGATCCTTGTATATCCGCTCTCAAAGAATCCGGTTCTTCTTATGTACGTCTTCATAATCCATCCACTTATCGATAGTGTCCCTGCCATTGAAAGTCTCGTCTTCAATCCAGTGGGTGCGTTCAGAGAAAGCAACTGAGGGTGTAGTTTTGGGAGACTGTTTATAACAAATGAACAGAACGACTTGAAGCGTATAAAGGTACATTGCAGTGGCGTAACGTACACCTCCGCAACTCCCGGCTCGCGGAGGGTAGGGCAAGGCTTGACTAACGCCAAATACGTATTTACCCAATTTAAAAAATATTGAAGGCAAAACCTGACTTGCAGGCATATTCTCCATTACGCCACTGATACATTGATGGGAAACATTACAGTGGCACCAAAGCCGTTGAAATTTATATACCGCATAAAAAGAACATCGCACAAAAATAAAATTGCATTGAAAAGGACCCCGAACAAAAACAGGTTCTACTGAGAAACTAAAAGAATATTATAATTACATCATCATCATCACTATTATTCTATGCAATAATAATGAAATAAAAATAAAATTGCATAGTAAAAATTAGTTATAATTTATAATTTATTAATTATTAATGATTATTATTTTTCACGTAGAATACACGCTTCCCATTTCCGTCAACATATTTTGATTTAAAATTCCTGCACTTTTATTCAATTTTGCCAATAGGGTTGCGATAGAACGTAGGCTCCTTTTTTTGCTTAATTTCGAAGCTATTCAACATGCACTGAAATCAATAAATACAAAAAAGAAATTTTACTTCCAGACAAACTGAATGCTTCGTGAAAAACGCTTGATACATCTCCAAGTCTTAAAGAAGTATTAATAATATTGCCTTTGCAGTTATCCAAAAGTGTATGTAAGCATTTCTGCTTTCAAAGCACATTAAATAAAAATGCTGAAGTGCCATATTGTTCCGTAATGTGATATTTTTTATTGTTTCAAAACATAAAAGTTTAATTATCCTTAAGAAGATCAGCTAACTTCTCAACTGGTTAAAGACCTAGGTTCTTTTCAGTTGAGATACTTTAGAAAAACAGCTGTTTTGACAGTTATTATCATAAGTGGTGAAGGGACTTTTACTTTTACAAAACAAAAACACTTCTGCTATTTTAATTCAAATGCGGCCAGGAATTTTAAAAATAAAGGAAAATTATACATGTGCTTAAACAAAGGCGACAGAAAACTTTAAATTGGCTGGAAGAAAATACATTAATAATTTATTAGTTCTGGGCATAGTTAAGATGTGTTGATTTTTCTTGGCGGCTTTATATATTTTAGTTACTTCCCGATTTTGAATTAGTGTTATCACTATTTTTGTTAGAGAAACAATTAAACCAGTTTGAAAGAGGTAACCATCTTGAAGAGCAAAGTGTTTAAGAAATAGTTTTTAATTGCTTCCAATACATAATGGTTTATTATGAAATAAAATATTTAGTATGTTAATATTGCGATGAAAACATTTCATGAAATATTTCTTTTTTTTCTCTCTCTCTAGATAAAAGTTTTTCGTTATGCTGTAATAAATTTATTTTATAATAATGGTGGGGCTTTACATGTACGTGCAAAAATAGTTAAACGTGACGATGTTTTGTAAATTACAGAACTACATAAGACATGTAAATTACGGTTTTACAATTTGAGCAATGAGTATGAACAGTTATGTAATTTGTACTAATGGTGCAAATTGTATAATTTGTACCATCTAGTATTATATAAAAAAATATTTATTATACTGACAGTGAGATACAATTTAATTGATGTTAAAGTAAAACAGATCGACGACGTATATAAATACAAAAATCAAAATCAGCCTTTGAGATGTACGTCATTTGACTAATCAGTTCCGCTTTTCTTAAACTTTTCCGATGGAACGGACATGGTAGGCTTAAAGATCATAAATTATCAGCTTTAATATATATATTATAATTATAGTATAAAAAATTACATTTCATATTAAAAGATAATCAATATCAGTATATTATACGCTGGTTTAAAAATAAATAAAAAATTAGCTGTAAAATTTAATCTATATATATATATATATATATATATATATATATATATATATATATATATATATATATATATATATATATATATATGTAATGGAGAAAAAGCGACTCACTCATAGACACATTCATCACAATATCACCAGAACTTTTGCTCCAAAAGACTTGAAATTTGGTAGGCATGCTACTTTCATGGTGTAAAGATCCGCTAAGAAAGGGCTTTGCGAAAATTGCTCCCAAAAGGAGCGTTTCTAGGGCGCTTAAAGCAGTGCTTTTGAAACTTTCTCTACTTGTGACCCAACTTTTAACAATGATTTTCATCACGCCCCTCCCCCATCCATATGATAAAAATATATTGAAGTCAACGATAACATACTTTGACGTAAATCTACAATAAAACTTTAATTGTAAACCGTACAAATTATCCAGATAAATATCACATTTTGTGTATATTTTTGTGTATGCCCACACGTAAGGTCCCTGGTAATTATTAAACTTGTTATTAACTTAGTACGGTTAAATTAATTATGAAATTCATTGTGCAGTACTGATACATTTATAGGTGTATTATATCAGTGTAAATGCCTATTTTATTTTTTATCATCTCAGAATGTATTTTGTTTTACTGCCTTTCAATAAATTAAGAATTTTTGTAAATAATCCTTTGCTTTCAACTTTTTGGTAAGGTTATCACGCCCCCTAGGGGTTGCGCCCCACAGTTTGAGAAACACTGGCTTAAGAGGCGTTATTGGTAAATATTCCCATTCATGAGCCCTTAGACCTACTGAATTGGAGTTTCGTAGAGCCGTTCGTTTCATGGAGTTGAAATCCGCTATAAAAAGACATTTCGTGAAAATTGACGCCTAAAGTGGTTACGAGGGGTTAAAGGGGTGTTATAGATAAATATTCCTGTTTTTGAATAATTGCACCAATGATTTTTGATAATATTTGACAGACATGCTAATTTTATGGGGTAGAAATCCGCTACAAAAAAGAGGTTTTACGAATAACATCAACAAAGCGGGTGGGTAATGGCTAGAATTATTCATAATTTAAATTCAACTTAATCAATTTCATGAAAATTTTCAAACCTTTTCTTTGATTGGATCTCACAATTGAGCAAATTAACAATTTAACGATATTTATAGTAGAAGTTATTTTATTACTCTTTCATATTTGAAAGTAGTAAACTTTAATAATAATTCAATAACTTACCTTAAAAGAAACGTTTATATTCACTCAGTTAATAAAAATATATAACTATTTTTTAAACACTATTTTTTTAAAACTAAAACTAAAAAATTCGGCTGTTCTTGGGGATAGTGGAACATTCTAGATATATACTCGCATTAGGTGTAAACAATGAATGAAAACTTTAGATAAAATTTATTGTAAATTTAGATCAAAAATGGACTTCAATGTACAACAACAAAATAATTAAAAAAGCAAGGCATTTATAATATTTTGATCAGTTTTCTTAAAACATTCCCCCTTCTCCCATTTATCTTCATGTTGCGGCCTGCGTGAAATAACTAACATTTGTGTGTGGCCCGAGTGATATAGCTGACATATGTATGCGGCTCGGCATAAAAAAAGGTTGAGTATCCCTGGTTTAATTTGTTGATTTCGATATTCAACTGTTTCACGTTATTTTTTAAAAAATAGTTTTAATTTTTTAACTGATTTTTATTCATTATAATCAAATTATTGTACTGTCATCCAATACAATCGTGTAAAAAATTTCAGCTCATGTTTTCGCTTTAAAATATGAGAAAAAAGTTTTTGAAGTTTCAAAGAAGTCGCCAACTTAATTGCTCTGTCACCAAAATTTGGTCACCAAAAATGATGCCAAATGAATTACCATTAAATTATCGTACTGTCACCCAAAACAGTCGTACATAGAATATCTCAGTTCATATGAGTGATTTTAAAAGTGAGGAAAATGCTTTTAAACAGGAAGAGTGTTTTGACCCAGACATAGTTACAGAATGAGTAGAAGAAAACTCATTAAGAGGTCTTAGGGGTGTTAAATTTTTTTAAGAGGTCTAAAAATGTAAACAATTTTCAAACAATTTTCAAACAGATATAATTCTTTTAAATATGAATTAAATAATTCGAATCTTTTACACATTATTTATAAAAGAATGGGGCTTCAGAAAAGTATAAAATGTTTAAAATATAATCATAATTTTAAAAGTTATAAGCATATGAAAAAAAAGAAACTTTTCTATAAGAAATATTTAAGTTTACGTCACGCATGCTATTTTCTAAAATAGTAGCTTTAATTACAGCTATAAGTTAATTTATAAAGATAAATGTATTCTTATTACACTGTGGCTACTTTTATATAAATAGAATAATAATTTATATATTTTAATAAATAAAAAAAATACATTTTTAAAAAAATATTTAAAAAATTGCAATATTTTACAAATATTTTGAAATACAAAAGATATATAATACTAAAATTAGGTAGGGTTTAAAGAGTATGATGCATTTTATAATTCTATAAAGTTTTATACATCAGAGGCTACTATTTTAGAAAATAATGTGCGCAACGCAAAAATACTTATTATAGAATTTCCATATGCTTGTGATTTTTAAAATAATCATTATGTTTTAAACATTTTATACTTTTCTGAAGCCCCATTCTGTTATAAATAATGTGTAAAATATTCGAATAATTTAATTTAAATTTAAAAGAATTATACCTGTTTGAAATTCTTATATTTTCTGACCTCTAGAAAAATTTAACACCCCTGAGACCTCTTAAAACAAGTAATTTAAAAAAAAATTAAAGCCAATTTCTACTTATGTCAACAAAGAAAATTTTGTTTTAGTTACTTTTTACTAAATAATTATAATTAATACAAATATGTATATACATATGACGGAATCACAATATTATGAGATAAAATAGAAAGCGATTTTCCATTTTCGTCTCTATATATCAGGGGTGAGCATAAAGTCGATTGCCATCGACCAGTGAACCGCCCAAGACATTTTGAGGTGACAACCGCAAGATTAGTATTTAGTAATTATATACCGAAATATTCAAGATTGCTTGACAATATGCACATTAAGTTTTCTACTGACTACGAGAACTAACTTTAGATAAAAAGTGTTTTATTTTTTAAAGTATTTTGAATTTTATTTGATAATTAATGCATCATTTCATATTATTATATTTGTCTCTATTATTATTATGTTTGTATGTTGCATTTTGCTTTGAACAGAGTTTTAGAAACGTGAGTTGTGTTGTTTTTTTAGTTATGTAAGTAAGTACATATTCAGGGACGTTTTAAGACTTATTGAGCCCTGGGCACAAAGGAATCTAAAAAAATTTTTAGGCCCAGGCCCCCCATCAAAAGTAGGCCCTATCCGTGACATTTAAAAGTAGACAGTATATAGCACGCATTGTCAAATATTGGTACAAAAAAGTTGTTAGAAACAAATAAATGTGTACGACTCACAGATCTGACAAACCGGTTTGACCGATGGTCGCATTTCGACTCTACAAGTTGAATTATTGTTTATGGTATTAAGCTTAGATATAGACATGTGGACAATGGTCTTCTTCATATAATATTACAGTCTGGTTACTTTTGCAAGTTGACATGCTATTTGAAATTCCCCATTCTTTGGAGAAAATGGATATGTAATAAATTTTTGACCATTAAAACTTTCCAGATCATGATCTTATTAAGCTTGTGTTGAGAACAAACCGATGCCCTCATCGACGTAGAAGTCGTAGGCCCGGATCCAGTTGTTCCATGCCTTAAGATGCCCCTGTGCATATTTATTAGAACGTTAGAAATACCTACGCAGCTGGGTGGACCGCAGCACCAAGCCCGGACTCTGGAAAAATCAATCCACCCCCTGCTCTGTAGGGTGCTGAGGGGATTGTTTGGTTTGTTAATATTTATTCATTAATTAAAATGAATTATTTTAATAAAATAGTGTAGTAAAAAGAAATCACATTCCCAGAAATTAGGACATCCCAACACACGACCTTTGAATTAGAAATCCATTGCGCTACAGGGACACAATGAACCATTTTACTTTTTATTTTTGTGTGTTGCTGTGTATTCCTTTTTAAATTCAATGGATGAATTAATATTTCAAAAAACTGTGTTAACATCAAGTGTCATCCACTACAAATATAAGAAAGTATATTTCAACTTGAATGGATCAATAGAAATTTTTTTATTAACGATTGAAAATTTGAATATATATATATATACATATATATATATACATATATACATATATATATACATATATATATACATATATATATATATATATATATATATATATATATATATATATATATATATATATATATATATATGAGTGAGTAAGTGAATATTAACGTCGCACTGTTCAGCTACATGAAGGCTTTTGGCGACGGACCACGTCATTTTGAACCATGTTCAAGTGACGTGGCCGACACCTGAGCTGGTACACCCCTTCTAATTACCACACCAACGGGAGGACGTTTCAGCTCTCGACAGATTTAACGTCGATCGCTGCCCTACACGGCGGGTGTTTAGTGGTACTGGGTTTGAACTCCTGCCTGCTATATATATATATATATATATATATATATATATATATATATATATATATATATAGTCTAACTCTCTACAAACAAGAGATACACATTCATCAATCACATTCGGAAAAAAAACACATATACAGTAGAAAGATCATACAATGAAGGACACATGAGCTGCCGAGATTAAAATTTATAAAATGGATGCTGCAGTATTATAAGCATCGCTGACTTAGGACAGCTAAAATATAAAACAATTTACATAAAAATGGTGTTGAACATGTTTTTTGGCCAACCAACCCACCCCACGCTAAATCTGAGTGCAATAAATAAGTTATTGCCAGATTCTGGACCCTAATGCAGATTCAAAAAATGTGAACGGGCGAAATGTAAAACTTAACAAAAGTATAAAAATAATATAAACAAAAAATTAATAAGAGAGTTATATATTACCATAACTTTAGTGACACTAGAGTGCATATGAATTAAATAATAATAAGTAATTTTAACTAATATTAGAATATGGAGGTATCAATAACTATGAAATATTTAAATTTATAGTATTCAACTATTATTAATCTAAGAAATTTTAATCCTTACAATTTTGATTAGCTTTATTCATATAACTATTAATACAATTAATTGGGTATTTCTGATTTAAGCAATATTTAGTAAAATGTTTACAGTTATTTTATTTCTCTGATTTTTTAACACCAGAAATTTATTGCGTTGTATATAATTAACAACAATATTTCTGAATATAGAAATATGTACATTACTCTCCCAATGCGGAACTGTTATAGTCTCTAAATTAAAATCTTCTCTTTTATCATAAATATTAGAAACTATTACATTACCTATTAATTTGATATGTATGTCAAGAAAATAGGCTTCATCGTTGTTACTATTTGTCTGTATTAAATTAAGATATTGTGGATAAAAATTAGTATTATGTGTAAAATTTACTTCTTTGCCAAAAATGATTATGTCATCTACATAACGATAAATATAATATTTAGAATTATTAATGTCACTACTTTCAAAATAATGGAAGTATAAATTGGCAAGACAGTTGCTCGCAGGGCCACCTTGTGGCAAACATTTAATCTGCCGATAATAGTTACCCTTATGAAATATATAGGTCTCTTTAAGTACAAACCTAAGTAGTGAACTAAATCTATCATAATTAACTTTATTAAAAACATTATCTTTATGCAAATTTAGAAGTATATTAATTAAATCATCAATATAAATAGAGTTAAAAAGATCTCCAAAACCTAAACTATAGACGGAATAAATCTTTTTTTCATTTGTTCAATAAGTGATTTACTGTTTTTAAGTATGGCTGTGGATTTAATATTATTTATTGTATCATGAAATATTTCATGGAGCATTTTGTCTGTTTTGCTGATATATGTATTAAATACATTTGTAACTGTCCTAAGTTTGACTGGGTCTTTATGAAATTTGGGAGTCCCTATATATAGGGACAGTGTGACCTAATAGTAGGAATTGAAAAAGGTTATTTTTATTTTTTTGTGTGAATATTTCTTAATTTTTTTAATTGTATTTTCTTTAGCGTTAAATTATATTGATTGGTCTAAAAATACTTCAATAGAGGAATCAATTAATTTACCAAGAAAGGAACTCTATAAATCTTTCCCTAACTCTTTGCTAATGTCCGTTGTCATAAAAAAATAAAACTATTTGTTGTTAGTTCGAAGCATTTAGAGTTAATTAAACAAGTAAACACAACGAACGAATAATTCCAACGCTGTGACTTACACACTGCTGTAAAAAGAATTTTTCATTTTCCATAAATCAGACTTCAAACTTTTCATTTTGAATAATGAATAATCAGAAACTGAACTTAGAGTTTTCAAAGCTAACTCAGCCTTCAGAATGAATAACGGATATTTTCGGCTGTAAAACGTATTTCCGTTATTGATTAATTTCGATCCTTACATGTTTCTCTACTATCCGGAAAACTATTTCGAAAATTTATCTCCATCTTTGGCAACAACTTTGAATATAAATTGTGTTAAGAGGGTTTTCTGGACATTGGCTTGCTTAGATTCATTTTTTTAAGCTGTTTACTTTTTATTGCCTTTTAATTAGAGATCTAAATATTATATAGGTTGGAGAAAAGAGAGAGAGAAATTTATTATTTTTTCGGTAGATGACTGTAGTGATCTATTTCTCATAAAGTTTCGATCATACAATATCAGTTTTAAACTCATTGGAAAAATGAAATTTTGCAATTAAAGAGATATTTCCTTTTTTTTATTTGGTCAATTTAACTGTGAGTTACATGGTGTTAAGGATGGAGCTCCACAAAGGGAAATTCAGAACATTTTACAGTTTTTCTTTGATAAAGGCGAAAATACAAGCCAAAAGGCTGAAATTGTGAATGATGTGAATGGTCCCGATACTGTAATAGCCAATATTTACAATTTTGATTTCGTCGATTGAGTTCAGGTATGCCCGTCGTCGAAACTGTCGATAAAATCTCAGAAATGACCGAAGTTGACGGATATGTTAGTAGTCGTAGCATTGTCGAAGAGCTAAAGTTCGACCATAGAACAGTTTTAAACTATTTACGCAAAAAAAAGCTAGATTCAAAAAGAAACTTAATGTTTGGGTGTCGAACCAATTAACACAAAAAACATGACGGATCACATTTCCATCAGTAGAACCTTGGCCAAACGGAGTGAAAAGGGCCCATTTCTTAAACGGATGGCGATTGGAGAAGAGAAATGGGTCACATACGACAACATTGTGCAAAAACGATAATGGTCAAAGAGCAGAGAAGCAGCTTAAACGGTGGCCAAACCAGGAAGGCTCGCCTATGCATTTGTCGGGAATGGAAAAGATATCCTTCCATATAGTTAAACACTAAATTTGGATTTCTTCTATCATCAGTTGAAGTGTTTGTAGTTGGAGATTGACTGGAAATGCTAGAATTGACCAACAAGAGAGGTGTTGTGCTTTATCAGGACAATGCCCTACCTCACATGTCAATAGTGAGTCGTCAGAGATACAGAGAGCTTGGTTGGGAAGTTTTAATGCATCCACCATATAGTCTCGAGCTAGCACCAAGCGATTACCATGTTTTTCTTTCATTTCAGTATCTCCTTTGTGATAAGAAGTTGGTATCAAGAAAAGATTAAGAAAATCAATTACTATAGTTTTTCACAAAGGGGGACAAAGACTACTTCTATGTGAGAGGCATTATGAAACTATCTTTAAGATGGGAACAAATCATAGAACAAACCGCTGCCAAAATTGATAATCCAAAACATGTTAAAGAAAGTCTCGAAGTTCACGTAAAAATAATGGTTTCCCCAACCTAATATATTTAGGAATGTATTTAACGGTTGTATTTAAATTTTTGAAAATTTATTTGATAGTAAATTTCAAAAAAGGAGGGAATAATAATAATGATATATTCAACTAAACATGGTGATTCTAAAATCGTGGGAGAAGCTTTGAGGGGTGCTAAGCGCAATAAAACAAAAAAAAATCAAAACGGAGTATATGTTCGGAAGTGCCTCGTCAAGGCACAAGCAGAAAAAATTACAAAGTGCTAAATAACAATGCGTAATACTGTTTTATTATATTCTCTGTCGTTGCGTATGCTGCTAAGGGTATGTTTCCGCTAATGTTCTATTTTTTCTGTTTCACATACAACGTGCCACTTCGGTCTATACAGGGCGTCCCAAAACGAAATTATAAAATCTGCACAGTTGGATTCCTCGTTGGGAGTACATAAAAACTGCCCAAAGAAGCATTCTAATACGATACGTAGTTAACGAGGAAAATACAAAAAACAAAGCATGACATCATTACCGGTTCCAAAAAAACAACACTTTATTGGACATACCAACAACAGTATTTGCATATCTTTCCAGATGATAATGTTTAAAACGTTCGCCGCGCATATCGCGTCATGGTGTTTCTCAGTGAGATCTTAATCGAGCTCCTCGATGACATACCATTAGCGTCAATACAGAGACTTTGGTTTCATCATGATGTGGCTCCGACGTATTTCTGTGCTCCTGTACGTGATTGGCTGGGCATCGCATACCGCCGGCCGTTGTATTGGATGTCGGGAACTTGTTCTATAGCCTCCATGTTCACTAGATATGACATCGTTGGAGTTTTTCTTAAGAGGCCATCTCAAGGAACTGGTGTATCGAGACCTAGTGACAGCACAAATGGATTTAGTTGTTCGTCTGCATGCTGCTTGTACTTCGGTGGGCCCCTGGTGCTGCAACATGGGATGACAGCCATCCCACGGCGTGCTCAAGCCTGCCTCGACATGCACGGCAGACACTTTAAACATATGCCTTAATTTGGGCATATACTTCTGTTAATATGTTTAATGAAGTGTTTTTCCTTGCACCGACAGTGACGTCATACATTGTTTTTCGTATTTTTCTTGTAAACTATGGATCGTACAGGAACGCTTCTTTGGGCAGTTTTTATGTACTCCCGACGAGGAATCGGGCTGTGCAGAGTTTATGCGGTCGTTTTGGACACCCTGTATATTCCTATACAAAAATTGATTATTTTAGTGAGCTGTATAACCCCTCCAAATTTTCTCCTCATTTTAAAATCAGGCTGTATAACAGATAATTTCCGGCTATACAGTTATTCTGAATCTAGCCGAGGAAAAAGGTCTTATTTTAATAGAGCCTTTTATTTTTACTAATCATAGGTATTTCATCAGCTTTTCAGCACTTTGTGATTAATATATCTTTTTTGGAACAAAGATAAGTAACTTATTTTTACGGATCACGTAGTTTTGCTTCCACGAACTTATGTTTTTACTTCACGCACAGAAAATCACACATTTAGAAATTTACTAGAGCGAAAGTTTTCGAGAAAAATTCAATACAATTCTTTACAGAAGTATTCAGAAAATTCTGAAATGTTTTGTAGAATTCAAAAGAAGGCCCTGCAGATGTCATTGACTTGCACTCAATTTACTTCGACAGGCGAAAAGCTGTTCTCTGCTTCACGCTCAACCCGTATTTCGTTGAAAGCATTTCTCGAACACAATATTTAGATATATGGTTGGCTGAATTCCCTTACACTGCATCCTTATTTGAATATGTAAGGGTTCCTTCGTGTGAAACGTTTTTTGGAACTGTCTCGTAATATCTTAAAAAATAAATGAAAGAAGAATGCAAAAAGTACTAAGAATAAATATTCTAAAGTCTGCAGTGATTCTACCCAGAAAGACAAAGAGAGAAAAAAGTAAAAAGAACTCATAACAATTATGAGTTTGCTTTCCATATATAAGTATCCGATTTAATATTCGTAAAAAGACTGCTAAGTACAAATAACGCGAGTGGAAATCTGCTAAGAATAACAGAGAGAGAGAGAAATAGAATTTTGATTTCCCAGAGTCCCGCTCTTAGTAAATTTGAAGTTTTCAATAAATTTTTCTAATATAAGAGCTTTTTACTGTGATATATAAATGCTTCTATTTCTGTCCTGGAGGAGTTTTTAGTTTGATACATACATGCTATTTCACTCTTTCAGATATGATGAAACAATTCTAATCTTTTGCAAGTTTAGATGTTAAGTAAATAAAGCAGTTTCTTATTAGACAATCTAATTCCATACCGTATGACATTTTGGGAAATTAAATACAGTTTAACCCAGTGCTTCTCAAACTGTGGGGCGCGATCATATTGAAAAGTCGAAAACAAAAGATTGTTTAAAAAATTATTAATATACTAAAAGGGGAAACAAATAAAAAATGAAATACACATTTACACTTATAAATATATGAGTATTGCGCAATTAATTTTATAGTTAGTTTTAAAATACTACGTTAAGAACAAGTTTAATAATTTTCAGTGTCCCCATAGGCTTGTCACATATAAAATTAGAAACAAAAATTAGCCTTTATCTTCTAATAATTTGTACGGTTTATAATTGAATACCAAATAAAAATTACGTGATTCACTACCCAATGCCACCGTTTAACACGTAGACGAGAGTATGTGGTGTGTTGAGGAAGGGGGGAATAAAAAACAAATGATCTGAAATAAGTAAATTCTTCGCAAGGACAATCAAGGTCCTTTCATTGCATTCCAAAGCCTTCGGAATAAATTTATGGATAGCAATGCACACAGAAAATATCGTACTTCGGAAAAAGTGTATATACGCCCGGGGCAATTGACGCACTAGCTAAGCGAGACGTTTATATACGTCGGTGGCATTAAAGGGGTAAAAGTCGTACTGTAGGTTTAAATTCAAACTATAGTATTTTTGAATTCAATGCATCGTTGTTGTATGGGGGCGATGAAAATAATGATTGAATATTGGGTCGCGAATATTGAAAGTTTGAGAAGTACTGGTTTAACCTCTATATAACAAACCTCTATATTGCGATTTTTTTTATATAGCGAACTTTTTCCTAGAACCAAGAACATTTCACGATTTTCTTTGTAAAATAACCTCTCTATAGCGAAGTGCATTTTCTAAAAACGAACTTTTTCTTTTGTGATTCAATTTTTGTTCTCCCTTTTTTTAAAGTATTTTTGAAAAAAAATCAAGTTAGTTTCTCCTTTACACATTTTATGGTGAACTGGTTTTATTAGATCCTTACTCGCCGAGAGCAATAGAGTTCTGGACGTTTCATCCAAGAAGTGCAACCTTTAACCCTCATTGCCCAGTTCACTAGAAACATCTTCGATATCCTCTTTCACCCTCAGTGAAGTTGTCCTCGTGTTCTAATTATAAAATAATGTATGTTTTATAATACTTTATGCTTTAAATTATAAAATGTCCTTAAAATTCGTTAATTTCAGTATAAAATTATTTTCTTAATATTGAAAATACAGGGAATTCTTCGACATTTTTTTCTTGTTTTTCTTGCAGCTTTTCTTTCTTTCTTTTTTGATCGATAATGTATATAAAATAAGCATATATTTATTTCTAAATAAAGTGGGAATAATTGCTTTTTTAACGTATATTGTTTATGACTTAAAAATTTGATTTTTGTTGTTTATAATACATATCATATGATGAACCCCTATATAACGAATTTTGCATACAACGAACTTTCTTCCGGGATTAACGACTTCGTTTTTTAGAGGTCCGACTATATATATATAAAGAAGTGGCCGTATTAGCTTGATTGTGAAAATCACGGACTAATAATCGGCGCGTCATGAGTTCGAGCCTAGTACCATTGAAGACCCTCTCCTCAAGTAGAAGATAATGCCGGTTGAATTAACATGTCTGAGTTCTCTCATGGGCGTGGTGTGGAAGTTTGGGGAGATGTGACATCTCAGATGTCGTCATCGTCGCTTGATATGTATTCAAAATTACAAGGTCCGTCGTCAATAGCCCTCGTGAAGTGCTATTGTATGACGTTAATATAACTCTCACTGTAGCGACTCACTCACTCATCACGAGATCTCTTGGACCTACAGACTTGAAATTTGGCAGGCATGTTCCTTTCATGGAGCAAATATCCACTAAGAACGGGTTTTGCAAAAATCTACGCCAAGAGGAATTGCGAGGGGTTAAAGGTTACTTTGATGGAATACAGATCCGCGGAGAACGAGATTTGTGAAAATTGACTCCCAAGGAGAAGTGAGAAGAAAAGACCGAAAAAAATTTCAAAAAATGATCTAGTAAAAGTACAAACGTGAAATTTGGTGAGCATGATTATTTTGTTCATTAAATATTGTAGCATAACTCATTAGTAGACCAGTTTCCGACAACACTTGTTAGGTTTGATAAACAGGGTGACCGAAATGCCCAGATATAATATATTGTATCCTTCCCTCTTTCCTGGGGGCGAACAGGTGTCTCATCGATTCTGAAGAAAATTGTGTTGAAAGCACACCACTTCCCTCTCCGTCCCGCAGCTAACGTTCATGTACCGCGATCTGTAGAAAAGACACTCCTAAGAACAATATCTGATTATTTCGCACATGTGGTTCACATTCTTTGAATGATAAAGAATGTCACAGCCCGTTGTGATAAAAACATACTCTCAGTATGAAAGTAACAGGGCTATTTATAGCCATCAGGAGGGTATACGAGATACGGTGACGGATTTGTTTTTAGACATGCCGACAAATTGTCTTCAAGCATTACTGGTGTTGTGACTAAAGCGAGAAGGGCTGTTTGCAGATTTGATACTGTTACCAATCAGAGATGAATTGTGCGTGAAAGAGGCCTGACCAAGTGGTTTAAAAGGTCAGCTCGCAAGTTGACGGGGATATTCGGGAGGTTTTTCAAAAATTTCAGCGAAGTTTCTTTCAAGACAGTCGGTAGAGGTTGCGAAGACAGCCGTACCTCAAGAACTAAGAGATAGAAACTACAATGACCTTTAAATCTGCGGATCAAACACTTGAAAGAAGAGATTTAAGACAATAATAGCGAAAGGGGTGGAGGGGACAGCCGCACGCGGTAGCCGATTATGTCAAGATCTTTAACCTTTAATTGGGAGTAGAAATTTTCCGCAGCCTTTGGAAAAAAAGCTGTGTGACCCCTCACGCTACCCAGTTAAGCAATGCTTCAGAAACTTTCAATATTTGCAGCTGAATATTCAATCATAATTTTCATCGCTTTCCCCTCATAAAAATGTTTCTTTCAATAATACTATGCATTAACGCTAGCGTTAAAATACGACTTTAACCTCATAAGTTCCACTGGCGTATATATACATCTCACTCGACAAAAACGTTAGTTGCTCAGACGTATATATACGTCTTTCAAGAAAACGATGCTTTCTGTGCACTGCTGTCCATAAAATTATTCTGAAGGCTTTGGAATGCAATAAAAGGACATTGACAGTGTTTGGGAAAGATTTACTTCATTCAGAGAATTTGATTATTTATTCCTTTTCTCCCCCCACCAATACCTCAAATAAGCACATACGCATACTTGGAAAACGGTGGAATTGGGGAGCAAATTGCGTAACTTTTAAACAGCAGTTAAGGGATTAATTATAAACAGTACAAATTATTAAGGTCCATGCTCATGAGGTAATTATTAAAGTTGTTCCTAACTTAGTATTGTTAAATTAATTATAATACACCGTGCAGTACTAATGCATTTATATGTGTATTATATCATTGTAAATGTGTATTTCATTTTTTTATGTCAGAATGGTTTTTTTTGTGTTTAATTTTAGTAAATTAATAATTTTTTTAAAAATGATTCTTTGTTTCCGAATATGCTCGCGCCCTCCTCGTAGTTCCCATAAGGAGGTTCGCTCCTCAGTTTGACAAACGCTGCAGTAAGGAAGCTCACATCGATACAAGATATACTAAAAATGGATTTTGCGGAAACCCACTTTGGAGAAGAGGGTTACCGGAGCGTAGAAGATAAATATAGTATAGTTTTAGAAAAAAGCGAGATAGTGAAGAAAGAAGCGAGGGCTATAAAAATGTTTTTTAATAAAATCGAATGTTTAATGCTATCTAGCAGTGGTCTTCAACCCCCGGTAGGTAAATCAAGTGGTACCGGTTCGCCAAAGGAGCATTAAATTATTTCCATTTTATGTACTGCAATGCTTCTCAAATGTCCAATATTTGCGACCCAATATTCAATCATAATTTTTATCGCGCCCTCCCATACAGTAACAATGTTTTAAAATCAATAATACTATACTTCTTGCTAAAGCTACAATAGGACTTTAATCTCTTAAACTCTACCGGCATGTATAAACGTCTTGCTCGGCTAGTGCGTTATTTGATCCGGACGTATATATACGTCTTTCCGAAGTGCCATCTTTTCTGTGCACTGCTATCTATAAAATTATACCGAAGACATTCGAATGCAAAAGATGACCTTGATAGTGTTTGCAACGAATTTACTTATTTCAGGGGATTTGCTTATTTATTCCCTTTTAAGCCCCTTTCCCCATACCCCCATACGCTCGCCTGCGTGTTAAGCGGGGGCGTTGCTGAGCGAATCACGTGATTTTCAATCGACATTTAAGGGATTAGTCACAAACCATACAAATGATCAAGACAAGTTTTAATTTCTGCTTATAATTTTATGTATGACAAGCCCATGGGGTCACTAATGATTATTAAACTTATTTACTTAGTATAGTTTAAACAATAATAAAATACATTGCACTGTAATGATACATTTATAAGTGTCTTATATCAATGCAAATGTGCATTTTTTATTCTGTGAGAATGCATTTGTTCTTTACTTTAAGTAAATTAATAATTTTTTAAATAATCTTTTGTTTTCGCCTTTCCAATAGGCTCACTTCGTAGAGTATCACTCTCCCCTAAGAGGTGTGTCTCACAAATTGAGAAACGTTAATTTACTATTCGGTTATCTCTTGTTGGTACGATTTTTCATGGAAAACACTTTACAGTACATGTTATTCGTTTTTTTTTTTGGTGTAACTATTTTATTCTGAAAGCATATCAATAAATTTTTTTCAGTCAAAACAATTATATTTATTGTTTTTATCTATGCAAAAGAATTTATTGCATTCAAAATTTAGACAAACATTGTTTATCTTTCAATCTAGAAAACCAACAAATACTAAGGCAAAGCGTGGATTCCCGCCCCTTTCCTATTCGAAAGATGTAAAATGATTACCGCAAAATTTGTGAATTATAAGCACTTTTCATTCAATTTATTTTTCAAAAAATCTTTTTAAATCCAATTTTTACGCGTTCAAAAAATTGCATTGAGATTAAAAGCAAAAAGAAACAAAACATCGTGAAATTTTTTTCTACAAATTTATAAATTAATTTGATGCGCATCTAATATTTATGTTTAAAAGAATTATTTTTCCATATTTTTGACGACTTAATGTTTGAAAATTGTTCAACATTTAAACTCTGCTTACGATTTTGAAAGCTGAAATAAACAGTTTTAGTTAATTTGAAGCAAAACAAAGGAAGGGATTGTCTTCTGTTCACATTCATGTTAATAAGTGTTTTTATTCACTTAAATCATAATTTCGACGTCGTTTTAATTGTTGACAGAGCTATAAAAAGGCCAATCCCAAACTTTATAATGAATATAGGAGTTCCTTCTCGAATGGCGGTATTAAGCAGAGGGTGTTGCAGAAAGAATGCAATTCCATTGTTCCTTTATTACGTGTTTGTTTGCTTTGCAATGAAATCAAAGAATTTATTTTTCTAATATTTTACATTCTAATAAATGTAAACACAATCCTTCCTATTTCATAATCCTAGATTTTGCAAAGCACAATTCTTACTTAACTCTAAAGAAAAAAAGAAGATATTGTAAAAGTTTTCACTTGGAAAAATAATGAAATTAATTAATTTTTTAAAGTAATTACAGTTACAAAAATATTTTTATTGCGTCAAATAATAGGAAGGAATAATTAATTTTGTATAGAAATGCTACTGATGAACAATCTAAATTTTTATATTCACAACACAACATTTTGGCATTGAAATTAATGATAACAGAGATAATATTGTGTTGAAATGATGAGGGGAAGAAATTAGATTTTTTCCTCTCAGATTTCCAATTGTAGAAATGAGAAGCAAGTTGTTTTCAGTTCAGGTATCACTAATAGAAGGCCTGATGCACATTAAAACTGCCAGGGCTCAAAATCTTCGTATAGGCATTGTTTAGAAATTTAGAGTGCTTTTAGGCATTTCTGAAATTTCTATGCACAGTATGTGATATATTTTCCTTGCCAGATATAGCTGTTATTGCTTCTTATCCCAGATGATGTAGTTTAGCTACATCATCTCCATAAAACCAAGTCTCACCAAAAAATCCAAAAATAACATAGGATTTTCCAAAAATTCGTCAATAGTAAAACTTAAGCTCTTAAGAATATGACTGGGGAAGGTCTGACCGTTCTCACATCTATGAAACTCTGGAAAGACTATCCGGCTCTGTTGGCCACTAAAAGAGCGCAATAGAGCCGTTTGTTGATCCATAGAACTATTAATTTGGTTATACTAACGAAGTTTTTCCTAAAATAACGTTTGGAAGGGTGTATTCTCCAAAGTGCATTTCATTACATCCTTTTAATAGATGAGAGTTCGGCAAAAGTTATACAAGTGTCCCCAGAAAAGGCTTAGTTCAAACTATCAGATATCTCGTTACCATTCAATCCAATATGGGAAGGGACCAATTGAAAGTATATAGTGTCTAGAAAAAAGTCAAACCACAATATTCAAAGTATCTAGGCTTGTCATATGCCCAAAAGTTGTCCTACGAGAAAGGTTGGGTATAGCTAATATAAGGATAACCGAAGCGATTTCTTAAAAAAATTTATTTAACCATTTTAATATCATAATTCCTTTTTAATATTATAAACATTACTTCTGCAAAATCACGGAAATTACTTGTGGATTCCCCCCCCCCTTTAATTAGGTATACGGTCACTTTGGACAGATATGCATAATTCACATCTTGATTTCATAGACTTGCCATACACTTTCAGCAAAGTATTGATCACGTCTTGTGGAGAATGACGCTACTCTTCTAAAAAGGTACCTAAAAACTCCTGGAGGGTGGGTCCGGAGAGTAATTCGGGGAGAGGAAATTTGACTATATAAGACATTCCACGCATTCTCAATCGTTTTCCTGTCGAGTAAGTAAGATGGTCTATCTATTCGAGTGGTATCTTCTATTTTTGTAAATAATCTGATACCATATATCATTCATGGGGCTAAGCATAGTCATCCTTTCACAAAACTCTGGTTTAGCAGTATTTTTAAACAGTCTAACTTGTGGTCCCAAAACCTCGTCCACATATCTCGGAATGGTTATAAAAACTCCATGAACAATATGTAGCTCGGTGTAGCCATTTATAATGATTCCTCCCAAAGCCATTTATAATGATTCCTCTCTAAGACATTTATCATGATTCCTCCCAAAGCCATTACACCGCGGTGGCGAAAACGGGATATTTCATGGACTAGGAAAAGCAAGCTGCATTCTCCTCTATGCATTCAGATCAAAACACGTCTAAAATCAGTGTTCAGAATATATATGAACTCGTCATTAAACACTACTTGGATCCAGTGTTCTTTACATCATTGAACATGACTGTGGCACCCGTTTAAAAGGACCCCTTTCGAATTTCGATTGAGTGAGACAAAAAGCGTAGGTTTTCTCTCCTGCATTTCAACCTCGCTGCATTCAGCATCAGAAAGCCTAATTCGAGTTCCTGAGGCAGCTCAAAGTTCTAAAACCAAATGTGTTGCAGTCGTTTCGCGGTTTCTACAAGCCAACAATGAAAGAAAATTGTCCTCGGATGCAATTGTTGCTTTTGACCACACTTTCCTCCAATTGATCCAGGGCTTAAGAAATGGCTCCAAACTCTTGATATAACTCTTTGAGGGATATCCAAAAATTGGGTGACTTCCATTAATGTTTGCCCCCTCTTGATTCTACCAAACATTCGCCACTTTTGATCTTCACTTCAATGACGCCTTTGAGTCATAACTAATGAATACTAATCACTCTCAGAAAACACATGCATTTGATACGACACAAAATACCGGAACTCCAAGTAACACTATTTGCCAAGACTTTGGACAATGTCCTTGTCGACATTGCAAGGGTCATTTTGTGTATCTTCGGGGCCGTTAGATTTCTCTGCACTACTTGGATAAGACAACAATTGCAGCCTTGAGCATTGACAGCAGCATTGACTTAAAAAGTTCGAAACAAGTAATATATATATAATTTAAGCCAATTCCTACTTAGGTCAACAAAGAAAAACTCTTTTTTAGTTACAATTGATTTAAAAATGTACATACATATGCCAGAATCCCATTATTAAGTGACAAAATAGAAAGCGATATTCCTTTCAATTTTCCATTTTCCTTTCTATATACGATGTTGGACTTTTTTTTGCTATTATTTACACATTCATTATTATTCCGCGATCAATACTACCCTTTCTGACATACAGATTTTTGCTGAGCAACATAAACTGATCTTTAATGTATCAAAGTCAACCTCTAGCTTCTTCACGACTAACCGACGTTTATACAATTATCAACCTCAAATTTTTATGGAAAGCAAATCCCTTCTCTATGAAAAACACCCTAAATATTTGGGCTACATTTTGGATCCTGAGATACTTAGCAACAAGCATATAGACTATGTGATAAACAAAGGCAGGAAGAGACTTGACTTACTGAAATACATCGCTGGAAGGGACTGGGGTGCTGATGCTGGTACTCTCAGACTGACATACACCTCTTTTTGATCAGACCTGTCTTAGAGTATGGCTCTCAAATTTATTTCAGTGCATCACGTACTAATTTGGCGAAACTGGACCGAGTACAATCAAGCGCTGCTAGAATTATCACTGGCATGCGACATAGCTGTCCCACAGATCTAGTTCTTTTCGAAGCTGATATCATGCCCTTGGATCTGAGAAGAAAATTACTGCTTTCAAAGTACTTTTGTAAACTTTACAGTTACGGAGATTATAACCGCACATCTGCATATCTCATAACCTGGACAAACAGACACAGACTAAAAAGAGACAGTCCTTTCTCTCGAATGCAAGCGATGGACCTATTAGATCAGGACATTGAAGAACATTTTTTGAAGAACGTATTTAACCCTCAGGAGGGATTGCCTAGAGTCCATTTTAAACCAGAAATGGGAGCTCATACTTCCAAAAATCAAGATCCACCTGAATATTTACGTCAATTAGCATTGGAGATTATTAACAAAATTCCAGCTACTGCAATGCAAATTTATACCGACGGTAGCAAAGACGAACAAAACTCATGTGGCAGTGGCATCTTTATAAAGGCTCCTAATTGTTCTCATAATATAAAAATTAGGAGTTCGGACTTTTGTTCTGTTTTTAGATCCGAGTTAATTGCCATTGATGAAGCTCTCCGAATCATCAAGACGATGACATCTCCTGATGAAATATGGATATTATGTGATAGCCGAAGTGCTATCCAACACCTTAGCGACTGGACAAATGTTGGAGACAAAACATCGGTCTCAATTCTTAAAAATCTTAAAGAACTTTCCCAGCAACATGAGATTTACTTCCAATGGATTCCATCTCACATTGGTCTCTTTGGCAATGACACAGCTGACCTTTTAGCCAAGGAAGAAGTCACTGAAAATTTAATGTCGAGAAGAACTTTGACTTTCTCGGAAATTTTTTCTAAAACGAAATCTTTGATTCAAGAACTATGGAAGACTCCTCCGACTCACCCCTGGTATAATAGGCAGGCCCCAGGTGGTGCCCTTTCCATCAAGGCGGATAGAGTCGTCCAAACAACTATTAGTAGGCTTGCAAGTGGACACATTAGAGGCCTTTCCTTTAACTTAGGCCAGAAAATTTACGAGAATTGTACTAAATGCAATTTGGTACAGGCAACTCCAGATCATCTTTTGTTTTGTGCAGGACTTGAAAGGGTGGACATCTATTCCAGTCCTCTTTTGGTGTACGATTTCCTGAGGACTCTTGGGCTCATGGACCTGGTCTAGCCTGCGGCTAGACAGGAGGAATTAGTCAACAACAACAACAACACATTCATTAAAT
Organism: Trichonephila clavipes; assembly: GCA_019973935.1. Taxonomy (NCBI): domain Eukaryota; kingdom Metazoa; phylum Arthropoda; class Arachnida; order Araneae; family Nephilidae; genus Trichonephila; species Trichonephila clavipes. Next base: position 30,939 of record BMAU01013980.1, read on the forward strand.
TTAATTATTCTGATAAAATAATACAGTAAAAAAAGAAATAACATTCTTAGAAACCTGGCCATCCCAGGTGGGATTCGAACCCACTACTTTTGGATTAGAAGTCCAACGCGCGATCCATTGGGCTACAGGGATACAAAGAGCAATTTTCCTTTTTATATATTGTGTTGGACTGTTGTTTTTGCTCGTGTTACTATTTGTATTAATTTAATATAATTAGTGAATTAATATTTGAATAAAACTGTATTAACATCAAGTGTAATCAACTACAAGTTTAAAAAATACATTTGAAATTGAATGGATGAATAGAAAGTATTTTATTAAAGATTAAAAATTTGAAAAACATATAAATAAAAAAAATAAATGTATATGTATATGTATATGTATATATATATATATTGGTAGGAGTGAGCTAATATGGTAAGTAGTAAGAATTGAAAACACATTTAATCTCATTCCTCTTTAATTTTGATGTAATTTTCTGGTTTTGTGGATTTTAATTCAATACATCTCAAACTTCATTTACAAAATAGCATTTGAAGAATAAAAATAGAATATTTTTTTTCATACACACTCAAAAAAATTGCTTTAAACTCATCATATACTTTTTCCCCTTCACTATTTATGTGTGTCCTTTATTATCCAGTTGTTTTTAAAACTAAAAATATAGTCTTTTCTCTATTGTTTTATAAATTATGTAAATTTTTGAAAGGGGAACTTTCTTATAGCATTTTTTTCTCTATCGATAATGTTGAAGATTACCAAGTTTGAGAGATATTTTTTTAAGAACATTGACAAGTGGTAGAGGCAAAAATTTGAGCTGTCAAGTTTTTGTATTTTTATTATTTTAATTAAACCACTTAAAAATATTTTTGTTGGTTTTTCTTAACTAATCCTGTAGTGGAGTGGCGTGTTGACTGTTTCAAAATATTAAAAATTGTGTACACTGAAAAACTTTTTTTAAACAAAACCAATCATTAAATTTTATGAATAATATGTACACTAGTTTTAAAGAGTATAACACAAGTATTTATCAAATATGTTCTTTTGAGTTGAAAAAATGGTGATTTAAAAATAGATTGTGAACATATATATATATATATATATACATATATATATATATATATATATATATATATATATATATATATATATATATATATATATATATATATTTGACAGTTTTTAATATTTTTTTGTTGAAAAATCTCTGAGCACTTTCTTTTTTTTAAAAATAAGCTTATTTCTTACAAAAGTAAAGAGAATGAAAAATTTTCTTTTTTGCTTTGAAAAACTTGAGATTTAAAAATAGATCGAATATATATATATATATTTTTAACAGATTTTTTGAGTAATTTTCTTTCCATAAACAATTAAAGTAATTATAATTTATATAGATAGCAGAAATATTTAAACTGTATAAGAGAGAAAAATCATATTTTTTTAATCGATTTAAGTGAATTAATTGGCTACTTTAAAGCTCATTATGTTTTTATATTTTTTCGTTGAATTTTTAACGAAAGCACTATTTTATAAAAATCAATTGCATTGATCACGAAATAAAATGAATTCCTGAAATTGTTTTCACTGAAGTAAGGAATCTGAATTGTTGGCCGTGAAAACGTAGGACTAGTAAAGGTTCCAGTATTGTCGACGACATGCGTTCCTAATTCCACGACTACTTTCTAATGCAAATTTTGAGTGACATTACAATGGGTATAGAGCTATATCCCTTGAATAAGATCCAACTATTCAATCCCTGCATTGCAAACTTTCCTCGGAAAAATGCCGGAATTCTGAAAGGAAGTAGGCTTTATCTAATTTCTGTGATTTGCATATCCGATTTCTTTAAAGGTTGAAATAAGAATCGCGAATACAGAAATAATGCCAAAAGCCAGTCAAACCATTTAAAACTTGGAGCTAAATCCGTTTTTTGTGAATATTGGAATCCAATCCTATGTGGTTGGTTTGGTTTCAAGGTTGAGCTCTGTAGCAATGTTTCTCAAACTGTGGGGCGCGTGCCCTTAAGAGGAAGGGCGTCATAAATCTACAAGGGGGGGGGAGCATATTAAAAAGTCGAAAACATAAGATTATTTAAAAAAATATTATTAATTTACTTAAAATAAACAAATAAAATACATTCTAACATAATAAAGAAATAAAAAAATACGCATTTACATTTGCAAATATATCAGTAGTGCGCAAAGCAGTTTACAATTAATTTAACAATACTAAGTTAAATAATTACCAGTAACTCCATGAGCTTGTCGTATATAAAAATTGATAATTTGTAAAATTTATAATTAAGTTTTACGCGATTTGCTCCCTAATGCCACCGTTTAACACGAATGCATAGATGGTGTATCAGGGGGCAGGGGGATAGAAGAGGAATAAATTCGCTAAAATAAGTAAATCCTTTTAAACGCTGCCAAGGTCATTTTATTGCATTCCAAAGCTTTCATAATAACTTTATGGATAGCAGTGCACAGAAAATGTCGTACTTCGATGAGACGTATATATACGTCCAGGGCATTGAAACACTGACTGAGCGAGACGCTTATGTACGCCGGTGGCACTTAAAGTCATGCACAGTAGGTTTTAGCTTCAAAGTACAGTTTTATTGAATTCAATAGATTATTATTGTATGGAGGAAGGCGCGATGAAAATTATAATTGAATATTTGGTAGCAAATACTGAAAGTTTGAGAAGCACTGCTCTATAGTACTGAAAGTTTGTGGGAAAGGATGACGCAAAGAAACAGGCAAAACACCTCACACACAAATATTAATGCTTTTCAAACTACGAGTAATCATGCTATGCATTTTAAAGCAAAGTTTTCGAAGATAGTCTTAGAATTTGTAAAATCTGATGCTGAAGTAATTTTAGAGAGAGAGAGTGAGTGAGTGGCTGAGTGAATATTGACGTGTTGCACTGTTCAGCTACACGAGGGCTTTTGGCGACGGACCACGTAATCTTGAACCATGGTCAAGTGACGTGGACGACACCTGATCTGGCACCCCTTCTCCTAAATACCAAAATAACGTAATACCAACGAGAGGTCATTTGAGCTCTCGACAGATTTAACGTACATCGTACCCCTACACGACGGGTCTTCAGTGGTACTGGGCTCGAACTCTTGACAAGGCCAGCCACGATCCGGTACCTTGACCACTCGGCTACAATGGCCACTTTAGAGAGAGAGAGTTTTACATTAACATCGCACTATAGAAGGTGTGACACACAAAAAAACGAGACTAAGTGTGTAGCTTGAAAAAAAAGAGAAATTTGCAATAATTGTTTCGGTGACGTCACCTCACACACTTCCTCTATCCATGTGGCCAGTTCAGTCATTGAATGATCACGTGCCATAGCATTCTGCCGGCAAGGTGCCTAATGTAAAAATCAAACTGCGAATCAACATCAGGTTTCTAATGAAACTTAATACATCAGCCACTGAAGCATTTGAATTTGTAACTGAGACTTATGGAGATGAAACTTTGTCCGGAGCACGAGTGCTGGAATTGCATGAGAGATTTTCAGGTGGAAGGGACAGTGTGGAGGTTGAAAATGCTGGCATCAAAATTCAAGGCAATGTTAATTGTCTTCTTCGTCATTATTGATAGTGTAATGATTGAATGGATTCCCAGTGGTTAGACCGTTAATCAACACTGCTATATTGAAGTACTAAAAAAACTTCGTGAAAAAGTTAGGAAAAAAAAATGGTCGCAGCTGTGAAGTGATAGATGGCTGTTGCCCGAAGACAATGCACCCGCTCACATGACCCTGTCTGTCAAGCAGTTTCTGATCAGCAAAAAATAAATTACTTTGATGGGCAATTCCCATATTCACTTCAATTGGCTTCATGCAATTTTTTAAAATTCCCTTCTATTAAAATTTAGTGGCCGTGGAAGCCGAGACGTATAGGTATCGGACCGTGGCTTGCCTTGTCACGAGTTCGAGCCCAGTACCCCTAAAGACCCGCCGTGTAGGGCAGAGATGCACGTTAAATCTGTCGAGAGCTGAAACGTCCTCCCGTTGGTGTGGTGTGGGAGTTAGGAGAGAGTGGTGCCAGCTCAGGTGTCGTCCCCGTCACTTGACCATGGTTCAAAATTACGTGATCCGTCGCCAAAAGCCCTCGTGTAGCTGAACAGTGTGACGTTAATAATAAATCAATCAATCAATTTATTAAATTTTGCTTAAAGGAAACCCATTTTACCTCAGTGGAAGAGGTTCTGACAAAAACGGAGAACCTCCTGAAGGGCGTTCTAAGGTTTTCGTTCCAGAACTGTTAGTATCAATGGAAACACCCAATTCAAATGTATGTGAATGCTGAAAGGGACTATTTTGAAGGTGACACCATCACGGAGAACTGATTCTGTAAGTACAATGACTTATTGGATCAGTCTCGGTTTTTTTTATTCACAACTCATAAAACAACACGAGGGCTACTGGTGACGGGGCTCGTCATTTTGAATCATGGTCAAGTGATGAGGACGCCGCCTGAGATAGCACTCCCTCTCTTAACTTTCTAGCCACGCTAATACTAATACACAGAGCCTCGACAGATTAAACGTGCAACAGCCTCTCTACAGTGGTAATACGCTCAAACTCATGACATGCCTGACACGAGTCCACGACAATAAGCACTAGGCTACCATGGCCTACATTGCACTCTAATTTCAAACGAAAGTTCGTAGCATTACGATTCTTCTGAGCCATTCTTTTAAAGAATAAAAGGATTATTTCCATCGTATAAAACAGTTAGTAAAGTTTTGAAAGTGAGGCTTGTTAATGATAATGTGAAACTTTTTCTTAAATAAATCGTTTTGTCCAGAAATTTATCGAAATAGGCGACATGGTATTTATTATACAGGCACGCGGGACTATCTTATTAGGATATCTTTCTTTAAAAATAACAATGTGAGAAGTATTAGTGAGTAATTTTTTTTACAAATTTTTAACTACCCAATCAGTGATCGAGTATTCATTTGTTTAAGTAGCTGAAGTGCTGAGAGGAAATTGTTTATTTTTATTCCAAAAATATTCTGTTCAAAGAACGGGTACTTAACCTATTTTATAGTGTTATCTGCCACCTAAGTAACGATTTGCTCAAACTGTTTTGCATCATTATTTTCCGATTTCTTTTGTTCTATTAGTTCTCTACGCTCCTTTGAATTTTCCTAAAGTAGTTTATGTAAACAGCGCGCGTGAATCGAAATAAATTGCATCTTACAGCGATAAAAGTTATTTTTCAAGTCATTAAAGCTATTTCTTATTCGAATTTCACAAGCTGTGAGATTAGTTTAAAACCTTTAAATACTAAATCATGCGAAACAGTTTTTCACTGCTCTAGAAGTCTTTCCTTCGACCAATACCGCTGTACGCGTCTCCAGTCTGGACCTTTGCAGCAGTCAGCCACTTGGAAAACATTGCCCATTTTTCAAAATAAAAGAATAGTCAATAGTCTTGCTTTAGGATTTAAAAACTGAGCCGAATAAGCTCTTCATTGAAAATCAATCATTAAGGCTCTATAATCATTTATCTCAAATTCCTAATCAATCTATTCTTGAGTATGATGACTCATTCCCCCAAACTCGGCAAAAAACCCCGGAGCTGCACTCGACCAAGAATATCAGCACTTCCCAGTTCTAAGAAAGACTAAATTCCTGATATGTCTAGAAAATTTCTAAATATTTTTATATATATTGTTTAAAAATAATCACATATTTTCTCCCCATCTAAATTACACAATGCAAAACTTCATCTCTACTAAACTACCGTCTCACAACAAGTCATTTTTGACTTTGGTTGAATGGTGCGGTAATTTAAACCCTATTTAAAAAATCTTTCTTCTCAATAAATTACTTTTTCTTGAATTAAAATAATTCTTTTGCTAATTTAGTTAGCAATCTCTATCACATATGACAGCCCGAATCAGACCTCGTTTCTGTCTCACGCCTATCCGCTCAACACGGCCTTTGGAAATAATTTTTTATTCAATCTCTCCCGAACCAGCAATGAATTAATTCATTTTTACCAGATCCTATACCTCCTCCCCACGAGATCCACCGCATTTATTCCATTATTCCATCGCCTTTCAATATTCCAAATTGCTGTTTCGCACTTGTGGGGAAGTTCGCAGAGACAACCGGAACTGCGCGCAGCCCCCCGTCTGAAGACTTCCTTTTCTGTTCAACCCCTGTTTTACTCTAGTCTCGCCTAAAGGACCCAGTACCTTTAAAGACTCGTCGTGTAGGGGAGCGATTCATGTTAAATCTGTCGACAGCTTAAACGTCCTCCCAATGGTGTGGTGGGGTAGTTAGTAGCGAGGGGTACCAGCTCAGGCTGGTCACGTCACTTGACCAGGGTTCAAAAGTACGTGGTTCGTCGCCCAAAGCCCTCGTGCAGCTGAACAGAGTGACATTAATGTTCACTCGTCTTACGGAAGATAAGTTGGTTTTTTCATTGCGTGTTTTACGCACTTTAATACTGTTAATAGCGAATTAGTTTTTGTGCAAATTACTTATTTTCTATTTCTTATATCAGTTATGATAGAGAGTACAGTTTGATTTTAACTAATTAGCTCGTAATTCTGAGCCGTGGGCATAACATTAAGCAACTTATTCCCAACGCATTTCTTGAAGAGTATCTTTAAAAACACTAAGTCTGCTGTTTTAAAAATACACTAGTGACCGCGGTAGCCTAATGGCTATGGTTACGAACTCATAGCTGTTGTGAGAACCAGTTCGAGTCCCGGCACCCCTGTAGACCAGAAGTGTAGAGGGGTCCGATACACGTTACATATGTCAAAGATCTAACGTCCTCCCGTTGGTATGGTAGTAAGTTGTGGGAGGTGCCATCTCAGGTACCGTCCTCGTCACACGAACGATGTTCAAAATGATGGGGTTCATCGTCAATAGCGTTCGGGTTGCTTTATAATGCAAGGTTATTAAACACTCACTCCCTCACTCAAAAATGCACTAAATAAAAAAATATCACCATTTTGATAACTTTTTTATAAATCGATGATGCACAATTTTATTGTTTACCTTAATATTTAATTTTGAATGGTACTGGTGCACAAAAGACGCCGACCGTATAGAAGGGCTGGATGCGCATTAACTTTATCGTTGCTTAGAAACCACAAGTTTAGAGAGGGGATTCCAGCTTCGCTGTTTCCTCGTCATTTTCTCTATGCACTTTATCTCTGTCAAAAATTAAAGTCCTCACGTTGGCAAGATGCCGAGTTTGAAGAGTGACGCGCCAACCTACGTACCGATTCAATCGCTTGGTTCGAAAAAATGAGATACATCGCCAATGGTCTATGCCAGCGATCCTCAACCGAGCCTTTTCAAGTGGCCCATTGCTCTGAGAAATTTATTTATTTAAGAACATTGTACTAAAAATGGGGTGGGAAATTCTTTGAGAAATCAAATACAGACATTTTACTTTTTGCTGTTGGTGTCGCACAGGTACGATTAAATATTATTTTTCTGTTTGAAATGGTTACAGTTAGTGATAACAGACAACAGTGTGGAGTAGTTCTATGGATGGAACTAATTTTTAACTATCTTTCATATTTTGCAAGCGAAATTTTTATTAAAGAAAATATATCGCTTCAAGACGATTGGGAGGTTGACTATTTTGTAGTGAAATACAAACAAATATTAATAATTGTTTAATTTATCTCGAAAGTGCTGTATTTAAAAAATACCAATAAATAAGAATCCTTCAATGAGACACTTTTCCTCGAAGATCTCTTTCAAGAGGTGATAAATACGCTTTCTAGAATATTTTTTGTAACAGCAACAAAGTGAATTGTCAGTGGTAGTATCACAGCCGTAACAAAGACATTCTATGAAGTTTGTTATATTATTGGTAATCATATGAAACCGTTTAATGAGATGCAGAAATTGTGAAGGAGTGTTTCTTAAATGCTTCTAATTCACAGTGTTAGTGACAAAAATAAAAAAAAAATATGAAAAATAATACTTAATAAAAGCAAAACTGAAGTTATAATATTTTGATCAATTATCCACATTTTAAATTACCGATGTTATCTTGGAGTTAAAACATTCCCCCCTCCCTTCACCATTTATCCTCACGTTGCGGCCTGCGTGAAATAGGTAACATATGTATGCGGCCCAGCAGAAAAAATGGTTGAGTACCCCTGGTCTATTCAGTGCTTCTAAGTGCCTCATTTATAGATACGAAGGTGAGTCGGAAAATAAGTTTCCCCTCTCAAATGTGGTCAGAATTGTGTATGGAAATCCAAAAATAGAATAGGACATTAAAGATAAGACATAAATTTATTTTTCTGCATAAGTACCAAGTACATTGAGATATATATTTGTCATACTGCTTGGAACCATACTCCAAAGAAAAATTCAAGGCTTTATATTCGGAAGAAGCGTTTAACGACTTGTTTGACTTCAGCATTGCTTCCAAAGTGCCTTCTGACGAGAGTTTTCTTCAAATCCGGAAACAGATAAAAGTTATTTGGTGCGAGATCAGGACTGTGTGCTATTGGCGCTCCAAATCAAATTTGTAATATGGTTTTGCGTTGCCGTCACCGAGTATGGACTCGCAAACATAACGCCAGATTTGAGAAGCCCAGACCGCTTTTTCCGAATCTCACCCTTCAATTTCGACTGAATGGCACCGTACAGCGTAGCATTGATGGTTCCAACCTCCAGAAGTAAACGCTTCTTCCTTATGCAAAGCCCTGAATTTTTTTCTTGGGATGCTTTTTGAAGTTTATCAAGGGGTATGACAAATGTCTCTCTCAATCTACTACTTGGTACTTTTGTGGAAAAATAAAGTTATGCCTTAGCTTTAATGTCTCATTCACTGTTTTAACTTACATCCAAAACTCTGATTACAGTCGACATAGGAAACTTATTTTTTGTCTCACTCTCATAATTAATTAGTTTTTAATAGAATTTTTGAACTGATATTTTTATTTATTGTGTAATATATCATTTGGCCATAGCTAACATTTAATAGCATTCTTCCCCGTCTTTCATCTCTTCTATACTTTTCTCATTTTTATTCTGAAGTCATATTTCATGTTCCAAGCACATGGGCACAACATTATGATTCTCTCAACATAAATCTGATTTCCCCCAAATTGCTCGACAACTGAATCTGAAAGGGGTAACGCAAGAAAAATACATATTGTGACAAAAAAAATGAGGCCAACATTGAATATAAAGGAATCCACAAAAGAAAATATAAGAATATTGTTTCAAGGTCCACCTCATCAAAGTTCAGCAAATAGCATTTTAATCAAAAAAGATTTCCGATTTTTTTCATTTAAAACAAAGATGAGATCTTACCGGTCATAGAGATCATGAGGTCTAAAACAGTGACGTACAAAAAAAACAGGGTCCTGGTAAAACATTATATATATTGCAATCTGTCATTAGCAATAAGTTTGAATTTAGTCTCATTTTCTTACTGTTATACTTCAAGCAATATTTTTCTACATTGAAGAAAACGCTGGATTTGTTGATGAAAGAAGAATAGCAAAAATCTTTATTTTTAATGACAGAAAATATGATAGCAATGCATTTATATCTAAAAAAGGTTATGTACAATGGAAGATACAATGCATATGTTTATGTACAATTAGCTAAAAACTACATGAATTTTTCTCAGAAGGAATGTTAAACAATGATACCACAAACAGTTTTGAACAACAACACCAAAAAAAAAAAACAGAAAATCTTACATACCGTAAAATCTTGTGTTCAACGCCCAATTTAAGCACAAAAAAATTAAATCGAAATTTACGGGTTCAAGAGCTTTATAAATAAAAAAAAGATGAGTAAGAAAAAAATTAAGACTTCTACAAATATATATCAAATACTATTTATTTAAAAAAATGACACTCCTTATGAACTTAAAGGGCTGTAATTCTATATAGAAGTATATTTTTTATTCTATACCTTGGAATAATACCTTGAATAAATGACTTCAAAGCATGAGAGCATTACATTGCACATTTCAGGCTTCTTAGTAAAAAAAGAGGATGTGCATTATACATCGAACATAACAAACATTAAAAAATGCAGCTCAAAAGTATAAGTGAGCATTTTATGCTGGATTTTATGGTAATCTGATATTTTTAGCATCAAATTGTCAACAAATTGTTCGATATGAGCCATTTTCTATTCATTTCACCATTGGAATCCGAGTCTAAATAACTGGGCCTATTTTTCATGACATTCAACATTGAACATCATCTGCTGATAAAGGAAGAAAAGCAATTTCTTTTTACAATCACAGAAAATGTCATAGAAATGTACATGCATAAAATCTTTATGAAGAACAAGATTGTAAGAGGGAAAGTTAAACCACACGACAAAAATTGCACTCTGAATAAGTGCAAAAAAAATTAAATGTAATTTTCAATACTATAAAGAATTAATTAGTATGGACTAAAACCAAAATCTATTTAAAACGGATAAAAAAGGACCCCGTTGAAATAGTCCAGAATCAATAACAGTACTGAATGAAATAAATAATAAACTGTGTCGCTAAAAAATTAATTAATGAGACAATACTTTTTTGCAATATTCATATTAAATATTATAATTTACTGCAAAGAACAAACGAATAACTACATACAATGATAAATAACTATAATGATAAGTGAACATATGTAAATATCATACATGGGCAGTATAACATAAAATAGGCATATGATCTCCAAGAAACTATGTGAGGAACAAATTATCAGAAGCAACATTAAACCATGATGGCATGAAACGCGTAAAATAATTTCAACGCAAAATTTTAAAGAAATCCAGAGGGAAATATGAGAAAATATTTTCAAGGTGCATCTCTTTTTTGTGCAAAATTTTTTGATCACAATATAACTCTGGGCCATACAAGTAGTGTGATGTTAATTTAAATTAAAAGGATATGAAAAAAGGATATCTGAAAGATTAGAAAAAAAAACAAATATAACTCAAAAATGTTTAAAATTGAAAAAGAAAATAAAATAAATATAAAAAGTAACCACACACACACACACACACACACACACACACACACACACACACACACACACACACACACACACACACACACACACACACACACACACACACACACACACACACACACACACACACACACACACACACACACACACACACTAGAAATTATAACATTAATTCAAACCAAACAGCTACATTAAATAGATAAATTAAGGTATGATATTAATGAAACACACAAGAAATATTATATGTAAATAGAAATTCTAACTTAAATCACACCATTGACAGTCTGTTAATCCCAATTAGTTTGAATTGAGAATCATTTTCTTTTCACATTTTCTTACTTTTTTGTTACAATGGAAAACATGGACTTTGATAATAAAGGAAAATGGTACTTACGTATTGGCATCAACACAGCAAAATTTTGCCCCTTGATATCAAAACAGATTCTTATGTGTTTTATATGAGAACAGAAACAGTTACATTTTGGTGAAATAAGTGCCGCTTGGACTGCGGTTACTTTTATACGTCAGTGTCAGGAAAAGCAGTTCCCCTTTTCCTTTTTAATGAAAGGAAATGTTGTTACTTACATTTTATCGCATCAATGCCAGCATTCAAAATAACTCGCCAACGCTGATATCGCATGTGTTGTATGCGCTAAATTGTGGCAACCATATGCTTTGTTTCATATAATGTCGCCAATTGGTTGCGATAATATGCAAGAAGCGCAATGTCATAGAAAGATTATTTGGTACTTATGTATTATTGCAACAACTGCCAAACTATATTAATAACTCGTCAAGTTGGCAAACACGATTTCATTTTATGCTATACTTATTAATGGGCTGGGTCTTGTGATATATCAACTTCAGATGGATTGTTGCCTAAGTACAACTGTAGATTGATAGTACCACTATTATTCAGTTTTGTAAGAATGAAAAACTAGAGTTCCTTAGAAATGATAAGCACCAAAATATGTACAAAGTTTTTGCAAAGTCGACACTTTAAAAGTCAACATATAGTTGGTAACCAACATAGAGAAAGCAAAAAATTTTCAGATGCAGCCTAAAGGTTAAAATAGTTCACTCAGGTCTTTTTGATGCTGATAGTAAAGCAATGACGCATCTTGAATATCAAATGAAATAGGGTATCGGATGATATAAAAATATCTTTAAAATAAGCCAGTACAGTAATTACGTAAGGACTTAAAAGAAGTGTAGTGTAGTTGTTCCATTATCATGTTCCATAATCATACACAAAATAAAACAGATACATAAATTTAATGTGCATTAAAATAAAAAACGGCCTTGCAGAAAACAAATTTTATTAATATCTAAAATCACAGGTATGTTTATACTCATCATAGAGCCCGTACTGTCATATATATTGGAAGAGTTGATTTAAAAGAATATTCCTGCTAAGTATCGTCAGAAAATTCGTAGAAATGGGTATTCTATGTCATTTTAAAGTAAGTGTTAAGTACCGTTGGTAGATAAAGGATTGAAGAGTGTCCTCTGTGTGATGCCAATAGCAAAGCTACGTCGTTTCATGAATATCAAATGAAACAGGATATCGAATGGGCAAGGGGGTATGAAAATATCTTTAAAAGTAGCCAGAGAGAGAAAGTACAGTAATTATGTTAGGACCTGCTTGAAGGGTGTACTGTTCCATTTCTCAATCAACGTGTAATATAAAAACGCAAAAATATATAAGAAATAACCATTCACAAAAATACAAAAGATACATGAATTTAATGAGCATTAAAATATAAAACGGCCTTGCAGAAAACAGATTTTATTATTATCTAAAATCACAGCTACGTTTAAACACACAAAATATACGGTACCCGAACACATAAAAAATAAAGCAAACTTTGGCATCGCCCACCACATTAGAGAGTGTATAGTGGCAAAAACTTATAACATTTTCGTTTGTAACAGCCAATTAGCATTAATGAATAAAACAAAGTTTCATCATTTTCGTTTGAAATTCTGGAAAAGGATAAAATGTGCTTAATGTAACTGGGACGTCAAACTGCTTTAACTTTTGCATTTTTAAATTTTACTTTTAAAAAATAGAGGGCTCTTTTCTGCATCCATAGATGCATTATTTATGAAAATACGATAAATAGAATAAAAGAAAATTGAACTTTAAAATTGTAAGCGAATGTGATGCAAGTATGATTAAGGAACTCTTTCTTTAAAATCCACTTTGTAAAAAATATGTATAGTAAAAAACTAATTTTTCTATACAAATAATGTATTTTTTCTGTATTATATGTTCAAATTTATTGAAAAAATTCAACATTTTTCCTGCAAAAATTAAGAAAAGTTTAAATAGTTACAAAATTTAAAAAAAAATTGCTTTGAAATGTTAATTATGTTTAGTTTAATGTTAATAAATACTCAGTGTAGTTCTTAAATTATAAATTAATTGCATTTAGTACAAAGTGGATCTTCAGGATTAACCTAAATTAAGTGCACAGCTTGTAAAACAGACGTTTCGTTTTTCCTAACTGCTTATTGTTAACATTTGAATACTCATGAATATCTCTATATGTTTATAACTATTGGTTTTACTTTAAAATAAATATTCGTATGATTGAGTAAAAATAAAGATTATTTTGTTAAAATTTTTAAAAACAGAGTTCCATTTAAATAAGACATCAAATAACTTTTTAAATTAATCAAAGACATTTTCTTTGTGTATTTATATAATAATAAAAATATGTATAAGGAATTCTGTAATATCTTGAAATCATGATGTTCAAAGTAAAGTAAAAATACTAAAACTTATAGATATAAATGTTTGGTATTTTAAACGGAAGAAGGTGTGATTCGTTCACAACACGTGTTGATGAAGTAAAGAAAAGTAATTAAAAAGAATTCTAAATAATCTAGAATTTTAAACTTAGAATTTACAAACTGAGAAATGACGCAAAATAATCCAATTAGTTATGGTATGACTTTATAGTACATTAAAAAATATTATTTTACAAATCATAGATGAAAATATCTTTATTTGCGATTTTCTCAAAATGCATTTTTTGTTCATTCCGGTACACTTTTCTCCAAAAATCTATTTTACCTATATTGCTGATATTTTGCATATTATAAGATCTACAAATTTTCAAAAAAGGGAATTAATTAGTTTTCAAATAAACATTCACAAATTTTAAATGTAGCACAATTTCTGCGTAAAATTTAACAGAAATTTGAATCACTAAATTAAATTTTTTTAAAACTTTTTATAAATTTATTTTTTAAAATTTCATTTCATTCATTTTATAGATTGTTATGTTTTCAAAAACTCTGCAAAAATTTATAGCTATATATGCAGTAGGTGTTATGCAAAGTGTACCTAAAGGTAAGAACATGTCTCGAAAATTAAAAAAAAAATAGTTGTTGATTGTTTTTTGCTCCTACACAGATTTAATTGTAAGTTAAAATGGAATTTTTTTACATTAACAGGTGCATAAATTTAAAGATAATTCAACATAAAAATTTTACTTCCGTTGCTTTTAATTTAAGTAAGGGAGTACCATTTAAATTTGGTGTAAAAAAGTTCATTTTTCCTTCTCGCAGACGTCCCAGTTACTTTAATTAAGAAAACACGATTAACTTCGTTCGACATCGCTAATCAACTATAAATAAAAGCGTGTTGCTAATCCAAAAAACACAGTTATTGAAAAAAATGGAAAAATCACTTAAAAATTTAATTTTAAAATATCTAAAGGGAATTTCGGAAAAAAACCCCTTTCTTAGTGCACATCATCAGGACCTAGAATAATTATGTGCCAAGTGTTATATTTCTGGGTTGCTTAGTTTGGGCGGTAGAGGAGAAACACACAGTCAAAAAGTTCCTTTTATTAGTATAGATAACGTTGTATACAAATTTTAAAACTTTTGATTATTTATACGGTTTATAAATATAGTCGTGTTGTAGTCTTAGCGTCAAAGTGCAATATATTATTATTAAAATCAATACATTGTTACTGAATGTGGAGGGAGCGATGAATATGATTTAAAATTGGGTCCCAAATATTGATACTTTGAGAAGAATTGCTCTAATGTGGTTGCAGATAACAAAGGAAAACGAATAGCTTTTAATATAAATGGATTATAACAAATATTACTTATCTTATATGAGGTGAAATCATACATATGCTTGATATACTAAAAAGGACAAATAGACAATTTTTATGTGCAAATATACGTAGATATTATTTAAAGCAGCTGTTACAGATAAACTATCTTAAAAATTTCGGTATCAGCATCCTCTGTGAAAGCATTTTACTTTAAAACAAAGATACATTTCCATGGGTGACGGCTCCATCTCCAAAAAATGTTCTGAAAAATCCCAATCTAACAGTCCATGAAAAGGCTTTTCCCTTGAAGATAAATAGTTGAAAGGCGCAAAGAGAACTCGTTACACGAGTTTCATGATATTCTTTCTGCTTTGAAACATCATAGCCCTATGGCTCTGTCGATATCCAGCGCGACATTGCTATTCAATATTAGATACATTGATATCAAAGGGATTGATTTCACAGAGTATCCTTTCAGAATGTATATATTTGTGAACTTCATATAAGCAAACAGATACAGATTTTAATATACAGATCTTTAAAAGAGTATTTGTGCAAACGGTCTCACCCTCTCTCTTTCACACATACATTGTTTAGCGCACATGCCTAGTCTTGCCATTATTTCTGATATAGTTATGAAGGAGTTAAAATAATAAAATAAGTGATAAAAAATTAAAACTAAAATTTTTTTAAAGTTTTAATCTACTTTTACATTTAACATTATGCACTTTTCATTTAAATCAGTGTTCCTCAAACTGTGGGGCGCTCCCCCTAGCGGAGGTGATTACTCTACGAGGAGAACACGAGCATATTGAAATGTCGAAAATAAAAGATTATTTAAAAAAACTATTAATCTACTGAAAGTAAACATACAAAATACAGTCTAATATATAATGAAAAAAAATACATATATTTATTATGTTGCATATTTATATAGTTGTTCTATGATTTATTCATGTTCTTTACGTTATTATTAATCAGCAATATTCTTGGTATTTCCTAATTCAACATTTATGTTATTTGATAGAAAAAAAATAAAAATATGAGTGCGTATCTGTGTAAACACGCGGTAGAAGTTAATTTCTATGGCTTATATGAATTGTTGTTGTCGTGTATGACAAAGTGCAGAGGTGCACTTGTCATAATTGAGGGTTGCCAGAGCCCTGAGAGGTTGGACTTCTGCTCATTTTAGTCGCCTTTACGACACGCATGAGCTTACGTTTGCACTATGCTACTCCGGTCACCACTCGGAAGACTATAATGTTATTTTTATAATACCTGATACTGATGATGAGTTAATTTTGGCGAGATTGTATTTGGTGTTCTTGTCAAAGATTTTCCGAAGAATCTGTTAGACTTAACGTATGAATGTAAAAATTTTGAATCTTGAAGTATTTTGCACTTTTCAATTTCTTTTAAAGCATGCAGCGTAAAATATATGCTAAGAGATGATCACTGGAAGGAGAATAACGTGATAAACAAACACATAAAAATTTATAATAGCTCATTATAATGTCAATCATTTTAAATGTAAAGAAAATATACCGCTGGGTACTTGTAGAATGGTTGGCGATATAATTACGTTGCATTATCGTGTGATATCGCGTGTACTCCGTCGCAATATTTTTCATATGAGTTTTCTGACAGTACAGACACACATTGAGAAATACATCACTTTTTCAATATTCTTTCGGTTGTGAACATTTTAATGGACTACCTAAACTTGAGATTTGATTATTTTTAAAGGAAAAGAGAGAGAATATATTCACCATATCTACTAGTCTATGAAAACATCAATTATAAATTATATGCAGCATGCTTTGAGATACTTTAAATAAAATCGTCAAATGTAACCATCCACGATCTTAGAAGAATTGAAGTTGTTGCCGCTTATATGTAATGAATTGTATATAATTAAGTTTTATTTTAAAGTAATATTATATATATAGTTTAACAAATTTATTATTATCATTATTATTTCAAACTGTATTTAAAAACTTTGGGGAATTCGGAACTTCATACATTTCTACCTTACGTTCAACGCGAAACAGTAACTGGTAAATTTTTTCCCTACCGTGCTATAAGAAGTTAACTCCACACAAAAAGAACCCTAGTGGCTGAGTGGTAGCTCATCGCCCTTTTCCGCCACAGGTCTGGGGTTCAACCCTTGTGCTAGGCAAGTTCGATTCAGTCTTTCATCCCTTCAGTGGGTCGATAGATGAATACTGAGCACTTTGCGTGTGAACTAAGCCCTTAGGCTTTTGCTTCAGGCTGACCACTTGACTAGAACATCTGCCCATGCACCTCAGTGCCCAAGGTCATGAAAACTGAGATGGGCACAGTATGACTTGGCCTTCATGGTTTGTTACACCACTGAGTTTAATTTTAATTTAGATAAAAGAAAAAAATCTTTATATTTTGATTTGAAAATACCAATTTACCGTTAAGGTGTATAATTCAGTTATTTCATGAAATAAATAGAAAAGTCAGTTAAAGTATATAATAGATGAATAATTTCATACTTTACCTAGTTATTCTATGAAATAGTTAAGTAAAGACCGTAAAAGTGAAAAATAAACAATTTGAAAGTTATTTTATGAATCAACTGATCATAAATAGTTAAAATCTCTCAAAAAATACATTTTATTGCGGATGATTAATTGATAAATACATATATAGTAAGGAATTTTATTATTGCTCATATTGCTAAAATTGGTTAAACAGAAAAAAAGAATATGTAGCAGAAATACACTGGTGTGCAAAACTTAAGCAACAATGTAAAAGTTTAGCAGATAGCCATGAAATTGCAGAAAATGAGGTCTGGAGATCAGTACAGTGAACACGTGAACACGTAACGTCATGCGTATGCAAATATCTGGAGCGAAACGTCAGAAGCGACGTGAGCATACGCAAAACGCGTGATGTCGGCGCACGCTGCTCAACAGTAGAATAAAATGAAGGACGGAGACACAACTCAACATATTCGCTGCAAATGCCAGTGAGTCAGTTCGTGAAATATGGCTAGAAGAAATCACCTGGACGACTTCACACGTGGTTGAATAATCCGAAAGCTGGAAGTGGGGCGTACTGTCACCAGTGTAGCTGCAGAGTTCGGAATCAACAAAAGTGTCGTTTCGCGCTTGGAAAGCGTTCCAAACCACAGGTATTAGCTGTTAGAAAGTTTAACGGTGGTCACGCCCAAGCGATAATGCTTGAATATAATATCATCCTGAAGGAGAAAAAGACCGTTTCAGCAATCAGAAATGTTTTCAATGAACGGGACGACAGGTTTCGCGGTTTATTTTTAGCCCTTCACTTTGACCTATTCGCCCACCGTCCTAAACGCGTATCCTCTTATCTTTCCATACTATACGTTTACAGTGGTTGAGCACAAAAAACAACTTGAAATTGGAATTTTACAGATACATAGATCTGTTATAATATTTCAACGCGTTTTATTATGTAAATTCGACGTTTTATCGTAAATTTTTAGGAAAGACACGCCTGTTAAGATGGTCGATTCCGTTATGCTGAATGTCAGTTGTTACAGTTTCTGAATAAATTTAACCGGGGATTTACTTCTGTTGGTACTTCTTCCCCAACGTAATGAAAATGTTCGAGGTGGGCCGTATTCATTTTTATGGATGGCAATGCACGGCTTCATCGGAGCTCTTGCTATTGAGAAGCTGCTACTTGATGGATTAATTCAGGATGATTGGCTCACGTTTTCCACACAGATATAAATTAACATTAAAATCGTGTTTGATGCTTTCAGACGTATTGCAGCACGCTTATATCAAAGGGAACACCCAATAACTCAAATAGATGTGATTGAGGTGTTTATTAAAAAATGTTGCACCAGCTGGTTGCTGGGGCACGGAGATGGTACCCCAGGCTGTGAGGGAGATCATTTACATTATTGGGAAATCTGTTTACATGTTCTTCCTGTTGGAATGACAATCAATGAGTCCGATATTATGGCAGACTTCAATAAACTTGTTTGTGTTTGATTCCATATGTATGCAACTGTTTTCAGCGGAAGCTTTCGTTCATTCCTTTACGTACATAATATTCTCCTCATGGCTACAATTTTTTCCAAAGATGATTTTCTGAAGATTGGCATAAAACCCACCTGTTGAACGACTAAGTGGTTTACAAGTTTAGTTACATTTAAAATTAAAAGAATATAAAAAATGGAAATCTCTTGATATCTATTAAAGAAGTTTGGAACTTTTTTAAAGAAAATGTCAAGAGGATATTAATTGATAACGAAAGTAAATCTTTATTTTACTTTTCATGAACACATGAAACGATTTTGAGTTGAAAGTAATTTAGGTTCAAAACTGATTAAAAAAAGTCCAGTTCAAAAAATTTTCCAGTTATGTATTTGAAACCAGAAGACCAATAAATCTGCGCCCTGTCAAAGAGACACTAGAATGGAAAAGTTTAACGTGATATTTGTCGATCATCAAAGGAAAGTAATACTGCAATAATAGTTGAAATAAACATGACAATTTTGCCTGCAAATATCATTCCAATGTAAACTGTCTGTGATATTTGTGTCCTTTATTTTCATACGCATTTGAAACATTTGAGTTCATCTTATCTTTTTTACTATTGGCAAATTTTCAAAGTAAAAATTGAAAAGGAATTTAAAACAGGTACAAATAATTTCTCTTATTTAATTTTATTCATGTAATTACGATTTTTATCTAGCAAATTTTTAAAAATAATTATTAAAAAAAAAAGATTAAGATGACTCAAGTCATCTCGCGTTACCTTTAACGTTAGTATGTTGCACGTCTTCCACCAGTTTAATGTCACTCTTAAAACAATATGAGGGCTTACAACGGAATGAAGAAATAACTTTCGAATGGGTTTAGGGCTTCAAATGGCCTTGAGGGTCCATTAACCCCCCGTATTCAGTCTTTATTCAGCAAAACTCTTAACCTTTCATATTTTTACAGAGTATGCACGTTTTTGCTATTTTATTATTCAAACTTAAAACATACTATTGTCTTTTCAACTTTCAAAGATTTTATGCTATTAGTCTCAAAGAGCAAAGCAATTGGAGGTGTTGGACGGAATTTATTGTAGAAAAACTTAAAATGCCGGACACAGCACTGAAGGTTGGGAAAAGTTTTGAAGGTTCTCATTCTTTTTCTATACTCAGGCACAGCTATCAGCGTCTAAAAATGAAAGTTGTCATACACTGAAGTTTTCCACACACACAAGCAACCGTTTTCACACTTAAAGTATTTGGGCTGCAGAAGTAATACGTGACTACATTTTTTCCGCAAGCGATTTTTATTTATATTTTGCGCGGTGAACGACTCAGTGGTTTCTTGAAAAAATAAACAGAATATAAGATCGTGGAACATTTCTCGATATCTAATTTGAAGTTTGCATCTTCAGGGTAAAGTTACCAAATTTAGTCAATCAAAAATTAATGCCAGCGATGATCTATGGTTAATATTTTGAAAAGCGATGAAACGAAACGTTATAATGAAAGGATGGCGTTTTTCAAATGCTACCTAAAAACAGTTCCATCCCAAAATTGAAACCGGAAGTACACCCCTGCGCCCTCAAAAAACGGGAATCAATGTTTAGAATGAAAAATTATATTAAATGAGAGGAAATAATTAAAAAATATTTATTTTGCCTGCAAATATCATTTATTAGATCATAATTCATTATTTTGAATGATAAAAAAAATATTTTAGTTCACTTTAAACATATTTTTATAATAACTTATAAAGAAAATTAAAGAAATTGATAGCCATAAAATTGAGTATTTACATGCATCGATTTTTATCTAGCAATAAAAAAATCATGAATAATAAAGATTTAATATTCAGTAGCATAACCTTTTTGCTCATATGACAGTCTTCCAATCGCAGTTTAATGGCATCGATTAAAACAAAGATGTTTTGGGGAATTCGGGACCAATATTCAGCCATTCTTCAAACCGGTGCCCGATTTCAATTGTTCCTTTATTGTAATTTGATATTTTTTGAAGTATGCATTTTTGCTATTTTATTATTCAAACTTCGATAACATTTAATTGTTGGGAGCCGTAAGGTTTATTGCTATGATTCCGACAATGGAAAGCAACCATTCTTTTACAAAAACGCAGTGTGCTTGGGGTCATTGTATTGCTGGAAAACTTAAAATTGCCGGACCCCAGTCCCAAGGTTTATCAGCATTTTCTTTCAAATTATTTTTCTATATTAAGATAAGCCATTTTCTGCATGACTCCATCAATGAATATTGAAGCTTATCCACCCCCGGCGCAACCATACACACGTGAATTCATCACCGACCCATCTCCAGTTTCCGCAAGCGACTGTTGTTTTGGGTGGTGTGGCTACCTTCCAGTGGTTTACTTGAAAAATACGGCAAACGTCATAGATCGAAGATTTTAAGATTTCTCATCGCTGAAAATGACTTCGTTCCAAAACTGTGAGGCTTTAAAATGTAGTCTTTAGAGAAATTATTGCGTGACTCTATGGTTAATATTTACCAATTAAGGGCTTTTTCGAAACGCCATTATAGCCAGTCTTTCTTGGAAATATTCTTTTTACCGTTTTAAGAAACCAACAAAAATTAATATTAAGGTACTAAAAATGCAATTTTAAACTATTTAACTATTTGAAGATTCAATTAAGCATTAATTCATCTTGATGTATAACGATACAATTACTTTGAAACAACAGACAGAAAATAGCTAATTTTTATTCTCCCTCTTCCTTCGTTATTTGCCAAAGAAACATACAGTCTTTTTAAATTTTTGAGGAATTTTGGATGCAGTTAACACTTTGCGAAACTTTAGAATAAAATCCGTCTAAAAGACACATATATTTTGACCAATTTAATAGTACCTTTTCTTCTGCTTCGATCGTCGTTTCCTTACCCGATTCTCATTTTAAAAAAGCCTCAAATCACAAACATAAATTTTTCATCAGATAGCATTTGAAAGCCTAACCGTAAAGTATTAAATATCAAACCAATCTCATCAAATTTCTATTTAAAAATTACTGGTCGATTTTGATTAGCGATAAAAGAATGATTTTTCAATTTTGTGACAGAAAATTTTGTAGTTTTTCTTGAAAATTAGATAATTTTCTTCAGTCAAGGTCATGAGAACAAGTATTTAAGTTATTTGGAAGAGTAATGTATGCTTTTTTTTGAATGTAGCCAAAAAGTGGTTAACATAGCGTATTAATTTCTACCCATGCCAGTGTCCGATGGTGAATATTAACGTCACGCGCTGCTCAGCTCTCAATTTTGGGAGTCACGTAATTTTGAGCAACGATCAATTTTTATCGTAAATTGGAACAACAAAAATTAATATTAAGTATTAAAAATACAAATATAAACTATTCACCACAACAAAGATGACGTTTGAGCATTAATCAACAGATTTAACGTGCATTGTTCCCAACAACAGACGGAAAATAGCATGTGTACTGGGCTCATCATCTATAAGCGTTATTTCGATACAAAAGATACCGGATCCAGGGTTTTTACCGTGGTCACATGGTGTGAGAACTTTGAGCCAAGACAGATTTAAAAGTGCACCAGCTCTACTTTTCACGGCGAAATAACAATCATATTACAATAAACCTTTTATGAAAAATTAACATTAACTGTTTTAATAAAAATTAAATACAAAGTATAAGTGTAATTAAATAATAATAGAATAATTGTACAACATAGAATATATATACACTTACATAGAATATATACAGAATAGAATATATATTTATAATAGAATATTACTTTGAATATATATAGAATACAGAATATATATATATTTGGATATATATCGAATACTGAGAATATATATATATATATATTGAAATTGGTAGATATCCACATTTTATATTTTATTTAATTTTAGTATAAAAAGATAGAAATGAAGTACTATATATATTTTGGAGAATTTAGTTATTTCGCAAATTTGTGTGATGAGCTTTACTGTGAAACTTCATAATATGCAAACGTTTTCTGGGATGAGATAAGCTGTAATGTAACATTTTTGCACTCGAGAATCTTGTACCACATAGTGTAAACAAAGTTTGTTTATATTTCCAAACCCCAATATTCTGTCATGATACCTCGAGGGGAGGAAAAGCGAAAATTTTATGGGTTTTTTCTGTTCTATGTGGGCAGTGAATAGATGCTCTATCCACATATAAAAGCTTTCCAAAAACCTAAATAAAACCTTTTTTAATTGCACATTTGCTTAATTCATTCATATGAGAGAAAAGTATAACAGACATGTCGAAATTTTTTCAAATACAGAAATTTTATTTATACCAATCAAAATACAATTTGTAGATATACATCGAGAAAAACTGTTTTTAACTACATATCAGAAGACATGAAATACAAAAAAAGGTATTGTGTTGCCATCGTATTAATTTTTATGCATTTCAGCTTCAATTAATGCATATGGATAGACTAAATATCCAACACCCGCTTGGAGAAATTTTTTTTAATATGCAGCTAGACCTATTAGCCACTGCCAGCTAAAGTGTTAACAGAGCCAACATAATTCTTTTTGCACATATCTTAACTAATAGTAAGTCAGTAAATCTAAAATGGAGTGTGATTTAATAGTAAGACTAAAACATTTCTAAACCTTTTTTGTTTTAAGCAAAACTATATAATGTGTCTAAATACGATGTGTGACACAAAAAAACGAGACTGACCGAATAAATCATTGTACGTACTGAATCAAATTTAAAGTAGTTCCCTTCAGCATTCCCACATGGAAGTCCCTTTAAGAGATTTTTTTTTTGCCTGAAGTTATTCAACAGTGGTAGAATAATGGGTTCCCTTTCAAAAAGATTTAACCGTAGAAAATAAAAAAAAAGTTTCATGGGGCCAAATCAGCGGAATAAAGTGGATGTACCATCACAATAATGTTTTTGCTGGCCAGAAACTGCTTAGGGCCATGAGAGTGGATGCAGTGTCTTGGTGCGACATCCCTCCATCTCTCCCCAATTCTAGCATTTCCCCCCTAATTATTTCAGGAAGTCTTTTTAGTATGTCAATTTAGTAGTGTTGATTAACTATCATACCTGACCACTTATGTGAGTGGGAACCCATTCATATCATGGATGTTGTTGCACGTGTTCACTCGATGACGTAATACTCCGTGCTAAAGAGATCGATTTTGACGAAACTGGCCACATGATAGAGGAGGTGTGTAAAGGGAGGTCAATAAAACAGTTGTTGCTAACTCGACTATTTTTGAAGCTACACACTTAGTCTCGTTTATTGTGTCACACCTTGTATAAGAGCTGAGAGTACGTTTTTTTCTTCACTATTAATCCATAATTCGAAACTCATATAAAGCTGGATCGGAAGGATAGGGGAGTGAGACTAATTTTTTAACGTCGCCATAACGGGTAAAATGTTTAGTGCATTTTCCCATCAAACTGACGTTAAGTAAAACGCCAGACATCAACGACGCTAGCATGATTTATGTTAACTATCAGAAGCTAACATATCTCTCTATTGTTCTGCAAGTTTTGTTTGGAAAATGAGCGGAAAAAGAGAAATCGTACGCGGGAAACTATGGGAAGTGGTGTAGACAAGCACCCTTCCCCTACAAAAGAGTCCCCTAAATACATGTTATCCCTTTAGCTGAAAATTTTGCTAGAGTATGGTTACACGACATTGCTTTGTTTAGTGAGAAACAATTTCGAAAGAGGATGAAATAGACATTTTAAATCAGGGGGATGTCAAAATTAAAAAGCAACACGAAATCGTCAACCTATGTTTCATGCCCAGAAGGAAAAATTCGACGCGTGAACACATTCAATCAGGTATGAAGGAAGGTTCGATCTGGGTACCTTCCATTCCGTACGCGAGTACTTTATCGATCACGCCAAAACGATCGTCATCGCGTGACGTTTGGCACTAGGTTTATATAGATATCACACCGCCTCATACCCCCATGCCACTGATTCGGTGAATAGGGGAACGAACGATACCGTATCCGTGGAGAGCATGTAAGCAGTTGCGTCACTTGGTGGGTTGCGTCATCGTGCGTGGCGGCTTGAGAATTGCGTCATTTGTGTGAGACGGCTTATTTGCGTTAATGTTTCACGGCTTTGGTTGATTTTGTGGTGGATAGATGACACCGCGACTGCTGCATGAAGAGTGCGGTTTCTTTGTACGGCCAGGGTCACCAATGCAGGGAGGAAGGATTACCATTCATTCCGCACGCGAATACTTTATCGATCTCGCCAGAACCACCGTCATCGCGTGATGTGTGGTACTAGTTTAATATAGATATTACACCACCGCAGGTATCTAAATAAGGGAATGTGAATTTTACAAACTATTCAGGAACTCTGGTTTTGAAACTAATTTGAGAAATTTATACTTTTTTTCCTGTTAAAGTTATATTAACGTCACACTATAAAGCAACACGAAGTGTTTTGGCAACGGACCTCATTATTTCGAGCTTCAATCAAGTGATGGGAATGACATCTGAGCTGGCAGCCACCTCTAAAATTTCCACACCACACCAACGAGAGTGTCGATATTGGATCTTCAGTAGCAGTAGGATTCGAAACCTCGAAGCTTTGGCCATGCGTTCCCGTTGGTGTGGTGTGGTAGTTAGGAGAGGGGGTGCCAGCTCAGTTGTCGTTCTGGTCACTGGACCACGGTTTAAAATTACGCGGCCCGTCGCGAAAAGCCCTCGTGTAGCTGAACACCGTGCGACGTTAATATTCACTCACTCACTTGGCCAAGCGTACGTGATCATAAATGCTAAGTTACCACAGCCACTTTTCCCTATCGGAATAAAATTTCCTTTTCCCAACACCCAAAATTTTAAAGAAAAAATTGTTTGTGTGTGGGTAACAGAAATAAGCCTCCTCCCCCTTTTTTTACAGCAGATTCGTGTACAAGCCGACCCCTTTTTACTTTACCGTTTTAAAAAAGAAGAAAAAACCAGTTTAAAAAATTCTCGGCTTATACACAGTAGCTTTTTTAGATAAAATGCGCGAGGTATTTTCGCTGTTAGCTTCTTTGTAGGGAAGTGCCAGCCATTTTGAATTTCTTCAAAGACCTTAGAAGTGCTTATTAAGAATATTATAGGTTCTTTCTAAGAAAGATACCGACATTTATCGCTCGAGTTCTTAAGAACTCTCTCTCTCTCTCTCATAGTTAATAACTACAAAAAAATATTTCATTAAATACTCAAGACTTCTGAATTTTTTTAAGCATAGAACTTATTTGGTAAAAATTTTAGAAGCATTCTTAAAATGCAGTTTTGTAATGATGATATTTCTCTATCTTGCTTCAAATGTACTTTCGGTTTGAATATTATTTATTAAGCGCATGATAGGATATAAATTTTTCACTTCTTTGTAACCAAATTTTAATTCCTCTGCCAGAATAAATTCATTCCTATTAATGATCATTTGATTTCAAAAGGAATTCTGTCTTCCTATTTGAAGTTTCAAAAACCAATAACTGTATTATGAAATTGAATTGTCGGTGCATAAAAAAAATAAAAGTAAGCTTCCCTATATCATAAAAGAAAAAAGGAGTTTCAATTTTCCCCGTCAAAGTACTGAAAAGTCTCATTATAAATTCCTAATCCCCGCTCATAAGATTAAAAAAATAAACCCATAATTTTTAAGAAAAAGCATTCATTGGTTATTGGCAAAGAATGAAGAGAGAGAGAGCTTTCGTGTCTCCTTTAGTTTTGATATACAATTACTAATAATGTGAACATGTACTTGTTTTAAAGTTTTAAATATTTTTATGCATTTGATCTTAGATTTAAAGTGCATCAGTAGATAATGGGGATTTCTTATATCTCAGGGTAACTATGTGCTAAATATTAAAGCTTCAGTGATGATTACATTTCACACAAAAAGAAATCCTTTTGCATCGACGTAAATTCATGTATCTAATGCAGGGAAATAAAACAATTTATGTTGTAATAATATATTGATGAAAGTTATCAAATATAAACTTTATCTGCTTCTTAAACATAGAAAAACTAAAGACATTTTTTAGAAAGATGTTTAAATTATATGAAACTACGGCAAAGAGAACAACTGTATGACTTCCCGTCACATGTTTTTTTTTTTTGAAGAAAACTTATTTTTAAGTAGAAAAATTCATTTTGTTTTGAGGTTAAAAGAACAATTTACTGTGTACAAGGAATACACAATTCAAAACTGTAGCTTTTATCGAATCACAATAAATCTGCGAGCCCCATGTTCCTTGAAAGTTTATTTAGGAAGTTTTATTTGTTTTTTGCAAACATTTTTCATGGTATCTTCTCTTTAAGTTGGTTAAGTCTGATATTTTCTGATCATTGAAGCTTCCGTGGGAATTTGAATGCAACACGGATTTAGTAGTCATTTAATTGGATACGAAAGTGATTGAAAACAGGTATTTGAAACTTATTTTTCAATTCCTACTATTAGTTCACACTTTCCCCTATATATGTATATATACAGGGTGTCCAGCCTTAAAGTAACCCAATAGCTAATTCCCGAATCGTTCTGTTTAGACATGCACTTCCAATTTGAAAAATATTTTTAAAAATGTTTTAGAATGTTTTTACGTGCTTTTCGAAACAAAAAACCCATTTAGAAAAAAATTACATAAATAAAATTTTTATACGGTTCCCCCAGGTGGTCGGATGAATGCCAGTTCTCGAGGCAAGGGCCTATTAATACACAGAATAGGCATTATTGGTCCCTCCAAAACCCACATCTAATACGACCGAATCGCCACCAAGTGCGTTGGTCGGTGAATATGGAAGAGCACCTTAATTGGCCCACTATATTTCGATGGACCTTTAACATCAGAATCATACACGGAAATTTTATCTTGACAGTTAGCCGATTTTTTAGGTGAAGTTTCCTTACGGGATTTGTCACGCATGTGGTACCAGCATGATGGTGCAACCGCCCACGACTTAGCGCAACCATTTACATTTTTGGTGCAGACATTGGACACTTTAATATTCGGCTACGAAGGTCAATAAGAGTGGTCCCCATGATCACCCAACCTAAGTCATCTGGATTTCTTTCTCTGGAGCTTCCTAAAAAGCAAAGTGTACGAACGTGATTCCATGAGTAAGTACGATTTACTCAATCGAATCAGCATGGCATGCAAGTCTGTCACACCAAATATGTTGTAGAAGCTACAGGCGGAATTTCTATCGCGGGCTTGGTACTGCATTTCTGTGGAAGGCAGTCATTTTGAACATTATTTAAGTTAATTTGGTCATTCTGATATAATAAAGCCCCTGATTCGTGATTGGAGCATCATTCCATATTATGCTATAATTTGAACACGGC